>CM037920.1:15970795-16477890 GCA_021346845.1 Apeltes quadracus | reverse complement strand
GAAGATTGAAAAGAAGATTGAAGAAAATAAAGTATTGTGCAGTCAAATATTATATTGTCCTGCACTGTACTATATTACTGTTCTACACCGGACAGGACTACTACTACCAAAGCAAAAGATGTTTCTTACCAATCCAGGTACATCAAGAAAACGAGGGAACACATCCAGGACTGAAGATGCATCATCCCCAACCATCTTCTGTCGATACTGGAAAGTTGCTCTCAATAACTCTAGGAACAACAAGTAACCCAGCATCTATACAATGCAGCTGCCTTGCAGGGCAGTACGGTGTTACAAGCTCTTTAAGATAAGAAGGTGCCTCACCAGCAAGCGCCTTGTAGGTGAGGAGAAGAACCTTAAATTCTATTCTTGATTTAACAGGGAGCCAGTGCAAAGCAGATAATACAGGCGTGATATGGTCTCTTTTATTAGTTCTTGTTAATACATGTGCTGCAGCATTCTGAATCAACTGAAGAGGTTTAAGAGATTTGCAAGAACACCCTGCAAACAAAGAATTACAGTAGTGCTGTCTGGAGGAAACAAATGCATGAACCAATTTTTCTGCATCACCTTAAGACAGGAAATTCCTGATTTTCGATATATTATGTAGATGAAAAAATGCAGTCCTTGAAGTTTTCTTTATGTGAGAGTTGAAGGACATATCCTGGTCGAAGAGAACTCCAAGATTCTTGACGGTGCTGCTGGATACCAGAGAAATTCCATCCATAGAAACTGTATCACGTGACAGCTGACTTCGAAGGCGCTCTGGGCCTATCAAGATAACTTCTGTTTTTTCTGAGTTTAGCATCAGGAAGTTGCAGGTCATCCAAGTTTTGATGTCTCCAAGACATTCTTGAAGTCTAACGAGCTGTTCGGTCTCTTCTGGCTTGATCGACAGATACAATTGAGTATCGTCTGCATAACAATGGAAGTTGATGCGGTGTTTTCTGATAACGTCGCCCAAAGGAAGCATATAAAGGGTAAATAAAATGGGTCCAAGCACAGAACCTTGTGGGACTCCGTGACCAACATTGGTGGTCTTCGAGGATTCTCCGTTTACAAGCACAAACTGGGATCGATCCGATAAATAGGATTTAAACCAGCTAAGTGCCGTTCCTTTAATACCAATCAAATGTTCTAGTCTCTGCAGCAAGAAAAGATGATCGATGGTGTCAAATGCGGCACTGAGGTCTAGCAAGACAAGTAAAGAGACAAGTCCTTGGTCCGATGCAAGTAGGAGATCATTCGTAATTTTCACCAGGGCTGTTTCTGTGCTATGATGCACTCGAAATCCTGACTGAAAGTCCTCGAACAAAGCATTGTTTTGAAGAAAGTAACATAGTTCATTTGCAACAGATTTCTCAAGGATCTTCGAGAGGAAGGGAAGATTAGAGATCGGTCTGTAGTTAGCTAACACCTCTGGAGCAAGAGTAGGTTTCTTAAGAAGAGGCTTAATTACAGCTATCTTGAAGGACTGTGGTACATGTCGTCAGGTTGACAGAGATCCTCGTCTGGTTTTTGGACCATCCTGAAGAAGGGTCTTGGAACGACCCTGCGAGCCAGAAAATGGGTTGCGTTAAACAGTCTTGATCCTCCATGAAATGAAGCCAGTATTGCCCTCAGGGTCATAGTAGTGTTCCTTTTTAAAGAAAGACCCAAACAGAGGCATCTCATGCTTCACTTTAAGAAACAGTTACTCATCACAACAATTGTAGACAGTGAATACACTGCAAAACATATTTAAAAAACAGGTTGAAAATGCAAGGGTGAGTGAGGTTTTCAGATAGAACTTACATATCCAAGTTTGGAGAATGGATCCTGGAAGTATGGAAAAAAGTCACAATTGCCAGTGCATAATTTCTTCTTACATTTTCTATAGCTACAACACACGGCTGTCCCAATAACCAAGTGACCTGCAATTCTTACCCATGTAGCTCTATCATATCTGCAACCAGGATGTTCACCATTTGTTTACGTGTTACATCAGTTAGTGATTTAGTCTCATACTCATTGAAGACTTCGTCACCCTTTGGATTGGCCCTCAGAACACCCTCAACTATCTGCCAAAAGATATTAGATTGTTATGGCATGCCTATGGTCATTTAGTGGGGTTTTTTTTTAAGAATTTTATTTTTCTAATGACATTACTTTACACTGAGAATACATTTACAAACCACTTTTACAAAAAAAACTAATTTAGGATTTCAAGTGAATGTATTAAAAGCTTACCTGTTTTGCTTCATTCTGGTCCATTAACCCCATTGGGTTCCTCCTTTTTCTTGTGGACTCCAGAATAACGGTGGAATCAGATGAATGGGATACAGCTGGGGATAGTGCAGTCTGTGCCTCTACCACAGATGAATGGGATGAAGTTGAAGACAGTGAAGTCAATACAGAGGAGGATGCTTGATCTGAGACCACCTCAACATCCAGATCTACAAAATGGCAGACACAACAAAGACAATTTAAATGTCTGTAACAAAACAATCTAAAATAAAGTATTTAACTAGTACTAAGCATATTATTTTCTTCCTTAATTACTACCCAGTTATAGCATAGGTTGAGGTCTCAAAAATATATTTCCGACAAAACACTGCTTTCTACTTGACGCCGTCTGTGATACCTCATCAAACCCCTGCCTTCACATCCTTACCCATTACTGGTAAGGGACCTTGAAGGTCAGGACACCTGACTTGACAAGCTCGTCAAAAATATCTTCATCCACCTCTGTTCCTGACAAATCTGTGATGGTGAACTGGCCCTCACTAAAGCTGTCTGGCTGCAGACTAAACTTTTCTTTCACTAGAAGAATAAAAAGTATGTTTGGACAAAACCATTTTGGTTATTAATATGCTAATAACACTAGTACTTTAGACCTCTTTATTCAGATCATTTTTAACAGTGCATGTTAAACTATAGTGAGAACAGTAATAAATGCAAAATATATAGCCATTAACTACAAACCATCTTGAAGGAACTTATCAAATTGAAAAATCCATCAGTCTCTGGAATTCTCACGTATTTTAGGACCCCTCCTATCTCCACTTTGGCCAACATTTTCTGTAAAATTATATAGAATAACCATGTTATATCCGCAACTCAGTTATTAAACGGGGGGGCGGTAGGGCGTACCACTAAGATATTCAGAGCCGGTACGCTGTACCGGAAAGAAAACTGTACTGTCTCCGAAAAATATTGCACTTTCAGCATGACAAAAGTGCCAACGTCGCGTATGTAGCCTATGCACAGGTTTGGCGCCCTCCCTCCGTCCGCCCGGCCGCCGACCGCTACCGCCCACGGCAGAGCCCCCCGGCTCTATATCGTAGTACTACCAAGAAATAAACACTATTTTCACCCCTGGTTATATCACTTACAGTTTTCAAGGACGCACACACCGACTCACGTTCTTCTCCAGAAAGCTTCGGCCTCTTTTTTCCTTTCTCTCCCTTGTCAGCTGGGTGGTGCGTGTGCACATGCTTGCTTGCTGTGTGAAGCGCGTGTCTCCGACATGCTGATAGACGGCTTTTCGCTTCTGTACTGTACGCCCTATTCTGATAGCCGTGGCGGGCCGCCACTACCAAATCAACTTAGAGGAAACACTGCTCGATTCACGTAAACGACCTATTTTGAGTTGAAAACGGCGAATTTCGCCAAAAGGTGACTAGTTTGCAGGTATGCATTGAGCGTGACAGTTACTCCAGTATTTCCCCTACCATTATGACAGCGCCCCCCAACCCGAAATTTTCCCCCGCCCCCCTGAAAAAGTATTTTTTTTCCCCCACGCATGGCGATTCCCGCTAGCTTGCCAACGTTGATGCACTGCTCGTCACGGTAAGCGTGTTGCGTCACTTCCTGCTGGCAGCGTACCTGATCTCACCTAACTTTTCGTAGCTCTAGCTCAGTTGACTGTGCTGTGGTATTTTTCAGTACAAACAGCGAATTATCTACGTGAGGCGTTGCTAAAACGCCTCACCATCTTGCAAGTGTTTCGTTTTTATCAAAATAATTGCTTAGACGTTGTATAGCGTCAACGTTACCTCCATTAGCTTTAGCTTAGCAGCTAACCTAATGATGTCTTCCCTCCCTACCACTCCTGCTTTTTCGTGTTTGGTGTGTCATATATTTAGCTATTCCTCTGCCTCCCTTACGTATAATGGTACATGTAAGAAGTGTAGTATATTTGATAGATTGGAGGCGAGGCTTAGTGAGTTAGAAGCACGGTTACGCTCCATGGAAGCTCAGTCGATAGCTACTGTTAACCGTCACCCGTAGCCGGTGCGGACCACATAGACGTAGCGTTCGCTCCTGATAGCAGTCTCCCGGCAACCCCCGAGCAGGCCGGGAGGGTGGGTGACAGTCCGAAGGAAGCACAGGTCTAAGTCGAAGCCCACGGTCAATCACCAACCACTTCACGTTTCAAACCACTTCTCGCCACTCAGCGACACACCCGCTGAGAAGCCAACTCTGGTGATAGGTAGCTCCATTCTGAGGAATGTGAAGTTAGCGAAACCAGGGACTATAGTTACATGTATACTGTGAGTCAGAGCAGGCGACATTGAGTTTTATCTTAAACTGCTGGTGAAGGATAATTGTAAATACAGTAAGATTGTAATACACGTCGGCGGTAACGACTCGCGGTTACGCCAGTCGGAAGTCACTTGTGTACATAAGCTGAAAAAGTGGGTACATACGCTAAAACAATGTCGGACACCGTAGTTTTCTCTGGCCCACTCCCAAACTTGATCAGTGACAACATGTATAGCCGCATGTCCTCATTCCGCCGCTGGTTGTCGAGGTGGTGCCCAGTAAATAATGTGGGCTTCGTTGATCACTGGAAGACGTTTTTGGGAGAGCCTGGTCTGATTAGGAGGAGCTCAACTAATTTCTAAAAATCTGACCCAGTTTTTTAGTGGACTTAATCCATGACCCAGAGTTCAGACCAGGAAGCAGAGTCGCAGTCTTACTAGTGATGGGAATTCCGGCTCTTTTTAGAGAACCGGCTCGTTTGGCTCGGCTCACTAAAAAGAGCTGGCTCTTTCGACTCCCAAATGGCTCTTCTGATTTTTTGGTGCTTAAATTAATTTATCACCAACAATAATGTGAAATTATACGCAATATGAATTACTAATGTAAAAAAAACCCACTATAATTTGTTTTTATATAAATACACTTTTATTTATACACTCTACAGAGTGATAAAAATGTGAAAGTGCAAACAAATGAACTTAACTAACTTTGAACTATTTTAAAGTGAAATAACATATAGAAGCTTACAGAATCACACAACAAAATATAAATTAAAATGTGTAAAACAAAAGGATAAAGGATGGACAGTTCTCATGTGCCTGCGCAGGTAGTTTGTGGATCCAGCCAGGAGATTTTAGTCTGGCAGACTCTACATTCTGCCTTAAGCCTGATTCATGCTTCTGCGTCGAATCGACGCTACGCTAGCGTTAGTTGACATAAAAAAAACGTTTAAATACCAGAAGGTGTCTGGTACAAGTGCCGAACACTGCTGTGTACCACAGTGCCAGTCATCTGCAAAGTACAATACTTTCCTGCTGATGAGGAGCTGAGGCGTAAGTGGCATGTCGCTATCTGCAGGGACAAATTTACGCCTCGCACCCGGGTGTGTAGCCGGCACTTCATAACTCAAGACATCCGTGAACCAGCAGCAGAAACAGGTCGACGGCTGTTGAAAACAGGCTCTGTTCCTGTTTTATTTGAGTGGAACAACTTCTCCCTTCCACCCAGAAGACCAGGAGTTTGGGAGAGAAGGGAAAGACCGCCGCAGAGAGTGACCGGGAGGATACACTGGATCACGTAGCTGGCCACATACAGTTTAAAACCTTTATCTTGTTTTGCCGTTGGTGTCTTTGTGGCCTGGATGATTCGGTGAACATTGTTTATCGTTATCCTCGGCAGGTTTTGCAGTGATCTCGTGAAAAACGCGATGGCTTTTTTTCTGATAACTTAACATAACATTAACTTTAACGTCAACGTAAACCGGAAGTTCTGCTACTGGCTGAAAAGTCCGGAATCATCCAAACGGAAGTCCGCGGCATATAGGGAATTGTAACTACGCGTCGAGGCGACTCAGACCGCATCGGTTTCCCCCTCTCCGGTTTCCCCCTCTCGCTATACCGCCACTTTTAAAGTTTATTTTCAGTTTGTTTTCAACGATGGACCAAGTTGAGGAACGTTTGATCGAGGAAGTATGAAAGTACGACCGTCTGTGTCGCACGCGCTCCTCAGCGCACTACAAAGACTGCCAAATGGCACACAACTCGCGGAAAGAGATCGTTATTTTTTCAACGTCGATTCGCTCCAGCAGCAACAACATTCTCTCTTTCACTCGCCATTGTCAGAAGTGAAAACGCGGAAACGGCGCACGGAACCAAGACAAAGTAGCAAAGAGATTCGCGAACCCCACAGCACCCTTGCGCTCTGCCGGTGAAATGCAACGAGAGCCGACGCAGAAGCATAAAACTGGCTCCTACGCCGTAGGAGTGACGGCGTAGCTACGCTGTAGGGTTGACGCAGAGGCATACTGAGGCCTTTAGATAGGTCAATGTAATTGAAATGTGTCACTCCCGCCCCTCCCCCCTGTGGTCAGCGCAGGCACAGAGACGCCACCACATATTGACCAGAGAGAGCGAGAGAGAGAAAAAAAGAAAAAAAAAGCGGCTACCCCAATCAGGAGCCGACTCCCGTCGAAACGGCTCTAAAGCCTGATTTATGCTTCTGCGTCAAAGTGACACAGACCGCAAGGCCTGTGATTGGTCAAAGTATACATGATTCCCAGAGTGTAGCTATTCCGGTTTCCCCCTACCGCTATACCACCAGTTTTAAGTTTCAGTTTGTTGAGGAACGCTGAATCGAGGAAGTACGAAAGTACATCTGTGTCGCACGCGCTCCTCAGCGCAATACAAAGACTCCCAAATGCACACAGGTCGCGGAAAGAGATCGTTTGTTGTTCAACGTCAATTAGCTCCAGCTAATTTATGTTACGCTCGCCATTGTCAGAAATGAAAACGCGGAAACGGCGAACCAAAACAAACTAGCAGAGAGATTCGCGAACCTCACAGCCCCTTGCGTTCTGACGGTGAAATGCAACGCGACCCGACAGAGAAGCATAAAACGGCTCCTACACCGTAGGGTTGACGCAGAAGCATAATGAGGCCTTAAGTCTTACACGCTTTCATCTGAGCAGTCGCTCACCCAAACCATAATTATCCCTATAGAGACCGTCTCTGCCCCACGGACACAGTTTGTTAAATCAAAGGTAAACAACCGAGGAGTTGTATTAAATAACTTAATTAAAGTTAAAACCAGTAATGCAACAGTGCAACAAAATAGGAGCATTAAAGGGGGACATTTGAATATTAGGTCTCTGTCATCTAAAGCTGTTTTAGTAAATTAACTAATATCTGATCTCCATGTTGATGTATTTTGTCTTACTGAAACATGGATGTCAGATGGGAAATATTTTACCTTAAATGAAGCGACTCCTCCGAGTCATGTTAATACTCATATCCCTCGAGGCACAGGCCGAGGGGGTGGAGTAGCAGCTATTTATGAATGGCAACAGGAAGGAAGTTTGCACCTTGGTATAACCCGCAAACTGTGCGGAAACTTGAACAACTATGGCGTTCCACCAAATCAGAAGGATCTAGGCTAGTCTGGCAAGACAGCCTTAACCCCTTAACGCCTGAATTTATATAGTTGTATACAAAAAAAATGTTTTAGGTGTGTTTTTGCCTTTAAGTAGATGGTAAATAATTTTGAGATTATTAATTTCACTTTTGCACAAAGAATTAGTAGAAATTTTGGTATGTTGCAAATTTGCAACCACAGGCATTATGGTCAATTTGGGGTCAATTTGGTATGTTGCAAATTTGCAACAGCAGGCATAATGGTCAATAACAATAACACAGTAACATAACAGTGAAAAAACAATTGTTTTATTTATTATTTGGGGGATGTACTGTTTTGGAACAGATCTGCCTTTGAATGGCACCATTTGTTCATCAATAGACAGCATCTGATCTAGAGGCAGAGCTTGGATTTTGGGGAGCAGGGAATCATCACGGCTCTCTCCTGTTGCTCTCTTTATCCCTGCCCGCATCCTGTCGGTCTTGCTACTGCGCTCACCTGCAGGGGTCAAAATTAACTTTTAGAAATGTGAAAATCTATAGATAATCTATGGATAAACTGGTGAAATTCACTAGCCATTCAATAGGAAATCTGCATTTTCAGGCTAAAATCTAGTACCAGCCAAGATAAAAATGTACAAGCATTTGGCTGGTGCTAATTTTTAATCCTGATTCACCTGGCTTGGGAACAACTATCCTCCGGGGGAGTTCTGACGTGAGGTTGCGCGTTTATGCGCTTGCCGTAAAACACAGAAGGTTTCATTCGGATCTCCATAAAAATAAATAGCTTTTGTATTCACATCCCTGTGTGGTGTCTGTATAAAGACCGTTGAAAATAACTAAGCAAAATACAAAGGATTACCTAGATAAGCCGTTCCGAAAAGCGTTTTCCTATATAGCGCTGGCTAGCGGTTCGCATTAGGCTAGTGGCCTAATGTCGCTAATATGCTACAAACCTAAATATTATAATAACTTAAAAAAAACTTGTCACACATATTTCACCTCATTACGTCGAGTGTATAAGCACACAATAAGCAGGTGAGTAATCTTAGCACAACTTACCTTATATACACCTCAGGATCAAACTTTCCCGACTCATATTGATAATTTCGCGACCGAAGTAATCCTCGTGCGTAAACAGTAAATAAGTCCGTCACTTTGCGGTCCCACTAGAAACAAGTGCTTGTCGAAGGTTCCTAGGTCCGTAGCGAATATGCACTAACCGGCATTGGGGGAATGCAGGCGCTATCTCGGCTGGTTGATTAAGTCAAACGGTATGTCGCATATTTGTGACAACAGGCGTTAAGGGGTTGTAAACTCCGGAGCGCAAGAGGATCTTTACTACTCATCACTAATAGAGAAAAATAAAAACAACTCCAGTTTCTCTTCAGCACTGTGGCCAGGCTGAGAGTCACAGCTCTGTTGAGCTATGTATTCCTCTGGACCTCAGTAGTAACGACTTCATGAACTTCTTCAATGATAGGATTCTAACTATCAAAGAGAAAATTGATGGTCTCCTGCCCACAACTAGTGCTGACCCGTCCTCGGATGTAGGAACCCTGAATGCAGCAGTAGGCCCTGATACCTACTTGGATGGCTTCTCTTCCATCACCCTGGATCAACTGACTTCTACAATTTTTCGAAGTCTAAATCTTCTACTTCCTATTCCAACTAAGCTCCTTAAGGAAGTTTTTCTTTTATTTAGCACGCCTTTACTGGATATTATGAATCTGTCCTTGTTGACAGGACATGTACCACAGTCCTTCAAGATAGCTATAATTAAGCTTCCTTTGAGCGATGTTATCAGAAAACACCGCATGAACTTCCATTGTTATGCAGACGATGCTCAATTGTATCTGTCGATCGAGCCAGAGGAGACCGAGCAGCTTGTTAGACTTCAAGAATGTCTTGGAGACATCAAAACTTGGATGACCTGCAACTTCCTGATGCTCAACTTGATAGGCCCAGAGCGCCTTCGAAGTCAACTGTCACGTAATACAGTTTCTATGGATGGAATTTCTCTGGTATCCAGCAGCACCGTCAAGAATCTTGGAGTTGTCTTCGACCAGGATATGTGCTTCAACTCTCATATAAAGAAGACTTCAAGGACTGCCTTTTTTCATCTACATAATATCGAACGTCAGGAATTTCCTAACTCAAGGTGATGCTGAAAAGTTTCCTCCAGACTGGACTACTGTAATTCTTTGTTTGCAGGTTGTTCTTGTAAATCTCTTAAGCCTCTCCAGTTGATTCAGAATGCTGCAGCACGTGTATTAACAAGAACTAATAAAAGAGACCATATCACGCGTGTATTATGCACTGGCTTCCTGTTAAATCAAGAATAGAACTTAAGGTTCTTCTCCTCACCTACAAGGCACTTGCTGGTGAGGCACCTTCTTATCTTAAAGAGCTTGTAACACCGTATTGCCCTGCAAAGCAGCTGCGCTCTATAGATGCTGGGTTACTTATTGTTCCTAGAGTCATTAAAAGTAGGATGGGAGGCAGAGCCTTCAGGTATCAAGCTCCTCTTTTGTGGAACCAGCTTCCACTTTCAATCCGGGGGGCAGATTCAGTCAGTTCCTTTTAAGATAAAGCTTATAACTTTCCTCTTTCATACCGCTTATAGTTAGGGTTGGCTTAGGTTTGCCTGGATCAGCTCTTAGTTACGCTGCTATAGGCTTAAACTGCCGGGGGACTTCTTAGGACACACCGAATGCCTCTCTCTCACACTCTCTCCTTCTACTAAAATCCACGTTGCATTAATGCACTGGACTAATTTAGCTCCTTCCCGGGAGTTCTTTGTGCTTTCTCGCCGAGCAGGTCTCTGCAGATCATAGTTCCGTCAGGACCCTGGTCCTGACTCCAGCCGTGGCCCTGGTGCCATTTCGCTCCATGCTTTTCCTATGGACATCAGCTTAAAATCGTCTCAAACTTCTTCGTCTTCAACTTTTTCTGCTTCGCCAATCTTTTAGACTTGTGTTTACATTTTAAAGTTGCTAAACTACTTTTCAATTTCTACGCTTTTTGATATCTATTTTACTTTTTTCATAATCACTGATTATGTTTCACTAGTTCTGCGGTCCTTTTCTGAGTTTTACATGGGTGTGTATGTGGAGCCTCTAGAGTGCGTATTTAAATTCAAAGCGTACGGCTGCGTGAGACTCGGGTAAAGTAAATATGGATCTTTTGCACTTACAACCACAATGTTACATTTTAAAGCTTAATTTTGGGATCAAATGATGCCGTGCTTGTGCTGGTCGGAATGATGTAGGTATGGAATCCCTGAGTTCTTTACTTTTTGCCTGAGGGGCTTGAGAGTGAGACAAAGTCTGTCTCAAGCCACATAGACTCCAATACAAATCTGGTTACGAATTTAACAAAAAAAAACGAGAAGGTACGAGATTTTGAAACTGTTGCTACAGCCATATTATGAACCCTAGAGGCATGTAAACTAGATGTATGCCTTCGGTAGAGTCTTAGGACTCTCATCATCCAGTTATATTCTTCTCTGAACGGATTTCTTCCTATTTTTCCCCATATTGGATCGAGGGTTTTTTATAGGGAGTTTTTGTTCCGTGACAGGCCAAGTTTTAGAGCGATGTTCATGTTTATCTTGTTGTGATGTGTTACATATTTGATGGCATATAGTAGTAGGCATATTATATTAATGCATATAGTGCGATTAAGATATAATGATAATGATTAGTATATTAATGCATCTTGTGTGATTAAAAAAAAGTGGAATGTAATGGCAAAAATATATGTAACTCTCTTTCTTCTCTTTCTGATGCTTCATTGTATAACCAGCTGATAAATTGCAAGTGCTGAGATGGCGAGGCCATGGGATAAGCACTGATGCATGACATTCTGATAGTATGTTTCCGGTGACCTGGCGATACAGACTCAAACAAGTTTGTTTTGTTCTGCTGACGTAACCTGTAACCAACTGATGTGCCCCACACAGTATGTTCTCCTGTTGACGTCACCTGTGACTGAACTAATCTATAACGTCTTGGCTTGATCAAGGAAGGAGGGAGTTCATGACAGTCTGCGGAGCACGTAGCTGTGGTGACCTCTTTCCCTTGCAAGAAAATAAACGGAGAAAAGACATACTTTGATTCATAGCCTTCATTTCTTATTCTACGATTGTCTGTGCTAAAAATTTCCATCACAGAAACCAAAATAGTTTTGCGCTACTGGGCATTTGTTTGAGGTGTGGATTCTGTTTAAATCGCTGCTCTACTGTGTCCTTTGATCAGCTCGTTAATGTACGCAGCTGTGCCGTTGACACGGCTACGGACACTTGCACTCTGTCAGGTAGACTCACACAGCTGAATAGCTGATTAGTGGAGTCACATGACGCAGCTATGCTTTCTGCCAACAGAGCAAGATCATAAAGCCCTTAGTAGCCCCTCCCCTCTCTACTCACTCATAATCACTCACTGTCTGTCTGTGTCTGGCAAACATTCTGTCCCCCCCCCCTCTTTTATACTGCTTTTAATGCTTCAACTTGTACTAATATTAGTACTACTATTACTATCAATAATAGTATTTCTTCTGCTGTTAATATGACAACTACTGCTTAGGTTACTACAAATACTACTATGACTCATAGTGTTAGTACTAGAGCTGATAATACTAGTACTACTACTAACACTAGTTTTTCTACTGCTATTGATACTAAAACTACTTTTACTTCTTCTGTATTTTTAGCCGTCTTTTGAAATTCGTATTTAGCTTCCCTACGTTTATTTTCTGCCGTGTATGTATTTTCAGCAATTCTTTGTACTTCATTTAAGCTTTTTCATCCATATATTGTCATCAAATCTATTAACATTTGTTTCAGCTTCTCCCATTTGTTTATTTTCAGCAATCCTTTTAAATTCATTTCAGCCCTTCTCAGTTCTGTGTTTTCAGCAATCCTTTCAAATTGTTTTTAGCTTTTCTTCTTTCTATATTTTCAGCAATCCTTTCAAATTGTTTTCAGCTTTTCTTCTTTCTATATTTTCAGCAATCCTTTCAAATTGTTTTCAGCTTTTATTCTTTCTATATTTTCAGCAATTCTTTCAGTTTCAGCTTTTTGCATTCTAACACATTTTCAGCAGGAAATGCATTTTCTAGTTTTAAATATGATTCATATCACTATTAGCCTTTCCTAAAATCTTTGCTTTCCCTCCCCACGGTCTTGTGTGGATGGTGGTTCTATCTGATGGTGGTCGCCCCTGCAGTGGTCCTGCCGTACACCTGGCCTGCTACTTGAAATTCTTTGAATAATTTCTGTTTCTGTTATAGAAATTGAATGTATTCTACATCTGTATGAGTCATTCTGTACACAAGACATCCATTGCAGTCTGTCCATCTCGGGAGAGGGATCCCTCCTCTGACGTTCTCCCTAAGGTTTCTTCCCTTTTTTCCCTGGAAGGGTTTTTTCATTTTTTGGGGAGTTTTTCCTGTGCCGATGTGAGGGTCTTGGGACAGAGGATGTCGCATGTGTACAGACTGTAAGGTCCTCTGAGGCAAATTTGCGATTTTGGGCTATACAAAATAAAATTAATTGAATTGAATTGAACGTTAGCTCGCCAACTTTAGCTTGCCAGTTACCATCCAGTAGGCAAAGACGTTAGTTTGGCTTAGGTTACGGTTGCTAGCTAGCTGACATTAGGCCTGGCTGGAGTAAAGACGGCTGTTAGCCTACATTATAGCAGGTATAAATATCATACCAATGTCTAAATATATGTCCATCTGTATATAATAGTAGCGCTCATTATGTTATCTAATAAACTGCTACTTACCGAGACAATGCAAATGTTTTCTTCAACTTAGAACACTCTCTTCGAAAACGTGCTGTGCGTTGGGTTCCGGTTAAATTATGCAGCGGCCAAAGTAAATTACTTGAATCCTGCCAAATTGTTGCTCTCACGAGATTCTTGTTCCCGCGAGGCTAGAGGGCAGTCACTCCATACACCCTAGCTGTGAGACTGACGACTCTCAGAGTTGGTTTCACAATAACACTCCATTTTGACACCAACTCTTTTGTGGTGCAGTGTAAAATCAAACAGATTTAACAACATACAGATTTAGATCAATTCCATATAGAGTTTGATTGACTATCTTTATCAACACCAGAAATTTGACTCCGCTCAATTTCTGTGTTTAATGTTATGTTAAAAAACCTGGAGGATAGGTGACATAGGCCTTCCTTTTTGATTTCTTACACCTTTTACCCAAGGTAGTTTGGTGTGAGTTTTTTCTCCGTCAGACAAACAATAATTGATCATTTTAAAGGCAGCCGGAATGTGGCATAAAGCCTTTAACATATGAACTGTGAACCTTTATGTTGTGTTGTAATTAAAATTTACTAGTTATAGAATGGAATAAACTTGTGTAATTGTAATGTACATATTCTGTAAAGGCATAAAGCCACAGTATATCTGCATTGAATGTAATTGCAAGGAGTGTGCAGAGAGAGAGGGAGAATGAGCTAGTGAGGTTTCAGATTACAGCGAGAGTTTTTTTTTTCACCTAGATGAGAACGGGTCATCGAAGGAAGCGGCCTATCGAGGCCATGGAGCATCTCCAATACAACTCTGACAAGAGACTATATGAATACAAACTTTGGGAGAGAGGACAGAATTTCTCCTTCCATCAATTTTATTAAGTCGCTTACCGACTTGCTCAGGGAGATTCTCTATTTCGCGAAATAATTCACTGTCCGTTCCACATTTCACTTTGAAATTGTATTCCTTCTTATTTTGATTAGTTATAAATACATTTGATTTTAGAGCCGACGTCTCTTTTGATCCTCCGTCTCGGCGGGGCGAGGACAAAGGCTTCTCCCCCTCGTGAAATTTCAACCCTTACACATGCCGTCCACCCCCAACCACCAACCACCTGCTCGATCCCACCTGTCTCTTCTTGTCCCACTGCATCCGCCTTCCCTACACTATCAAGGAAGATGACCACCGCGTTGTTCATGCACGCTGCAGTGACCCACTAGCTTCCCCACAGCCAGGATGCAGTCGTCCACCGAGGACGATCCCAAGATAGACAGAGGAGGATAGAGTATTCAATACTATAATACACCAATACTCTGTACAGGCTCTCCCTCTCTCCTGCTTCGCCCCTCTCTTTTTCAACCTTGATTTGAAAAGAATCTCTGCCATCCACATCCACTAACTTTGGTTTGCTAAAAGAATGGAAGCCGTTTCTGTCCTTTTAGAATCTATAAAACATTCTTCCATTGGGACTCATTTTTAAATCGATAAGGGGCGGAAAACAATTTTCATGATTTTCATCATAACAAATCATGATATTGCTAATCTGAAAACATGATTAACATAAACATTTTTCTCAATTCTTCATCCTCTCTGCTGCATTCAAATAAAAAAATCATTAAAAAAATAATATCTCTTTTTGGATTTTTCATGCATTTTTTTATTCTACTTCTTATTGTTTGGTGCTTTTTAAAAAAGAAGTTATGAAGCACGTTAGCACCCTCATATGTCTGCCAACAGAACTGCATCACAGTATGGGAAACAGTAAGGCAAATCCTGGAATAACTGAATTCAATAAAACACATGAAAAGGTGTGGCATTTTTTTTAAGGTAACTCAAGGATGGAAGATTTTTGTTGGAATCATCTCATCACTGATTGAACATTTTCTGATTGCTGGAACGTGTCCGTGTTCCATTATAAAGAAAATATTTAACTGATTTCCTGGGGCCTCATTTATAACCGTGCGCACGCATGTCCTACGCAGTTTTCCCTTAATAAATCACAATCGATTCTAAATGCAGCCCAACTTTTGCGGCTTCATGTGACGCCAATAGTTGCCCATATATAGTCTGTGGAATGCCCACACATTAATAACACATTAATTTATCAATTGCGAAATCATGGCAAACACTGAGAGGAAAACAAAGAAACTTAACTTCACTCAGTGTCTCAAGTCGAAATTATCATTGGTGCGGTGGAAAGAAGAAGTAAAATGCTTTTTGAAGGGCACAGTATGGGCATTACTAATGCCAAAAAGGCACTTGATCAAAGTGGATGCCAAAAAAGCGTTTAACGCAAAAAAGCGTTTTCCACGGGGGGGGACACCGGAGCTACTACATTCGTGAGCAACATGTCTGCATCACAAATAATTTGCACATTGATCAAATGGAAATGCTTTCAATTAATGAGAGCATTTTCATTAACATTCGGTGCCCTTATGGTAACATGAGTCAATAACATTTGGGAAACCGTACATGGCCGCAAATTGAGCTTTTTTGTTTGCCTGTTCCCCCGCCGTGTATAGGAACTTGGACAAAGCTATTATGCCTTTTAACACGTCTGATTCACCCCATTATTTAAGCTTATTTCAAGATGAATATACTTTCCTCAGATTCTTAGCAGTACACAGTAAATTACTGTGAAAAGAAACACTTGGCCGGAAGCACCCGTTATAACTCCCAGTATGCCTTGCTTTTGCAGCAGTATACTGTAATCGCACAATACAGTAGGTAACTAGAATTAGAATTTCACTGTAAATTTACATCAAAGTCTTACAGTGTGGGCTGCTTTTGTTTTCTGTTGCACGGTATGTCTGTGTGCTGCTTTTCATCATCAGTTATAGATTTATTTATATATCTGTTCGTGGATCACTCCACATTAGTGTGTGAGTTTTTTTAAACTCCCCTGACGTGGCTTAATTCGCAAATGTCTTTTCCTCAACATGGACCCATCTGTATCGGGTGTCGCCCTCATTTTCAACCAATCACATGAGCGCAGCCAGCTTTACAGTTGCGCAATTTGCGGAGCAGAGCAACGGGTCAGAAGTCGGCAAACAATGGCTCCTCGTTAGAGGTGTAACGATCCATCTATTACATCGATGTATCAATTTTATATTCCTACGATCCAACTACATCGATCTGTGCTCGGCGAGTTGGCCTTATGGACGACCTATCAATCAAACATTGTTTTAAAATGTAATACATCGATTGTATCGATACTACGAAATAACCCATTGGATTTAAGCATGTCAGACTTTATATGGATGTTTTTTATTAGCACTTTTAATAATAAAGGCTTTAAATATTACTCGATTCAGTCTGCCTTTCCCTGACATCATCGCTTCGCGCCAGCAGCAGCGCAAAGAGGCAAAGACAACATGACATAGCATGGCAGATGGCGGAGCAGTTGCCGGACCTCCGCAAAAGCTCTCGCGGGTCCATACGGTCGTGCATAAAGTCTGCGGGCCGCAATAACTGCGCCACGGGCTGTGATTGGAAAACGGGACTGGAGCTGTCCCGGACGGGACAAATCGTTTGATGATGAACATTTTAACTTCCTGTTAATTCAACCTAAAGTGTTGTTTGCACTTTATTAAAATAAAATGTGAATGCATTTGCCATTCATTGTTGTTTACTTGTTTATTTATATTCATAATGAATTGATACCTGATTCCATTACAAGAAACAACAGGAATCTAGGAAATTTGCACTGTCCATTATCCAGGTATTTATTTCAGACACACTGGTTGAATTTTGGGTTAAAAAGTTACTGAATCGATTTCAAGTCACTGAATTGTTTTGGATCAAACGTATCATTCTAAATCAGGGGTGTCCAAACTTTTTTTCCGGAGGGCCACGAACAGAAAAATATACGATGGACTGGGCCACTCACTAGACGTGAGGTGCGCTGCCTCACTTCTAATGCACTAATGTTGGAAAAACCAATCAAATGCAGGTAAATTACGTTTGATAATTGAACGAAAAGCCTCCATCATAGCTCTCTGTTGGCAGGTCATTCTCTCAGTGAGCCTCTGATTGGTTCTTAGGATGCTGGAGGCATAGGAGACAAGAAGAGAAATCAGGGATGTGGATATTTCAAGCTTATTACACAAATAAATCATTGGGATTGTTAACGCATCAAATAACGTTTGTTAAAAAATTGTCATCAACTTTAAATGAGTGATCTTATTAAGTAATTGGGCTTCAGACTTTTACGTAGCCCGGGAGGTGACATGAAAAAAAAAAAAACAAAGGTGAAAAAAAAAAAACTGCATGAAAAAAAAAAACCATGAGAAAAGGTATGTACTTGGGACTAGGTTTGGTGATCCGCCGGGCGGGGATTCGGCGCGAGTTTTGCGCGCCGAATCCCCGCCCGGCGAAAGTTTTGCGAGCAGACGCAAACCTAGTCCCAAGTACATACCCCTTCTTATGTTTGTTTTTTTTTTTCATGTCACCTCCGGGGCTCCGTAGACTTTCATGCGGGCCAATTGAAAATGGATGGCGGGCCGCAGTTGGCCCGCGGGCCGTAGTTTGGACACCCCTGTTCTAAATGAACCAATATCCTTCTTGAATCGTATCGACAACCACGAATCGTGATACAAATCGAATCGTTGTTAAAACGAATTGTTACGTAAGTTATGTGGTTTTACTATTTTAGTATGATGTGATTTGTTTTTACTATTTTTAGCATGGGTTGTTTTGTTTTACTATTTTAGCATGGTTTGTTTTATTACATTTTTGCATTTTAAACCACATGGCAATCAAATACATGCACCTGGAGGGACTGATTACAGCGAGTCCCAGCCAACCGTGTTGCAGAAGCAAAAGACCTCCCCTCTCCAATCAACACAGCTGCTATAAGAGGACTATGTGTGTAGCTCATGTGGTAATAAATTGCTCCTGCATAAGGTGGATCCAGTGTTCTCTCTCGCTTGTCCTTGTTCGTGTGCTCGGTTCATGTCTCTGTGGCCTTCATGGTCCGATAAGGCATCTTCTGTGTAGGAAAAACATTGAGCAGACAACGTAATTTCTTTTCTCTTCATATTTTCTGCTTTGTTCTCTCCCATTTGTTCATTTTCTTTAACGACTGGTTTAAGCTTGGTAAGATAAAAAGTTCCATCTAATTGTTCAAACGTTAGAGCCCCCGTAATTTCTTAAGCAATAGTACCATTTATTTGTTCCATCAGTCCTGCTGACTGTGGATAATAAGAGCACTGTTAATTTACATTCTTCGAACAGATCAGAAACGTTGTTTCTTTGTTGACCCAGTGTGCTCTGGCAAAAAACAAAACCTTCCCTCTGGTGTCTCAGTCGTCTTTCTTCTGTTGAGGCTTTTTGCCTTGTTAAAACATCCTGTTCATTATAATTAAAAATCATTTCTATGATTGTCAGACAATAATCCTTTTCTTCACCTTTTTAATTTAGTCTAATGAAGCCCATACTTATGTTTTCTTGTAATTTAAATCTTGATTGTGTTTTTCACAATCAATGCATGCCAACAAATGTTTATCAGTACTTCCATCCCCCTTTTGAGCATGTGTCAAACATGCTCATCATAGCCAAATAAGTTCCATACGTGTTTACCTTCCTCCGCATTGTCCCACAATAGTATTTTTCCAAAAAGTTGTTCCTTAAGACAGTTGATCAGGTGGTTTGTGGTTTCCTGTTGAAACGTTCACCTCCAATTGTTGCTGTGCATTTAAACCTGCGATTTCCGAAGGTAGTTTACTTTATTCAGTAGTTGTAATCCTAATTATCATTGGGACGTAAGTGTCCATTCATTGCTTGCAAGCAGGAGGTCAAATGGTGCTCTGTGCGGACGGCACCTCAGAGCTTTCATACACACACAGAAAGGCCTCAGTGGCCGGCGTGAAACATTGCAAACCACGTTGAGATAAGAACCACAGAGTTCCTTTTGTTCGAGCCTTTGCGTAGGAAAAAGTTGACTCGTACTCCCTTCTTCAGACACAGCTGCAGATGATAAACTTTGTATCACCCTGCTTTCGCACGTCAGTTCAATACAGACAATAATCACACTTTTAGCATAAGACTATGTTTTAACATATTTTACCATTACATTGATTATTGATTATTCTTTAATCACTGATAATAGGTCTGTTTGTTATCCCCTTGTATTTGAGTGAAGTCCATTACCCAATTATATCCCAGATAAATATTTGCACTCAGGATTAATTTCATTTAACACTGTGTGTTCTTGAATCTGCTTATTTCATAAGAGGAGGAATATTCTTTAAGCTGCGCTATTGGCTCCCCTTTTCCCCGCATTCATACAGCAACCCTCCACATCTGTCCACTGTTCACACGTCAGTTTCTAAAAACCCTTTGTTGTTTCAATAAAGAATTGTTTTAGTCTTCTCTGTTTGTGGTAAAGAATGCCCGTTCATCTCTTATCTCTGACCATGAGTCTGTAGAAACATTTCAGTACGTCACCATTTTTTATTCTCTTAGACAGTTTGAGGAGTCACTTCATAAATTTCTTTTGGCCTTTGTGCAACTAATTAATCACCTCTTGTAGTTAAAGCCAAATTGCTTGTTGAATTAAATTCTTTCATATCACTCATGCCTCATCCCAACCGCTTTCATTCATTTTGAAGAAATAGGCTAAACAATTATTTCATGATACCAATTGTTGTATCATTTGTAAACCTGTTTTTGGATCTATGATCCCTAATTGCACCAACAGATATTCTGCGTGCCGGTATTCGTTTGTATTCTCACGCTCATCGTGACATTTGATCAATCAATAAACCCATTTACCCTTTTTTTTTTTTTTCAAAAACAAAAAAATTCATCCTGAGGTTAAAATACCAGATTTGCATGCTTCTGGAATTGCACAAAAATATTACCTTGCATCCTCTACCATTCAAGTTATGTTATTTCTTTTATCTCGCATTTGTTGTACTTCTCTCCTGTTTCCCATGTGTTTGTGTTTGTTTGTGCATGACCTGTTGAAGACAGGTCCCTGTCCGTTGAAGAGGGATCCACCACCTCCACATGTCCTCTCCTTCCTCTCCCCCATCCAAACACCATCCCGTCTTTTGAAGGCCTCCTCCCTTGTCCACTCTCCTGTCCCCCCACAGGCCCCCGGTCCACAGGCTTCCACGTCTCTATTTGTCTAAGGAATACACATAAAAACAAACAGGTTTCAGATACGTCAACATCATCATCAGCTTATTCTCTTTTTCTTCTTTCTGCTCCGCAGCACTGCTGCTGCTGGCATAAACAGATTAGTTTTGGCTCAGGAATAATGTACTGGTATTTGTTGTTTACCAGTCACTCTGTCCGATCTGGTGGATGCTGCCTGTAGCTGGATGCTGCAGTTCTGACTCATAGCTTTGTTCAATGCAGACACAAGGTCTGGGCTCTGGCTCTGTGGGACCAGGGCTGTGGTTTGTGATGGGGACTGAGGAGGTGGAGGAGGATGGAGGTGATGGGTGGATGAAGGCCGGAGGGAGAGTCGGAGGAAAGACAGAGGAGGCTTCGTCTCCCATATATCACTTCTTAAAATAAAAGAAAACAAATCAAAATTAATCACAAGTTCACATCACATATTTTGCTGTCATAACTTCCATTTTTTTGTTGCTGAATGCCCCTATTATATATTATGTGTATTATTATCTATTCACGCTTTTATCTAAAGTTATTTTCCCGGACTGATTTCAGTTAATAAACCGGCTTTTGTTTTTTTCTGCTAACAGGAACTGCCGATTCTTATTAGTTTCAGTAGCACCGAGTAAGAAAAGTGGGCTTTTAGAGGAGATGAAAACTTTTAAAACACAAGTCCGGTTTTTCTAGTAAAACGGATGTCGTCACACTCCTCCAACTCAAGCGGATCCTGGCCTCACAAAACCAAACCAATCCTGTAACGGACTAGGGCAGAGGACTTTGAGAAGAGTCTTAGACTCCCTGTGCACAGTTTCAGGTCGAAACCTTGAGAGGAGAAAAAAGTTTTGATATCCGGCTCGAAGGACAAATTGTGTTAGAAAAAGAGAAGACACGTCTGCCACTCAATTACTGACCTGGAAAATACTATATATTTTTTTATTCATCTATTTTTGTAACCCCCCAAAAAATGTTTTATATACTACAGAATGTGCAACCCACGAATCCAAAAATGATAAGGTTCCCCATGACCTCGCCCCATAGTGGTGGGCCTATTTTCAAACGCTTTTCCTGAGGACTTTGCATATGTGAGAGTGCGCGGGCATGCAGTTAGTGCAGAAAGCATTTCTTCATTGCAGGCGGCGGTGTGTGTGTGTGTTTTTCACTTCCCTTATCATGTGAGCTCTCAGCGTGGATACCGTCTCGCCTTCGCATGCAGCCTCATTCTGTGCCGCCAAAGAGCCTCTTGTTGTACTTAATACCGCATCTAACCCAGCCGGTGCCGAGAGAACTGCACCCTCTCTTTCCCCCTCGTATGCAGGTGGTAAGGAAACCATGCAGAGTTTCCTTTTTTCTCCACACACTCCCCTTATCACATTTCGACTCAAGCCCCTTTTTTAAAAATTTTTTTTATTTTTATTATCTCTCCTACTCCCCGATCTCTGCGCCAGTGACACTCAGTCTGCCAAATTAACGCCTTTCTTTTTCTCACCGCGCATCCCGTGTGTTCAAACATCATGTTTCTTATTCCCGGTAGTATCTCCAACCACCGCCACCAACAACAGCCTCCGCTGGCCGTTCATTTTTTCCCATCGACACCCCGGTGCTGGCCCCCAGCCGTCGTCAACAGTTTCCCGATCATATTCACCTTACATTTCAACAACAGTCCCCCAGTTGGCATCTATTTTACCCGATCAGACAACGGGTCACCTCCGTGTGACACCGTCAATTTCAATTCAATTAATTTTATTTTGTATAGCCCAAAATCGCAAATTACAAATTTGCCTCGGAGGGCTTTACAGTCTGTACACATGCAACATCCTCTGTCCCAAGACCCTCACATCGACACAGGAAAAACTGGAAAAACCCAGGAAAAACCCCAAAAAATGAAAAAACCCTTCCAGGGAAAAAAGGAAAGAAACCTTAGGGAGAACGTCAGAGGAGGGATCCCTCTCCCGGGATGGACAGACTGCAATGGATGTCTTGTGTACAGAATGACTCATACAGATGTAGAATACATTCAATTTCTATAACAGAAATTATTCAAAGAATTCAAGTAGCCGGCCAGATGTACGACAGGACCACTGCAGGGGCCACCACCATCAGATCGAACCACCATCCACAGAAGACTGTGGGGAGGGAAAGCAAAGATTTTAGGAAAGGGTAATAGTGATATGAATCATATTTAAAATTATGATGATGATGATGACTGCAGCAGCAGGTGCCAGCAGGGCCACGGCCGGAGTCAGGACCAGGGTCCTTACGGAACTACAATCTGCAGAGACCTGCTCGGCGAGAAAGCACAAAGAACTCACGGGAAGGAGCTGAATTAGTCATGTGCATTAATGCAACGTGGATTTTAGTAGAGAGAGAGAGAGAGAGAGAGAGGCAGACACACAAGCTGCACCCTCAGAGACTGCAGCCCAGCATTTAAGGAGACTTTCCTCCTAGGGCCTCTAACCCACAGGATTTAAGGAGGTTCACCTCCTAGGGCCTCTAACCCACAGGATTTAAGGAGACTTTCCTCCTAGGGCCTCTAACCCACAGGATTTAAGGAGGTTCACCTCCTAGGGCCTCTAACCCACAGGATTTAAGGAGACTTTCCTCCTAGGGCCTCTAACCCACAGGATTTAAGGAGACTTTCCTCCTAGGGACTCTAACCCACAGGATTTAAGGAGGTTCACCTCCTAGGGACTCTAACCCACATGATTTAAAGAGGTTCACCTCCTAGGGACTCTAACCCACAGGATTTAAGGAGGTTCACCTTCTAGGGCTTTTAACCCACAGGGTTTAAGGAGACTTTGCTCCTAGGGCCTCTAACCCACAGGATTTAAGGAGACTTTGCTCCTAGGGCCTCTAACCCACAGGATTTAAGGAGACTTTGCTCCTAGGGCCTCTAACCCACAGGATTTAAGGAGGTTCACCTCCTAGGGACTCTAAGCCTGGGATTCGGGGGTCCTCAAATCACCAGGACTCCAACCTAGCGAATTCAGCCCTCGTCAGCGTCTGATGGGGTTGCCAAACCAAAGACAGTTTTCGGGGGTCCTCAAATCCCCAGGACACTCACCTTGCGACTTCAGCCCTCGTCAGGAACTCATGGTGTTGCCAAACCAAAGACTAGGATTCAAAATCCTTTTATTTGTGTCAGATCATTGATCCCTTGGTACACGCCGGTACCCACCAAACCCAATAGTACTCGGTGGTACTATTGTTGTGCACTTTTACCGGTTTCCTTAATATTAACTTTAGCGAATTGCTCATGTATCAATCTGGTTCCTTCACCACCAATCCACAACGTACTCCTTATTTTAGATTATCCAATATGCAGAATTGGTGGAAACAGGTTTCTGCTTACCTTGGTTTGAGGCGGCCTGGGAGTACGCAGTGTTCAGCGGATGAAAGCGTCTTGGACCGAATTCACCTATACAGGAAAACTTCTCATCCCGGAACGAGCCCCCAAAATTGTTGGGATTTCCTATCCCCCAGAGTTGGTTGATGAGAAGAATCCAATACGGCACTGAATTAAAGTTAAAAAGTTAACATTTTATTTAGAAGAGATAAAGTGCTACATGAGCGATCCTCCGCAGGTATACCTGGAGACCTGAAACACGCTTCACAAGCTGTCTCTCTCAGAGTCCGTCTGCTGTCTGACGGTGTCGCTCTTTTTTATAACCTCTCTTGTCCTTGAACGTTGGTTCAACCCAGTTCATCCTTCTGTAACATTCTGCCTTTCCCGAACAATGAGTGCCTGGTACTCCTTCACGTAGCCTTCGGCCTTGCCCTGAAAATGGGTTCAAACTGGCTCTCCCTTCGGCCAAAGGTGCGTTATCTCAGATAATATTTTATCTTCATTTTCCCTATGCTCTCCCTTCCACAATTCACATTGTCTGCCTTATATGGTCTCATCCGGTCACACCATCTTTTCTACAAGTCAAAAGATTATAAAAAAACACACATCTCACAGACACAAAGCACGGCATGAGGAGGCTCAGAAATCAGAGGGGAACTGAACGAGAGGACGGAAAGACGGCAGACGAACAAGCAGGGTGTGAACCGACCACGTGACTAGACTGGATGTCACACACAAGAATAGAACAGAAAGGAAAGGACTGGACTGGATACCATTGTTCAAGCTGGACTTTTAACATAATTGTAGTTATTTATGGATTTTAGTTAATAATAAATTCCCCATTTTTAAACCACGCTTGTATGTCTTTAGATCCATGCTGTTCTCCCTCTGATGCAAAATAACCTGTTTTTATGGAGACCTAGGCTCCTCAACTAGGTGGCGTTGCTGGTACCTTTTTAATTGCGTATAAATTTGTTAACTTATTTTTTAACGTCTAGATTTTAAGTCCCCCGCCTCACAGGGCTGACATTTGCCTTATTTGCCACAAAAGAGGGGTTTTCTTTGTCTGCTTATTACCATAAATTGTCTGGATTTGGAATTCATTAATGAGTTTTTCAACTGATTACCAATGGCAACTCACATTAAGTGGCAAGACCACTTAACTTAACCTCTGAACAAAACAGATTCCCTATATCTGACTAATCAAAGTCATCTTCAGAGTCACAATTCTGGCACACATAAATTGCCTGGCCGGAGGTGCAGGCATTATTGGCCCAATTGTCGCATTTAACACATTTTACCCAGGTCTCCTTTGGACGACTGTTAGAAAATGGCTCAACACAGACGAGGCAGAAGCACTCTTCATCATCTGATGATGACTCTTGTATGCTTTTTCTTTTTTTATCTGCCCTGTTCGTTGTAGGTCCAGATTTTGACTGCCCTTGATGCTTCCCTTTCTTTTGAAACTGCTTTTTGCGAGATTGATCCTTATTCTTTTCTATTTCAAGTTGCTGCTTCACTGACGTGTCAGAATTGCTGATTTGCGTTGTTTTCTTCCTTTGCTGGCTAGTTTTCGGGGGCCAGCTTCTGGATATGGCCGGATGTCCTCTGGAGTAGGTAGCATGCTGTCAGCAATAGCACTGCTGGGTAAGGGTGAGCTGGTGACAGCAGAAGCATAACTGGGCCTGCTAGGCAGAGCAGAGTTGGTGCTGGGGCCTGGCAGGGCAGAGTTGGTGCTGGGGCCTTGCAGGGCAGGGTTCTGAATGGGGCGATCTGTGACGTAGGATGGTGCAAACTCTGTTTCCAGAAATATATCTCTGTTGTAAGGTTGAACACCAGCTACCCTAAAGCCAGCTTGTATGTTCAAGGGGGTGCAGCCAGTGGATAGGCAATTGCCACAATTCCAGGAATGTCATAAATTGACATTGTCTTCCTGGGGTTGTTCCTCATCCAGGAATCACATGCGCTGTTGATGTGCCTCTTTAGTGGTCTGTAGACAGACATGTCTAATGGTTGGAGCCGATGTAAGCCGTGGGGTGGGAATGACAACATGATTATGCCATTTTCTTTGGCATAATTGAGTCCATCAATGGACAGATGAGATTTGTGGTTGTCCAAAAGGAGTAAACAGGGCTTCTCCTTTGAGCACTTTGTTGACTTCCTGAAGCAATTCAGTAAACACACAAAGTGCGTGTCTTTCATCCATCAAGAAGAATTCCCCCCTTCTTTGCTGCCAGGTGGCGCGTTGATCAGGATATGGTCGCGGAAGTTAACCTCGGGGGAAAAGAAAGTATGGAGGTGTACTATTTCCTGTGGCTGAGACGGCACATGCCAGTGTGACAAGGGTTCCCCTTTCAGCAGAGGTCAGTGACCCTACTTATTTGAATCCACGTCTGGCCACCACTTTCTTTGGTTTATGTACAGTGGTGACCCCAGTTTCATCAACATTCCAGATGTCTCCTGGTCCAAACTCATATTTGGTTAACACATTCTCAAGTTGTCAAAGAAGGCATTAACATTCTCTCTGTTGAAGCTACTTGACCTGGCAAGGCTAGTGGCCTCTGGCTTTCTCGGTGACAGCGTTGTATGCCGCTTTAAGAAGCCTGTAAACCACTCTTTACTGGCCTTTTCTTTTTCTGCCCACAAAGGCGCGAACTTCAGCTTGTGTGCCACAGCAAACTGGTAGGCAAGCTCACTTGGCGACAGACCAAAATAAATGTCAGCTGACAAAAAAAATCTTCCTTGGCTTTGCATAACCAACCATTGTTTTTGGCATGGCTTTCTGACTTTCAATTTCTTCTCTGGTAATCTTTTGACAATACAGAGTCAGAGTACGGTAATTTATGTCAATCATTCACTGTACTTATGATTGATATGACTGATTTTGTTCTGCAACTTTACCTGCCTGACTGCCTTTAACATTATGTCAGGTGGTGTACTGCCATACTCTTACTCAAGTCTTTTGTTCCCTTAATTCCTGCCTTTCCTTACTTCAAAAACATTATAGCAATTACAAATAAATCGTACTGATATCACATTTTTTTGAGAATGTTCTATGTGTTTATTTGTACAGGGGCAAGTTGTCACACGTGACGACTTGCCCCAAAGTCAGTGGAGGTGCAAACTGTGCCCCGAGACTGTACCCTTTATAGCAGTTAAAAACAGAATGCCAGCCTTCTTTTCAGAGAGTCAGGTAGTGTTCATTTTTTTAATGGTTGTACATTTATCAATCAGCTCTTAACTCTACACTGGATCCACTTTAAAAAAGAATTATTGTTTTGATCTAGATTAATTGACGTGATTCATGTGAGATTCTCAGCTAAATGCAGAGTTCACCACAATCCTCCTGCTGTCAACCTTTATGGGCCTACTGGATCATTACTCCAGCCAACTAATGAAGATTTTCCAAAGAAGGGAGGAGCAGCAGCAGGACGCAGTGTCAGCCTGATCATGGTAGCCATCATGTTATCATGTCGTGTGTTTCTCACTATAACCCTGCCGCCTCAGACTGTAACTCTTAACATAAAAGAAGCTGGTACTGTTCTACTCTAACTCTTTCTCTTATTATTATTGTTGGGCCTTTCACTTTGACCAAGTTCAAATATGCTTCAGAGCCATGACCTAATAGTGTAGGATGTTATAAATAATTTTGACAATATGTAATCAATAAAGTAATGAGAATATAGTAAAAACCACTGTAACTTTGCAACTGTAATTAATAGAATAATATCGATGTACAGCTATGACTGTATTTAATGTAATCAACAGAAATGCATGCATGTAATACTTGATAGCACCACAGTTGATGTTGAAATTCACATCCAATTACAATAAACTTACCACAAGACCACTCGCAGGGGCCATGGATACTGACTTTTCACACTTAATTTTATCTGTATAAATACCTGTAAGCACCCATTCTTCCCCATTTCGCTGGCAGAAACCACAGAGCAGACGCTCAAAAGGTCCGGCCTTTGGCCCGTTTGGTTGCGGAGGCCGGCGGCTCCTCAGTTGAGATGCTCTTTTAGCACAATACCTTTTCCTATATTAAATACTCTTGATTCTAACTTCTTTACAGATGCCTCCTGTCTGTCCGGTGTTTCTTCATTATTTGAACATAACAATAGTATTATAAAAGCATTAAACCATGATTGTCTATTAACTCAATTTTAAATTGTATTTCGTTATTGTATTATTGTATGATTATTGTAATTGTATTTCATCTATCTATATTCCTCAGTTTATGTCACTTTAATTTTTCAAATTAAAATTCATTATTTAAAAGAAAATACGGTAAAGATCTGATTTTGGTCTGTTAATATAGAAAATACAACATTACTGTTTTCATATCACCATTTCATACATATTTTATTAATAATATTGCTTGCACTCATGTTCTTGTTGATATAATGTGTATTGATAACAAACACAATAATGACAATACAGCATTACATTTTCTAAAGATAATCCGGGCATTTAATTGACACAAACAAGAACAAGGCAAAACATTTTTGTCTCACCTCCATGTTTGGATTTTTGTCTGTATATACACAGAGCTAAAAATACTGTAGAATTTATAAAAGACACTGCAACCTAATAATAAAAATTGCTATTGTAATAAAAAACGATGAAGCTCCTTTATCTTTCCCTATTAGTTCTTGCAGCCGTTTCTACTAGGGCTGTGCGTGTTAACGTAGCAATCCATTAACGCTTACAACTATTTCATGCATTTTTTGTCTTTTTGGTTTACATTGGGAAGGACTTAAACACTGCTGCATACATTTACTTTGTTTTTCTTTTATTGACTATGCCGTCTGATAAAGATTTCAATTTGTTAGCACTGCAAACCAGAGGCATCTCATCACAGGAGTACCACAAGCCTGAAGTTTCAATGAAAGGCGTTCCACAGCATTGATGCAGCCCACTAGCTACCCAAAGAACCATTGGAGCGAGACTTCGGCAGACTATTTAGGATGCGGCGTGCGGGAGAACTGTCATCAAACCAACATAATAAGGATGAAGCGTCCTTAGAATCCAATGAGGTGCGTACAAGCCTCCCCAGCACACACCATTGCGAAGAGAATACACAAGGTGTATAAAACAGAATTACATCGTTACAACGTGAAGCTGCTTATGCTGTTACCTTTCCGTTAATCTTTTTTCTGGTACCTGTCCAGAAAAAAGAAAACAAATTTATATCCTCTATGTTAACTTGCTGTTGCTCCAAAACGGCCTGTTATATTGTTCTGATATTAGGAAATATACTACAAACATGTAATTAATCGCTATTAATCACCCAAAAAAAGCCATGTTTTGCATCATATTCTTATTTCCCGAATAGCCGTCTTAAGGATTGTACAGATTTAAAAAATGTCTTGTTTTGGCTAAAATTTGTGTACCATATTTTATAACTGTTTAATATTTGTTGGAGTTGTGTTTGGAAAATGTTCAAACTGATACTTTTAGCTTTGTAGCTCAGACTTGGAGCTTTTCAGCGGTGTGTTGCATTATACTTGTTCATGATGGATGCCTGTTGATTGATGTTATGTGGTAGACATAAACTGTAAAAAGGCAGCGTCTTGGGATTCCTTACAGGTATGTGCCAATGTATGTTAGTGCGTGGTTGTGATTTTCTTGTTTTGCATCTGTGCAAGGGACTTGTTGTCTCGCCCTGTTTTTACAACCAAAAACTCCAATATACCAAAATAACTCCAATATGAAAAGGCAAGGCATATGTTTAGGATTAGATTTCTTGCTAAGGCTACACCACACAATGAATACACTTACAGAAATAACAAACTCAAGTCATTGGTTGGTTAGACTTTACTTAGACCTTTCTATACAAACTCCTATTCTAATAAAACCCCATGTGTCCACACAATATTTTTACAATGTGCAGAGACTTGCTCTGTTCAGAAGTTGTTGGTGATCAAATAGCATTTGCTATTGCCTAAACAATTACAAAAGCCACAAATATAATGGCATGGAGATACAAAAGTAATTTGAACACAACTGGTTATTCTTAATTAAGACATTATGTTGACTTATTCCCATTCATCAGACATCCGAGGCGTTATTTCATACTAAATGAATTATAGAGGGTACAATAGCAGTTTTCCTCTGATATAGAGGTAGAGATCATCTCATTCTATAAAATACATGTTTACACATGAGAGAGAGAGCCAAGGCGCTGATGATCTGAACAGTTACTACTCAGCAGGAATGACAACTAGGATGATCTGCAAAGTTCTGTTGAAAGAATCTGGGGACACAAAGAAAAACAGACTATTATGTCATCTTTTCTTTTATAAACAAATTACCATTCTGGCAATATAATAAAAGAATGCAAGGAGGGTTATTGAATTCATACAGAATATTTACAAGTTTGTTAGAATTTGGGAATATATAATACTTTTTAGTGGGGTAGCAAAGTAAAGTATTTCTTTGCAGGTCTTCAACGGAATTCCCCCATATGACTAGGTGACAATCATGAAAATGCGTGATCAAAATATATTTAAAGATATTTAAATAATGTATTCTTTTTATTCCAGCAATATATACGGTCTCTAAGGAAAACAAAAGGTGCATTGTTCATTGTGGCGCAATATAATGAGCTTCAATTAGATCATCAGTCATTTTTAGATATATCAAAAGAAATAATACAAATATACTAATGAAATAAACATTTTAAAAAGGGTTTTCTTATTTGTTATCCATGTCATACTGTAGTTTTTTATACATTGTATCGAATTCAAAGACATACTGTAGTTTACGTGGAAAGAACATTAATAATTTATTAATTTTAAGTTGCCTAAACTCTTTCAACATCATTTCAGTAATTTGTTGGTACTTGAAACAGAGCAAAGTGCACGAGGAGAGCAGGAACAGTCACTAGTTACCTTCGCAAAATACTTTTGCGGCAGTTATGTTTTGATCGCTGTGTATTTATTTGTAAATGTTTGTTTGTTTGTTATTGGCATACCTCAAAAAGTATTTAACCGAATCGCACAAAATTTGGTGGGTTGATTAGTCATTATCCGGGGCACATTTGATTAGATTTTGGGAGTGATCGGGTTGAAGGTCAAGGTCAAGGTCATGAAAAGGTCAAAAAGACACTTTTGACCATAACTTCTATCATAATCGAGTTCTATGATGAAATACCTTTCAAATAATCCACATCCGTCATGACGTCACTCTGACGCAAGTGCGTCAAAATGACGTCACAAGATAACGTAAGGTATGCGGCGAAGGTATGCGCTCTACCGAGTGCCCGTTCTAGTTCAACATGTTTCACACGGTGGGATTTATTATTTTTATTTTTAATCTATTGACAGCCCACCTTTTTTCTCAGTAGGATTTGGAAAAAAATATTTTCTTTAAGGTAGAGGCATCCTTCCATGGTATACCGCACCCAGTTGGACAGGAGGAAGCTTCTACCTCAACGACAGGGAGTGTCCCAGCGCGATAGTTTCAAACCCCGATGTATAAGACTGCTTTCCTGCAAGTCGAAAAACTGAGCTCAACCTCCAAATAGGATCTGTTAAGAGATCCTCCAGCTACCTTCCACACCCATTGCCCCATAGAGTAATGGCGCTAGCGTTTCCTTATCCCCACCACCCAGCCCTTGGTCTAGCTCCGGTGTCTGTCTCATTCACAAAGGAAGAAAAGTAAGTATGGATTCTGGCAATCGTAAGTTTTATAAATTTCAGAAATCAACTGTTTTAATTATAAAAAGAATGCATTATCTTACTACTTACCTTTACAGCGATGCAAAAGGAAAGAGGGATGGAATAGGGGGAAAGGCTGGAGATAGTTCTTAATGACTGAGAGTAAAGGCAGGGCACACACTGGACAAGTTACCAGACCATCATAGTATAACCAGATGGCACTGTCGGCTTATAAAAGGGCACCAGCTGGGAAACTGTCTTTTGTGTGTTGTGTTTCTGACAAACGACTGGCAAGGCTGCGTCGGCGTGTTCTGGCCTCGTGAATGGCGTGACATGATGTATCATTTCGCACCCCTCTACTCAATACAATACTCTTCCCCTTTGCCATGTGCTCACTACTCTTTTATGCCTTCTAAGATGGCCTCCTGCTTCTTCAAGGCCAGAGGTTAAATCCACCATAGAGTTAGGTCTCCTACTGGCCTGGAGACGGAACAGCGCCACCTCCACCTCCAGTTGCTTTACAACCACAGAAGACATTCCACAGCGCTGTGGTGAAAAGTGGACTGAGTTTCACGTGACAGATTACAAGTAACCTTACTTAAGTAGAAATTTTGGTTATCTATACTTTACTGGAGTATTTATTTTTCAGATGACTTTTTACTTCTACTCCTTACATTTCCTGCAAATATCTGTACTTGTTACTTCCCTTTCATTAATGGTCCATTATAATAAGAGTTGATGAAATCCAGCGTTCTGATTGGTTGGGAGTGAGTCACGGGTTTGTGCATTATTGAGCGATAATGTACAGTACCTGCTCACATTGACCCAAGCTTTTCATATCACGGCACGCTCAAAGTAACACGTAAGATTTTCCGGGACCGTCAGTGGACATTTTAGCTCGGTGGCAATCGCTGAAACAAACCCGGAAATCCCACAAATGATTGTTCATAAGGCAATGCGAGCTTTCGCAACCGTATAATTAAGGTGATCTGAATGAGCGAGATGGTGCAGGACCCAATGCTGTTTACATGTATGTACGGGGACTATTTTTTCTCTAGACTATTGAAATGAGATACACAACATTTAGTGGCTACAACTATTTTTTGCTGAAAGGCAGCCATTTACTTACTATTTATAATGTCGCTGGTAACAGTGTTATAAAGCAATAAGGTACCTGATGCAGTACTTTATCTGAACTGTTACATTATTGGACGATAAAGCCCCCCCCCCCCCCCCCCTCCCTCTCTCCCTTCCCGTGACTCACTCTCAACAAGAACGCTGGATTTCATCTACCCGTATTACAATTGCTCATAAAGCCTGAAACGGCTTATTTGGCCAATGTTTTAATAACCTACCGCTTCCAGTCCAGTGTTTCCCCATCATTATAACAGAAGTAGTAAACCATTGGGAGACACTGCAGACTACCTAATCAATGGGAACAACGTGTGCGTACGTCCTCTGACTCGTGTCATTTAGCCATCACTGGAAAATGGGTTCTGGTTTTCGCTGTTTATGTTATAAAGCATGCAGGTCGATTTGTGTGTCCCTCTGTTGTTTCACGTCGCCTCTCTGAATGTCGCCATGTTTCCATCATTCGAAGGGCAGGTCACATGATCTGAAGGCACCTTCCCATCATATAGTAACAGACTGACATGTTCTGTGAGCGAGGTTACACATTAAGAGTTTGTCCCTAATGGACTTTTTTCCCCTTACATTACTTTTACTTTTATACTTTAAGCAGAGTCAGCATGACCATTCATCCAAAAACAGATCCATCTATCCTATTCATGTGGTGGTGAACGAGATGTTCCATTGTATGAGCAATAACTTACCTAAAGCACTTTGAAGCCACTTTGGTCTGTGGTTGAAGTAAATAAAGATATAGTAGGCAGGAATGCCAGTGAGGGAAATGGCAAATCCGATTCCTGTGTTGACTGGGTCCGAGTACAGAGACAGAAAGACCATGAAGAAACATGTGAGGCAGAAGACCACAGGGATGAAGAGAGGGACCTACGGCAGAAGAACGGCTGTTATCACATTATCTACATACTGCTTGCAATCAGATAAATGTGTAAGTATCTCATTCACATTAGACTTTTAAACATCACTTTAGATTGTCCCAGCCAAATGAAACACATTAAAGAGCAAGATGAGTAACTGGGAAAGAGTGGGCTTAAATTTACAAATTTTGGGGACCAGATTCAGAGAGGTCCAAGTACAGTTACAGATGTGGACAGGCGTGGGCAAACTAACCTTAAAGGGGCGGGGGAGATCCGGTTTTGTATATCGCAGGTAGATTAAGGCCTAACACCACCACACCAATGAACAGCCACCGCAGGAAGCTCATGAAGTTCAACAGGCTGTAGATATCTCCCACAAACACCTGGAGTATGGTCATAGGGTACTACACACACACATTTCAAAAGTTAACAGATGTGGGAGAAGAAATGGCTTGAGTAGGTACAGTTTAATTAGTTTAATTGTTAGGCAGATGTTTATTTGAATCTACTATCAAGACTCTATAACAGGGGTGTCAAACTCATTCTAGTCTGGGGGCCTTCTCAAGTGGGCCAGACCAGTAAACTCATTCCAAAATTACATAGAACTAACAATAAGTCCACTTTCTTCTTTGTATTAGTGCAGTGAAGAAGTAAATTATAAAACTCTTTATATGCAATGAATTGTCCTTTTAATAAATATATTATCAACAACCTAAGAGTTTTTAAGAAAAGTATGTGCCAGTTTAACATTTATTTAAGCATATGCATAAAAACTGATCACAGTGATTGTGATTCACCTCCATAAACATGTAGAAAGAGGTCCATTTTTCTTGAAAAATACGACACTGTGTCCACTTTTCTCTTTTTTGACAAAGACATTTTACTGAAGAGGGTGCCAGGGTCAACAGAACATGCGGGTAAAGCGATAGACGTGAAACAGCACCACTAGCGGACAATATAGGAACTGCAGATTTTATAGAAAATGAAGTGTATTCTTATTTTTTTTCAATAATACAGATTTATCCCGCGGGCCAGACTGAACCACCTGGCGGGCCGTTTCCGGCCTGCGGGCCGTACGTTTGACACCCCTGCTCTATAACATAGGACAGTTGTTTAATCATATGTAAGTACCTGTAGGTAACCATACCAACAATATAACGCTTTATGATGTTGGTTACCACCGACAATATTTCTGAATTTGTATTGACTCAAATGTGGGTAAAACTAATATTTCGTTTTTTCCCTTTTTTTGACATGGATTTTTTGTCACTATTGTGTGTGTGTGTGTGTATATATATATATATATATATATATATATATATATATATATATCAAACTGACCAGTATAAGTACAGCAGCGAGTGGAGTGTGCCTACGGACATGGATCATAGACAAAACCTCAGGGAGCTGTCCTTCACGAGATGCTACAAAGAACATTCTGGGAAACACAAAAACACACATTACATAGATACGTATTCATATAAATACATTTTACACAGACATTGATCACTGACTGGCTGATGAACTGAATGTGCTTTACTCCATTCACACCGTTCTCCTGATCTCTATCAACAATCTTAACCCGACTCACCCCCACACACAGTGAACAGCAAATGACCTAGCCCAGGCGGCTCTTCACCTTTCTGTCTGAAAGTCTGTTCTGACTGTCGCGGTCCCCTATGAGGGGCCATTTAAGACCTTATTCATTCTGGTACTGACACATACATACATTCTCCTTTCACGTACGTATGTTTTCACTCACGCAAAAATATATTCTCCTTTCACATACATATATTTTCCCTCACGCATACATATATTCTCCTTTCACGTATATATATTTTCACTCACGCATACATATATTCTCTTTTCACGTACATATATTTTCACTCACGCATACATATATTCTCCTTTCATGTATATATATTTTCACTCACGCATACATATATTCTCTTTTCACATATACATATTTTGAATGTGTGTGTGAGAGAGAATATATATGTGTGTATGAGAGAAGAACGTGTGTGCGTGAGAGAAAGTATACTGGAAATGGAAGGAGTAAAGTGGAAACGGATGTCAGAACATCGCGCTGTGATTGGCTGTCAACCGCACTCTGTGATTGGCAGTTGGCATGTATGAACAGTCACGTTCAGCTCGCAATCAGAGCCGTGCTGTGAACAACGTTACATGCAGATGAGCATGTCCTTTGCTGATCAATGGATGAAATTGTATCAGAGGATGTTAAAATAGTTCTTAAAACTCCAATGGCTTGCTGCAAAGCGTTTATTGTCTCATCTCCGTCCCTGATCGCGAGCTGAACGTGACAGTTTCTCAGCCAATCACAGAGTGAGGTTGACAGCCAATCACAGCGCGATGTTCTGACATCCGTTTCCACTATACTCCTTCTTTTTTTTATCTTTGAGGTTGGTGTGGAGATCCGGGTTTGGGCTGTGGGACTGTGTGAAGTGTCCGATTTGGGCAATACTTTTTGGGGCACAGTGTCCAATGCAGGGGCCTCTTTTAGCCTAAGTGCTCCAAACTTCAACAACTCGCTGTAAGTTTCCGTGATGCTGTAGAAGTTCTACTAGCAATTTCATTGGAGACCAACAGCCAATCACAATTGACCTTCTTTAATTGTCCGATTGGTTGGTTGGTTTTGTGGCACAAATGTAACGCTGCTGCAAGTCGAGCAAAAGCGTGAGTGAAACGTCGAGCGAGCGCAGAGTGAAGAGGTGGAGAGAGCGCAGCAATGGCTGCCTGCGCGCAGAAAACGAGTTTGTGTAGAGGGCGCACGGAATATGTTTTTCTTTGCTAAAATATAGTTCTCTGTGCTCAAAACTTACGCGCTCAGGATTGTGGCACAAATATAACGCCATAAGGGGGGGGGGGGGTCTCCGTAGCAGAGAATAGGAACCAGCTATTGAATAATACGAGCAGTGCGGAGCTGCATTACTGTGAGTGATGGCCTATTACTTCTGTATTGGTTTTGCATATTAACAGGCTTTGGACACATTTTATTTGTTAATTATACTAGTAGCCTACTGTGATGGTTTTCCACGTCCCAGATTTTTTGGTGCCCCCCCAGCCATTTGGTTCTCTACGCTCAGTGCGTGATGTGCGTGTGCGGAGCGCCGACACTGAGCACATCGTCTTGTCAACTAAATTAACATTGAAAGTTTTGTCATGTTGTGATGGGGACTAATCCACGGACCCGAAAAAGGGCCTGTCTACCCTTTGCGTTCTTCTCCCTAGTTATGCAAGCTAAAAGTCAAATGTCCAAGAAAAAAAAAAAACATCCCCCCCCCCTCTGCTCTTTTGTCAAATCGCATCCTGCATACAAACATACTTTCTCTCTCACGCACACACATTCTTCTCTCATACACATATTCTCTCTCACACACACATTCAAAATATGTATATGTGAAAGGAGAATATATGCATGCGTGAGTGAAAATATATGTACGTGAAAGGAGAATACATGTATGCGTGAGTAAAAATATATGTACGTGAAAGGAGAATGTATGTATGCGTGAGTACCAGAATGAATAATGTCTTAAACGGCCCCTCATAGTCCCCTACCCGTGTGTGCTTCTAGGCTGTGCCATGTGGATGATTGCAATCAGAAGCACCGAAAGTAAAATTGCACTGAGCAGCAAAACTTGTATTTCAAAGAGTCTTCGCTAACATATCCTAATACAATAAATAGAGTATCGTACAAAAAGTTACTCCTCACTTTCCGTGCTTATTCCTACAAAAGTCAGCTACTTTTTACGTACACAGTCGTTTCAAAATAAAAATGTCTTCACAGCAAACAAATAATTAGATTCCAGCAAAAAATGACCTAAAAATGTCTAGCTTTAGCAAAAGAATACTTTTGGTTTGAAAAAATCCCATGTGCCGTTACTGAAGCAAGGAAGTTAGGTAATACATACACACTCCTCATTTTACATGTGTAAAAATATACGTATTTCATAACATTTTGTAAAATGTTATAAAATAAAAGTATTTTGGATCTTCAATCAGATATGTCATATTTACAGCCTTTACAGTGTACATTTTTGTTTAACATGGCGTGCTGATCATTTCATCCGTTCTAGGATTTTTAATGAGTTAACAAGTGACTCACTTAGTGCTTATTTGAATATCAGCTTTTGTTTTGGAATTGCAGTATATTAGCTACAATGACACCAGTCATTATTCTTTCTGTATTTCTACAGCTGAAAGGAGGAGCACTGCTATAAGGAATTTAACTGAATATTTATCCAAAATACATATGCAGTGTGCAGTGTGTAGGCCAACAGAGTGGAAACATCTTTACCTGGATAAGGTGAAGACGGCACCATTCATCGACCCATAGCAGGACAAGGCCACAAAAAAAGGCACCGCTATCGAGAACTTCCCCATCAGCTTCTCTGCAAAGGTCTGACCGGTAGATACAACAAGGGATCAAAGAGGGCAATATTATGGGTTGGTTAAGGGATGTTATTGTATTATACTTCTGCTAATGAAATTATGGTATATTATTCCATAATTTCTCATAAGGGAATTTGTCATTTTCTTTCTTTTAGGAATACATATAGCTGGCTATATTGCTTGGAAACTCTACCTTTTCTAGTTTTTGTCACTTCAACACCTGCATATTTTAAATGAAAATATCACTAATTATTCATGAAGTTAAATGTCATAACATTCCATACCAAAGAAAACGACAAGAAAGTATGAGTAAGCCCTTGTATAATGCTGCGTTCACACCAAACACGATGACATTTTTTTTCAGCACAGCATACAAAGTCTGCAAAGACGCGATGAGACTGGAGCGACTCATTCCTTCAGTCGAGGCCGTGGCAGCACAGGACGCCGAAGACTGACGAACTCAAATCTACAGCAAGCCCCTCATAATTAGAAGATGTAGTATAACCTGTTTCCGTATAGGGTCAGATCAGTCTGAATAATTGCAAACACGCACAGAAAAACTCACAATTGTTAACAACAGAACAATTGAATTAATTCTAATCACAAATGCATGCAGAAGAATAAATTCCAAAATAAATTCAACATAAATTCCAATGCACACATAAATCGATTACAAATATATTTTTGAGACTCCACTGACGTGGCTGGATTCGCAAATGGGTTTTTGTAGATGTCAGATGTCACCGTCATTTTTATCACATTTGCACAGCTTCCACCCCCGAGGCTCTACAAGACTGCCAGCAGGCGGCAGGGCTTCCGTTTCTAGTTGAAGTAAAACCAGTTTAAAGTTTCACGGCATGTATGATTATTTAGGTTCGAGTTGTGAAGTATTGCTATGTCAAAAATGTTGCATCATGGATGTATTTTGTGGAATTTCTTGTGGCACGGTAACATCTGATTGGCTATTGATGGGTCCATGTTGGAAAAACTGCATTCGCGAATCCAGTCACCTCAGGGGAGTTTCAAAGAACACACACGAATGTGGAGTAATCCATAAACAAATGCAGGGTGATCCACAAATACATACAAATTCACAAATAGACAAATCCACACACAAAAACGTACAAATACAGAACATATTCGTAATTTATTTATGTTTGCATTGGAATGTATTTGTGAGTCTTCCTCTTGGCATTTGAGTCTGTGTGGTTTCAATTATTGAGACTGATCTGACAACATATTTCTGAGACTGTTTTTCCAAGAGAGTCTGTGGGGGGAAAAAGGGTTTAAGGGTTACACCAAAATGCAGAGGTGTAGGTTACTACACCAGCTTCTTCCAGTGTGTCTTCCCACAGATCCTTGTGGTTAATACAGTACGGTCAACATCAACTTCCCTCATCAGAGAAACTGACCATTTAAAATGTCTTAAAAGGGTTATCAAGCAGTTGTAGCACAAACTAACCACCTTCTAAATTGTTGTTTCCTATATAGCGAAAAGAAAGCGTCAAGTAAAACATTTTGTCAGCTGCCATTTTCCTCTAGGCAGTTTGGAAGTCCCAATGTAGACACACTGCACTCAGCCACAACTCTGAATTGTTGTGTGCATACTGTCAACCTCCCACTAACAGACAAAATGAACAACAAGTTAGGAAATGGTTAAAGTAATTGCAGACAAGAATGGAGCAGAGCAGACACATTATTACTTAAGCTTGCTAACCTGTGATGGCAGACCTGGTATTAACATGCATGCAAAACTAGAACTTTTAGTTGGTCACACTTACCAGCTGCTCCAACAACAAAAATAGGCTTTAAAAAAATAAATATGTGCAGATTTTTCGAAACCTGCCATTTCTATTACTCACCACAGCAACTGCTTCTGAGGCCAGGAGCTCCTCTGCTGTCATCACAGTGTAGTATGCCACATTAGTCAGCACATAGCAGGAAGTCACAATCGCCATGGAGATACAGATGGCTAATGGCATAGTCCTGATGGCATGAGGTATAATAACAGAAGCAGTGCAGTAATTGCTCAAATTGACTTCATAACTATAATCAACTACCTTCATAGCAATCAGATGTCTGTATAAAATATTGATTATTCCTGCTTTAAGAATTTCCCCCAGAAACACGGTAAGCAAAATTTGAGAAATTAAAGCTGTAATTAAATCCTGGCTGTAGAATATTTTTAGCATTGAGTTTTATATTCAGCAAATATAGATGAACTGTGCTGATAGAGCTAAAACAGACTAAACTTACCGCTCAGGGTGTTCTACCTCCTCTGTCACAAAGTTCAAATAGAACCTGCAAAAGAAAAGTTATTTTATAACCTCAAATATCAACTTGTATGCAATATATACAGTACTGAAGTGGAGCTGACAAAAAGATAAGCAATAATCTGAGCACTAGATATAGTTCAGGGCATTTCAATTAATGTTCAACAAGGTCCCGCTAGAAGATTTTCTCGGACAAAGGTCCAACGCATTGAAATTATTTTCTGATGATCACTATAATAAGCCCTAACCTATTTTTAGGCCTCTCATCCAAAAATTGCATGAACATACTAAAAAGGCTATCTCTGGAGCTACAAAGGTCTGTTGTCCATCCCCTTTGGGATTGCATTTGTTAAATATCTCATCAATGGTGATTGCAGACCTACTTTAATGAGATCTATTTCATACTGATTGTATTGTCCCCTGTCCCTGATTACGACCAGCCTGCTTTTTGTGTCCACAGAGCAGATTGCCAACTGGAGAGCACCTAGTCTGAGAAGAGGGGGGTTGTTTTTTTCTCTCCGGCATGGTTCACGACTACGCTTGGTTGTTTTTTGGAATGCAAATAAAACCAATTTTTCATCCACTGTGTCTTTGCTGTATTTGTTGCAACCTAAGAGCCAGGTTGTGACAGTACCTTTTGATTTAATATTATATTAGCAACATTATGCTGACATTTTACATTATTCTGTACTTATGTGTTGCGGTCAAGCTGAAAGTAGGGTGTGTTCCCTTAAGGCCGGAGCATGCTTCTGCGTCAGCGTCTGCGTCTCATGTCGACGAACAATTCACCGCCAGAACACCAGGCGGAGTAACGTTTTTTGTCGTAGTCGACAAAGAGAGCAACGTATTTGTGTGTGGAAGTCGTTGGTTTGTTTATTTATTGATCAGATACTTTTTTGCCCCGTGCATCGCCACACTTTTTGAGGACATATTTGCCCCGTATTTTCCTTCACAACTTTTTCGCCCCCTCGACTGGCAAACCGAGGTTTGCGGAGATCTGCGTCCATGAATTGGAGTCCATCCGCGCGTCCTTATAGTCCGCCAACGACGCGTTGTATAAGTGCTCATATCTACGGATTTCTTCCGACAAAAGCTCTTCAATCTGATTTATTCTCTCGTAAAATGTCTTTGTTTTAATAATGACGGAATTATGCTACGAAACCGGAAATGTGAGATTTCGGAAAGGATGTAGTTAGCAGACCAATCACAGCCTTGCGGCTTGCGTTGGCTTATGTAGCTGTCGACGCAAGCCAAGACAAATTGGTCGACGCACGCATGAGGGGGCGGAAAAGTACGCAAGGGGCTCTTGCGTTTGCGTGTCCTTGCGTCTCTCCGAAAACGCAGAAGCATAAACTAGGCTTAAGTACGGTGGCCCTAAAGTAACCCTTAAACCCTTTTTTGAAGTGTTTTCCTATTTGCCGTTGTGATTTGCACTTTAGGGCCACCGTACTTAAGTCTTGGCAGGACGTAGTGAAGTCTTTTCCTTCAATGAAAGATTAGAAATTTCTTCACTTGATTTGTAAAGAAAGGTATAAGTGGAAAAGGAAGAGAGGATAAAGGAATGTGGGTAACATTAAATGGGAAGGGCAGTCGATGAGGGGAAGGGGAAGTAAGTGTGGTTCAATAAATGTGGGCTGCAAATGTTGACCAGATATGAGTAGTCTTGAAAGGTGATTAGAAGTCTGGTTGAAGAATTGGCCTGTTTTCGTACCTAGGTTAACTTGACTTTATTTTACTAGCAAGGACCATGCCTCATCAAATGTGTATTTTAAAGGTTTAATGGAAATTTAGGAGGGAACAGTTACTCCTAGTGTGAGCATTTCGGAAGGAACAGATAAAAAGCACACAGGTTGGAATTACAACGAGCACAGCCCAGGTGATTAAAGGCCTGTGGTTGCTCAGGCAGTAGAAAGACCTGTAATGGCATGCAAGACGACACTGAGAGGTGTTGGTTCTGGTGAATGGAATGACGCCCTTATTTTTCATGGGGGAAGCAGGAATACCTTTCCATTTCAGAAATGGTTTGAGGTCCCAAATGTTCTATTGTCCGATGCCATACTTAATTTACCGACGTTTATGCGTATGAAGCAATCGCTCCTTGTTGCCTCACTGGGTTGGGTAGTCGGAGGAAGGAGATTGCTGATGATGAGAGTTTAGTTGGCTAGTCCAGTGGTTTATGCATTTTTTGGCCATCACTGCTGGACGAGTGGAGGCTCCAGAAGGTGGGAATATATCTGGAATGTTTTGTATTGACTGCTCCGAGCCCGTACGTCGTCATTACCTCACAAGAGAATGACTACTCTGTGTCCGATATAACATGGAGGTTAGTCGCTACACTACAACAGTGGGTACACCCCATCCTATACAGAATACACCCTCGGGTCAAGTCTTTCCCTAGTTCAGTGAAATGCTATGTTTTTTTGTTAAAAGTGATTTTTTAACATTGTTAAAGTAGTAAGGACTAATTAAAGAATAATCAATACAGTCAATATTACTTTTACATATGGGGAATTAAAAGTAAAGGTGGAGGAATGTGATGTATTAATATTAAATTAAGTTTGTTCCCTCTGGGAATTCATAATGAAACTGTTAACCTCCACTGAATGCTGGATATTCTTTGTCTTATGTAACGTTCATTTAAAGCATGCCATTATCTTCCACACGGTCTCATGTCCAATCTTTACTTGTATCAGTATACAGTGTGCTAAAAAAAATCTTGTAAAGAGAGCTTGAGTCTTACTGTTGTATTGTAGTTGCAGGATAGTGGGTTTTAGACATAAATTTAGATGGATTGGTTTAGATCATGTGATTATTTGACTTTGATTTCTCTACAACATTGAGACCTTAATTCACAAACAGTTTTATAAGAAAACTTAATTGTGAGTCATGTGTGTCTGCGATTGTGTGTGAGGACCATACTTACCACCCAGCGTATGCATACATCCCAGAGTAGAAGGCTAGTGGCATACCAGACAGCTTCATGTTGCTCATCACAAAGGCATTCTCAAAGTTCCTGGTCTCTCCTACGAACAAAAACATGCAAAAGGTAATAACGATAATACCAGCAACTCTAAAAATACATTTCAGCAATAAAATAAAGACTATATTTGCTTGGACAAGTTAATTGATTTCTAGAAAAAGATACTTTATTTACTTTATTGATTTCACTGTCCATCTGCTCAATGTTCTGTTTTATATATAAACTCACTTTTATGGCTGAACGTTGCTCTTACAAACATATGTCGTATATATCTCAAAAATCAACATCAATTAAATGAAATGTTCTCCCACTTACCAAAAAATTAGTGTATATATTAGTGGTGGGCATAGATTAATTTCTTTAAACTAGATTAATCTCACTGTAATCTTGAAGTTAATCTAGATGAATCTAGTTTAAAGGGGCTCATTTAAATTTTAAATTCATTTAAAGGCATTCAGAATATGTGTGCTACCCAAATAATTACTAAAAGTAAGTCTTTGAGAACAATTGTTTCCGTATGACAAAGTAAAGTTCCTGACGCTTCCTGTTCAAAAGTTATTCTAATATTTGAAAGCCTTGAAAGGGTGCAAAGGTGCAGGACCACATACATACACAACACACAGCATAATATAACAAGGGTGCAAATAGCAGTGGGACGCGATAAGGCAATACGGGTTCAAGTATTACAGGATGAGGTATGATGAACAGTTGAGCAGCATAGTTTTGTCAATAACAGATATACAAAAATAAATAAATAATGTTCCCCTTGATATGGCACTATCACTCCCGTAGTTCGCGCTGAGATCGCTACCCAGCCGTTAGGAGTCTAGCTCATACCCCCTCTCAGTGTACAATACCTTACACCGCACAACCACCGACTCGGTAATAGACGCCAGGCTACGTGCTCAACCGTGGAGCGTAACCACAACAGCGCGTCACCTCACACTGAGCTAGCATCACATGGAGACGGCCGGGTAATGCTAACCGGACCTAAACTTGCGTCGCGGATCTTGAGCGTGTGATTTGTTAGCCATTTAGTATCTGCGTGCCTAACCGCTGGTACGGTCAGGGACTGCAGATGCCTGTGAATGCCGAGCTGCTTCGATCTGCGTGGATGTGGAGGGTCGACTTGCCATGCCGAGTGTTAGCCACTTGAGGGGCTACTGCTTTACACGGAGTGGCACCGCGTTTCTTGGCGTTGGAGATGAAGGTGTACCGTCCTTGATGGCCCGCAGTAGCTGGTGGAGATCATGTCCGGTGTTACACCCCTACTGGTTCCCCTACGCGTGCGCGTGTGCAGATGTGTCCGCCTCTGTTTCCTGCTTTTGTGACATCACACGCCACACATTCACAAACATATTGCTGAAAATCTACACAACGCGTCACATATACATTGCAGCGTTTACAATAGTATAAGTGAGCACTAGCCTACATCACAGCCACGCATCAAAACATTTTCATGCAGAAGCAGGAAACAGAGGCGGACACATCTGCCCACGCGCACGCGTAGGGGAACCAGTAGGTGGCGGAACCAGTAGGGGTGTAACACCAGTTGTAGCGCTCTCCCGGTAAGCGTGCATAGCGTGTGCTCGTTGCTCCATCACCGCTTTACTCTAACAGCTGTCTGCAACTATGAACAACGCGGAGTGTTACGTCCCGACGCAAACTAGAATCACCGCCCAACCAACCACACTCGTCGCTAAAGCAACACCGTTGCGCCGCACAATGCGCAGCTGAAGCAAACCCGGTGGCTTCGTAGCTGCATCCTTCTTCTTTAGAGTTTATCAGCAGCAGGATTTACTTCTGTTTCCTTACTTCATATTCTTTCCATCAGACCTGTTCTTACTAAAGACATAAAAATAGTTTCTCTACATTGTTCATCCTCCCCACTCTCCAGTATTTCCTTCACTCCGGCCTCTCTTACTCCAGATTTTCCTAACTCTTCCATCATCTTTTTCCTATGTTCTTCATATTGTTTACATTTCAATAACACATGCTCTAATGTTTCTGCAGCCTGACAAAAACCACAAAAACCCGTTAGGTGCATCCTTAATCTGCTCATAACTGTGGTGTAATGGGTTTTATTGTGAAGGTTCTAACAGGTACAAGTACCGGAACTACTAGGTTCTCCGGGTCATGTTAAAGCAATTTGAGTTGTGGAATGACGCCGAGTAAACGCGGTTCAGTGGCTCTACAATGTGTCGCTTGAATCTATGCCGAATAACACGACAATAACTACTTCTACCACCACTAGTATATATATCTATATATACCATTAAACTGTTCAATTGTTAAAAGGTGCTCCACAGCACCTGCAGGTAATCACTGCATTAGGAGGAGGACATTTAAATCCCTTGTTGCCTACAGTCGTCGCCGGATCGTTAGACACCTGTCGTATATGGAAACCAAGGCCTGGCCATCGTGAAGCCATACCGCTCATGTGTCTTATCACTCCTGCTTTAAACTGCTCTCCACTCTCCCCAGTGTCTTCCGCTTTCGACCTCCGCCTCTCCCCTGGATTCTTGGCCTTGCCGACATCGAAGGGAAGGAACTCTCCCGGAGTTACAGAGCGAGATGCAGTCCCTTGCCACACACACCGCCGCTACGAGCCCAACGGACCTAAACCCTGTTCGACAGGCCGTAACGCAACAGGGGGCCGTAATTGAGCAGCACAGCGCCGTGTTACAGGCCCTACAGAGTGGGCTACAGTCTCTGACCACCAGCATCTCCATGCTGCACAAACAGCTGGAGGCCTCCAAGCGCCGAACCTCCGCCGGACCAAGCCAGACCCATCCGGAGCGCACCCCCACTATCGGACCTGTCGCCGAACCACGGATTCCGTCGCCAGAAAAGTATGATGGCCACTTTGGACACTGCCGAGCCTTTCTAATTCAATGCAGTTTGGTGTTCGAGCAGCATCCCCGCACCTATGGAACCGACCGTTCCAGGATCGCCTACATTATGGGGCTCATCCGGGGCAACGCGTTGGAGTGGGCTTCGGCTGTGTGGGACCAGGCTCTACAGGCAACCTTCTATAATGGGTTGTCCGACGAGCTAATCTCCTACCCTGAACCGGACGGACTGGAGGAGCTAGTGGCCCTAGCGATTCGAGTGGACAACCGGAGCCGTGAACGAAACCGGGATAGACGGCGGGGAGCGACTCAAGCTTTCAGGCGGCCTTGGGGAGACCGAGTGGAGGCTAGTCCAACCCACCGCCGGAACACCAGAGAGGGCGGTCCTGAGCCCATGCAACTGGGTCGGTTCCGGGTCGGGGATGAGGTGCAACGGCGGCCATCGGAGGACTGCCTGGACCACGAGCGGGGGGGCAGTAGACGAGCCGACGGTCCACGGCGCCAGGGAAACTGGCAGGCTCGTTAGAGAATGGGAGGTCTCTAACGAGTCATATCCTGACCGCCTCCACTACCCGACCTCCTACATTGTTTCCCGCCACTCTGTCACATAACTGTCACTCAGTCAACCTCCAGGTCTTCATTGACTCCGGGGCCGATGAAAGCTTCATGGACCCATCGCTGGAGGAGCAATTAGGGCTCTCCACGGTTCCTTTGGACAACGCCATGGAGGCCAACACCCTGGACGGGAGCCTCATTGCCCGCATCACCGATCGCACGGAGCCTGTTCGCCTGTTGATCTCAGGTAACCACTCCGAACTAATCCGTGTTTTTGTCATCAAGTCCCCACAAGCTGTGGTGGTCTTGGGCCACACCTGGCTTACAACCCACAACCCGACCGTCGACTGGAGGTCAGACCGGATCTCGGGTTGGAGCGACCACTGCCATGCCAACTGCCTTCGGTCCGCCTCTCCTCAGTCAGGGCCGCGGAGGGGACGCAGCGGACCGATCACAGGTTCCCTGTGAGTACCATGACCTTGGAGAGGTATTCAACAAGCAACGGGCTCAATCGTTGCCTCCTCACAGACCGCACGATTGCGCCATCAAGTTGCTACCAGGCTCACCATATCCTAAGGGGAGGCTCTACAGCATTTCCAAGCCAGAACGGAAAGCGATGGAGGCATACATCAAGGACTCCCTGGCCGCTGGAATAATACGGCCCTCCTCGTCACCACTGGGAGCAGGGTTCTTTTTCGTCGGGAAGGACTGCTCCCTTCGCCCATGCATCGACTACCGGGTACTAAACAACATCACGGTGAAGAACAAGTACCCCTTACCACTAATGAACTCTGCTTTCGAGTCTCTACAGGGAGCCGCTATTTTCTCCAAACTGGACCTCCGCAACGCGTATCACCTGGTTAGGATCCGCAAGGGGGACAAGTGGCTGACCGGGTTCAACACGCCAGTGTTGAACCAGTCATTTAGAGTATCTGGTGATGCCATTCGGTCTGACCAACGCACCGGCAGTACTCCAGAACCTCGTCAATGACGTACTCCGCGATATAGTGGGTCGATATGTATTCGTCTACATCTTAATCTTCTCCAAGAACCCCACGGAGCACCGGGGTCACGTAAGGGAGGTGTTAAGGCGGCTACTGGAGAACAGCTTATTCGTCAAGGCGGAGAAGTGCGAGTTTCACTCGAAGACGGTTACATTTCTGGGATACGTTATTTCTGAGGGAGAGGTGAGCATGGACACTACCAAGGTCCAGGCGGTACTTGAATGGCCCAGGCCGGAGAACCGCAAACAACTACAGAGGTTCCTGGGTTTCGCGAACTTCTACAGACGCTTCATCCGCAACTACAGTCTGGTGGCGGCGCCTCTAACCTTCCTCACCTCTGTCTCCAGATCCTTCCAGTGGACCCCAGACGCCGAAAGGGCCTTCACCGACCTGAAGAAGCGCTTCTCCTCGGCGCCCATCCTCTGCCAGCCGGACCCGAATCGCCAATTCGTGGTGGAGGTAGATGCTTGAGACATCGGACTGGGCGCGGTTCTGTCGCAACGTTCAGCGGAGGGAGGGAAGCTACACCGCCTCCTCCTCACCCGTTTCCTATCTGCTCCACAGCACCTGCAGGTAATCACTGCATTAGGAGGAGGACATTTAAACCCCGGGTCGCCTACAGTGGTCGCCGGATCGTTAGACACCTGTCGTATATGGAAACCAAGGCCTCGCCATCGTGAAGCCATACCTCTCATGTGTCTTATCGCTCCTGCTTTAAACTGTTCTGCGCTCTCCCCAGTGTCTCCCGCTTTCGACCTCCGCCTCTCCCCTGGATTCTTGGACTTGCCGACATCGGAGGGAATGGAACCCGGAGGAGGAGTACATCCGTCGTTGTGTGTGTACACTCAGAGCGGCTAATAAACATTGTATTCTTGCCTACGTCGAGTTGAGTCTTTGGGTCCGGACCTTAACACCCCCCTGACACTGTCCAGTCCAAATGTGAAGCAGAAAAGGGGAAATTCAAGCTTTTATTTCCATTTTTTCTGAGTGAGTACAGATTTGAGTACAGTAAACTCCTTGTCATGTTCAAGAAAATACCCCCCACACCATTGCACCACCAGCCTGAACCGTTGATACAAGGCAGGATGGATCCATGCTTTCATGTTGTTTACGCCAAATTCTGACCCTACCATCCGAATGTCGCAGCAGAAATCAACACTCATCAGACCAGGCAACCTTTTTCCAATCTTCTATTGTCCGATTTTGGTGATCCTGTGCGAATTGTAGCCTCAGTTTCCTGTTCTTAGCTGACAGGAGTGGCACCCGGTGTGGTCTTCTGCTGCTGTAGCCCATCTGGCTCAAAGGTCGACGTGTTGTTCGTTCAGAGATGCTCTTCTGCATACCTCGGTTGTAACAAGTCGTTATTTGAGTTACTGTTGCCTTTCCATCAGCTCGAACCAGTCTGGCCATTCTCCTCTGACCTCTGGCATCAACAAGGCATTTGTGCCCACAGAACTGCCGCTCACTGGATTTTCTCTTTTTCTGACCATTCTCTGTAAACCCTAAAGATGGTTGTGCGTGAAAATCCCAGTAGATCAGCAGTGGCTGAAATACTCAGACCAGCCCGTCTGGCACCAACAACCATGCCACGTTCAAAGTCACTTAAATCACCTTTCTTCCCTATTCTGATGCTCGGTTTGAACTGCAGCAGATCGTCTTGACCAAGTCTACATGCCTAAATGCATTGAGTTGCTGCCATGTGATTGGCTAATTAGAAATTTGCGTTAACGAGCAGTTGGACAGGTGTACCTAATAAAGTGGCCGTTGAGTGTATATGTTGTCACGGTTTGGTCTCGTCCATGTCTTATTGTGAAGTTTCGTGTTTCTGGTTTCCCTGGGTAACTTCACTTCCTGCCTTCTCCTGTCTCCCCTTGTGATTGTCTAAGTGATTCCACCTGTTTACAATCACCTGCACCTCCCTTGTGTAATTGAGTCACGTGTGTCTCTTGTCTTGTGTGGGTTCATTGTTGGTCGAAAGTCAGAGTTGGTGAGTGTCCTGTTCCTCGTTTCTTGTTCCATGTTCACAGCCCGTTTTTGCCCCTCGTGGCGTTTTTGAGTTTCTGTTGTTTTTTTGACTATTAAAGTCGTTTTTATTTTGAAACAACTCTGCGTTTGAGTTCTCTTTCCTGCTCGCCACCCTGACCCGTCGTGACATATGTTCAGTTCTTTGTTACGTGACAATAAATATTGCCAACAGACTTTTAGAATCATACTGAATTAATTTGATTTGTTAGATGTGTATTGATTACATGCAAATGTTCGAAATGTACAACTAATGTACAACTCTATTCTATTAAAATCCCACTAAGTAGTCACATTAGGATCTTCCGGACCTTTTGCTTCTAAAAATGTTCTCTAACTGGACCTCTTCACATTTTAGTTGAAGACCGCTGATCTACGGGCATTAAATCAAAGTAAACCTCAAAACAACCCCAGACCTGGTGGTCTGGGGGGGATTTTCTTTATTTTTATAAACAGATTGGAAATGAACAATTCCATTTACGATTTACCTTTCTATATTGGAGGGTCATAGGATGATAATGAACTGAAGTAATATTGAGTAATAAAATATGGGAAACAGTCAACGAAGCGTGCCTAGAAGTACTTAATACAAACACACACAGATGTAGGGCGTCTTCTAACATCAGCAGTGAGGACATTGGCAAATGCCTGAGCTGTTGCTTGCTGGGAGCAGCTGTGTATCACGGAGTGAAAGGCTTCGAGGTTATATTTCTAGTGCGTGTTTATTTCTACAGCTGTTATGTCTGAGAATGTTTGTCATCAATATAAACTGAAAAAAAACACTAATGCGTAAATTATACTTCTGCTAAAAGTCTCAATGCTGCAGGGATGATTTTCGTATTGCAGTGAGCAGAACTGTAGCTACGGACTGCACATCTCCAGAAATATATAATTATGCCCAAGCCACTGTGGACACTGCTGCTGTTTGAATTGACATAAGATACGATGGGTGTTATTTAGACTCAACGCATAAAACGCATGCACAACGCACAAAAATTCAATAAATCGTCCTATAAGACTTAAAAAAACGCATATCGCAATCAAAGAGAAATTACATGTGTTGTGCAAACCACTAAAGTAATAGAATGTCCTGGAATCATTACATTTCTCTCCGATCAGTGGTCAGCAGTTATTTGAGTGCACCTACCTTCTAGTAACAGTGTAATACACCACTGACGTTGTACAAAAAAGTACCAGGTGCTATCTACGACTTTAGTTAATGGGAAACCAAAAGAAAGTACAGCCAGTACATGTATTGGGAGTGTATGGACTCCCAGTACTTCTATTAGACCGGTACTAATAGAAGCCATTAGAGGTGATAATGATGGTGGTGAAGAGCATGGTTTCTTACCCTTAAAGAGCTGGTACATTCCAGGTACTATGATGGTGCTGATGGCCAGCAGCTTACTGATGGTAAGGATGATTTGTATCCTCGCTGTCCATGTTACACTCATACTGTTCAGGTACATAACAGAAGCTACAGGGGAAGACAAAGTCAACTTCTGAGAAAGGAGCTGAAAGCATTTGAAATGAAAGGGAAAAAAATATCAATGCATTAAAATAGAGTGGCCAAAACCTCAAAGATGTGTGCTCAAAACCTCAAAGATGTGTCATTTGCAGTGTTGGGACTAACGCGTTACAAAGTTACTGTAATTCCACTACTTTTAGCGGTACCGAGCACGTAACGAATTATTTTTCTTAAATCCAGTAACGCAGTTACAAATACTAAAATGTAAATGAGTTTGTTACTCGCGTTACTCTCGAACTGAGCATGAAAAGCCTCCCAGTCCGACTTCCCCGCATATTCCAGCGTCTTCATGCCTACCGGCGCTTGCTCTCCATGGGCGCCGCCATCTTTGTTTACGTTTTGTTCATACACGTTCCCGGGCGGCAGTTTTTTGCGGGCCGTGTAGCTAGCTTCAGCGCTAGCAGTCGCTAAGCCTGAGGACCCGCTGAGGGTCTCCCTGTCTGACTGTCCATTATCTCCCTGTCTGACTGTCCACGGAAAAACGTTGTCCTCCCAGCATTTGAACCGGACGAGGATATCCGTACTCGTTGCCCTCCTCCTCCTTCAGTTACTAACTTTTTGAACAAGTAGTGAGTAACTATAACTAATTATTTTTTAACGTAACGTGCCCAACACTGGTCATTTGTAATGTCTGCATTAAGATGCTCTGTATAATTAATAGGTTTCTGAACTGACCTGACTTTTTTGCAACTATTTTGTTAATGTGAGAATACTCATTGAAGTTCCTATCTTGCACCCGGCCGAACAATAGCATAACTGCATAACACTCACAAGGGTTCCCCCCTATCCTTATCCTTACAATTGGTCAGATAGATAGTTTGGTAGATACATAGATACAAAGTAGTTACAGCGTTATTACACTTTTTATCATGGTATGTCATTTTCGCAGAAGCCAAAGCCAGAGAAAAAAGATGATGAAAACAGAAATATGGCCTAAAAACATAAACAACATAATTTTGAATAAAGGACTGTTTTAATGGAGTTTTAGCTTTGCTGCTTATATTTAAATAAAGGACTTCAGTATCTCTTCCACCACTGTGTGCCTTGTATATTAGAGACATGCACATGTCCTTTAATTTACAGAAAGGATTAAATATCATAATAAAAGTAATCTTGATTTATGTATTAATGATGTTCATACTTATGCCGATGGCCGTTGCCAGTTTGACAGCCATAGGGGGGATTTCACAGGGCATGAACAGAGGCTCCAGGATATACTGACCAAAGGCCAGAGATATGACGGCCATCGCTGCAGGCCTGGAAAACACATGCACACAAAGTCAGTGAAGAACATTAGTCAATACTTTTAAGGAGGGTCTAAGACCACTGTTTCTAAGAAGCTGAGATTGTGTTTTATTAGCCAGGAGTTGGAGGATACCAAAAGCAGAGCAAAAATAGAGACATTATTGGAGTTGCATTTAGTAGATGGACACAAAAGGACTCTTAATGTATTTATTGTTAACAATAAAAAAGCAAAACCAAGTTAAAACAAACAAGTAAAAGCTAGCAGGAGAAGAGATTCCTACATATTTTTTTAAAGTTCACAAATAGCCTAAAAAGCTGACTAATCACGCACAGACAAACTCTATAAACAGAGTATACGTGTTGACGTTCATCTTTTCCTCAGTCATCATTTCTAATCCCAGGGTATGTGTGTGAGTTTGTGTGTAATGTCCAATGGGCAGCTTCAGACTTTGCTTCAATAAGAATAAAGTAAGGTTGGCTGGTCTCACAGCCTGGTCTTATGGCTCGTCTGTGTTTACCTTGTTTCCCACAGCAGCCACTGAGCTGCTAAAGCCATGGAAATCTTTGTCTTTGTCTACCTCATTCTTGTTTTCATTTTCTGCTGCTGTCTCTGTTCATTTCGCTTGGCTTTCATTGAGTCCCACTAGCCCCCAGGCTAGCATCAAATTAGAAAAGCTCAGGATAGCCACTGGACTGTTTATACTACTCGGCTTGGCTTTGTACTATGACAAGTTCACAGGGAGCCGTTTCTCACCTCACCAGTACGAAATACAGTCTGTACATCACCCCACAAGCTTTAGTGCTACGGAAACATAATGTCTCCGCAAACGCATCATGAATTGCATTGCGTGTAAATAGCTTGGATCGGACTAAACAGGTTTTAGGTTTTACTGTCATTGAGAACCGCAACTGTAGTCATCTTTGTTTCACGTTACTTTCAAAGGGTTTAAATAGTAAAGAAAACAATACTGCACAACAAAATTTTTGTTATAAACACTACAGCATGATCCACTTCTGTGTTGATAAACTGTTTAAAATGATCAACAATGAGTTCTTGCACTATTGTTAGAGGTTCGTAGCTATAAGTTCGGCTTTGGTGTTGGGAAACTGTTTCACATCTAGAGATTGTGCTGCAAGGTTTGAGAAAATATTTTGAAACGAAGCTACTAAATTATTGCCATTAGAATGCACTAAAACTATTGCAGCACTGTTAAGCCTACAGACAGCGTGTGATTGCAACCTAAGGGAACCTGGCTTAAATGTGGTTGGTACTAAGTACAAGCGTACTCAGTGTGTTAAAAATGAGACCAAGGGGTGCAGACCAAGCATCCGTCTATGATGAGTTTGGATGAAAAAAGTTATTGGATCCATTGTTGGTATAAAATATATTTGTTAATGCACTTTTTATGTAAGGCTCTAAACGTAAGGTAAGAAAGCAGACATTACCTTATTGCAATGAGATCAACCCATAGCCTTATGAAGGCCATCTGAGGGCCAAAGGCTTCCAGTATGTATGTGTAGTGTCCACCGGACTTCTTAATGCAAGTCCCCAGCTCAGCATAGGACAGGGCTCCTGAAGGGACAGGGGGGACTGATTATTTCTGGCTCTGAAGAAAGTAGGTGGGCACACAACAGTCCCAGGGCTGAGTGCCTTTTGAGATCTTAACCCACAACTCAAGAAAAAACAGATTGTAAAGAGATGTTTGGAGTATGTGAACTACTGGAAAGAGGTAAAAGAAATATATCCAGGGAAAATGTGCTTGAACATTTCATTAATGTGCAGCAACAGGAAGATTTTAAGGATGAAGAAACAATATTTAATACAAAGATGTGCACAGCGGTACTTCAGATGGGTCTCATGCAGCACGAGTATTTCAAACTTAAAGCCTATATATAAATCCTTATATTACATTTACATTGTTCTAAAATGTTATCAACTATAATGTGGCGATAACCCTAATGGCTGTTGGGTGATTAATGGATTGGAGTCCAAAAGAGGTGGCCAGAGGGGAGGGAGACTGTAGAAAGACACCACAGATCGGTTCAGCCTGAAGTGAAAATTATAAAAATCATGTGTATGTATTTTTTATCATTACAATTGGGTCATGTTCAAAACTATTTTTATATTATCAGAGAACAAGGTTCAATATTTAATGCTTTCATTGGTTCGTATTTAATAATCATCTTTTGGATAACATTACCATTATATATTTTATATATATATTCAATATTTTATTATATTTTTACAAAAGCTGCACACTTGGGGGTAACCTACTACAGTTATAGGAGTGACAGAATGGACCAAGCAGACACTTTCAACTAAAGCCTAGTTTATGCTTCTGCGTTTTCGGAGAAACGCCAGGACCCGCAAGCGCAAGCGGCCGCTGCGTGTCCCTTGCGTAGAGTCCCGCCCCCCCTCGGGTCCTTGCGTGTGTCGACCAATTTTTCCAACCCTTGCGTCGACGGATACGCAAGCTCTGCAAGGAAACGCAAGCCGCAGGGCTGTGATTGGTCTGCTTACTACATCCTTGCCGAGTCTCGGATTTCCGGTTTCATAGCATAATTTCGCCATTATTAAAACAAATACATTTTATGAGAGAATCATAAAAGATCCAAGAGCTTTTGTCTTTTGTCCTGTGACAACTCACCGAAGAGGGACAGCACACCGCAGGCAATCCACATGACGAGGGACATTCCTATGCTGCCTGAGTGCTTCAGGATGCCCTTTGGAGAGATAAAGATTCCAGCTCCAATGATGGTTCCGATGATGATGGAGATGCCTCGGAGCAGAGTCACCTTCTTCCCCAATCCCACCTTTCTGTCCTCAAACTGCTTTGTCCCGCTGGGTTCTGGCAGGGGATCCTTTTGGCAAACTCTGTGTACACTTGCTGCAACTCCATCTTTTTGAGGGGATGTAGACCGTTTGATCATTTTCTAAACACTCCACTAACTCCACAGAAAGTATGGAGAATTGAGTCAAAGTGTATTTCACCTGGGTTCTAGCTGTGTGACTGCTTCAGGCAAAGTAAAACAAAAAAAGATCTCTCAAAAAATCTATTCCGTATTGCTTATCTCCTTGTTTGTATTTTCTCTCTCCAGTTTCTCTCTAGTCACTTCTTCGTTCCATTCAAAATTCTTTAAGGTCCATAAAATACTTCAAGCTCTGTTTTTGAGGCTTAACAAAAGCCGTAAAATGTTCCGTCCTGAGAAGAGTTTCTTCCACGGCAACCAGTAGAAACAAGTTTGTATGAGAAAGCAGCCACTCAACAAGGTTTCCCACACATCCTCTGCATTTGGTTGGGGTGTGGTACAGTATGTTAGAGACAAAAAAAACTTGGCGAGGGGCATACCCTCCAGACTAGATCTACTTGAATTGTTACGCAAACGAGTTCAATACTGCGGTCTCTCTCTCTCTCTCTCTCTCTCTCGCTCTCTCTCTCTATCTCTCTTTCTCTCTCTCAGCCAATAACAGCACAACCCTTTTGACCTTCTGAAGAAGGTGGGGGGCACATTGTCCTTTGTTTTGATTTTGTTTTTCCCACTCCGCATAACCGAGCAGGCCACCTGGCCCATGGCTATACTCCTCTCCGGGCCACCTTCCACACACCCCACAGTACCAGTGACCGCAGGGATTCAGAGTTGTAGATGATAGACCATGGGTGGGAAAATGTTTTTGACTCGCGGGTCAAAATGGGTTCTAAAGTTTAGCAGAGGAGCCGGGCAATGAAGAGATGATGGAGTGTTTGTGTGAGCTAATATAAATGAAAATAAAATGTATTACATTAAAAGGATTTGGCTTTTAAAAAGTACCAAAGCATTTGTTTGCAAGGCAATTTAACACATCACGAACATGAAAAATACCAAAACATGTCGTAACGTGACTGGGGTGTGAACTGGTTGAAATGCGTGTGTCTCACGGTCAATGTGTCAGGCTTGAAAACCCTGCAATGACTTTAGTATTTTAGATGTGTTTGGAGAAGACTACTGTAACAGACGGTCTCATCCAGCCGAGGAAACAGAGCAGGTAGGTCTGCACGGATCTCTGCTGGCCGACCGTCTTATACTGGTTATACTGCAGATTGCTGTACAGCAAGTCCATACATGATCAACACCCTCCCACAACAGTGGTTGCGGAGGTGTAGACACATATTTCTACAAAAACAAGACTAAAGACTACATTTTTTGTATCCTGCTAAGAAGTCCGGTGGGTTAAATCCAAACAGCAGCATGCATCGAACTCTCTGCCATGTGTAATTAAATATGCGGAATAAGAGCTATTCAATTCAATTCATTTTATTTTGTATAGCCCAAAATCGCAAATTACAAATTTGTCTGTACACATGCGACATCCTCCCTCCGAGACCCTCACATCGGCACAGGACACAGGACTCCCAAAAAAATTAAAAAACCCTTTCAGGGGAAAAAGGGAAGAAACCTTAGGGAGAACGTCAGAGGAGGGATCGCTCTCCCGGGATGGACAGACTGCAATGGATGTCATGTGTACAGAATGACTCATACAGATGTAGAATACATTCAATTTCTATAACAGAAATAATTCAAAAGAACTCCAAGTAGCATGCCAGGTGTACGACAGGACCACTGCAGGGGCGACCACCGTCAGATAGAACCACCATCAGATAGAATCACCATCCACAGAGGACTGTGGGGAGGGAAAGCATGGGGACATCCACAGCTGCTATCTTCTGCCAGTAATAAAAGTATCTGCTTGACATGTCTTCGAACTAGATTCCAACAATAAGTTTCTGCTTGTTTAATTTCGTTGGACTTGGCTATAATTATTTCACTTGTGTGAAAGTTTGCCAATAGATAAATGTAATGGAAATACACTGGCAAAAAAGTTTAATTGAGTTAAAATTGTACTTGTTGCAGTACTAATTAATGCTTTGGGAAACTTGGTTGGAGAGTAACAATCGTTAACCCCAGCATGACATGTTATCTCCACATAAAGTTAATATTTAAGGGAGTATTTATTGTCCACATGCAACACAGTTATTGCATAACTAAATGAAGTTTTAGCCCATTTCCTACACTAGACAAACATGGGACACATTTGACCATTTCAACTTTGACTATGCTTGAGCACCTAAGACATTTATGTCTTTGGCCGCTGAAGGCCCCCTTCAGCAGCTGGTCTCTAATCTTATTTGTGTGATTTGGGTTCCTGTAGAGTGTGTTTGATTCGGGCGGTTTGCTGCTGCAAACAAGATTGAAAGGTGATATTTCTTGTAACATCAAAGTTGTAGGCTGTAAAATAAAAACAAACTTGTGTTTGCAGCTCTTGTATGGTCTTCCTTCACACAATGGATGGCAATTATCAGTAGGCGGCTTGTCTGAGAATGCAACACCTCAGGGCAGGCGTGAATCTGACAACCCTAGTATAAGATGTAAATGTATGACACTATCACTAAGAAGGTCTAGATTTGCATACATCAGGGGTTCTCAACCTTTTGCAACCCCCCCAAAGCTGGTTCATGGTAATCGGGGCCGCCCTTCCCAGCGCCACCCCCACTACAACACCTTGCATAGACAGATAGATAGCCCCCTAGGCTAGTGTTAGGCCCACACATTAATTATTATTATTATCAATAGCGTAGTTAGGTCTATTATCATTATTAAGCTATTGTTATAATTGGCACTAGCACCAGACTTCTCATGTGAGCTTGCAGGCATTATTATTATTATGAGTAATAGTAGGCCTATTATCATTACTAGGCTATATATTTAAAAAGACTTTTTCTGATCGATGGATAACGACTAGACTAGCGAGAGATGGCACAAGCAAACTTGTCATGAGACTAGAATGGAGTGAATGCAGCTTTGTGAGTCACATGCAGTTATTAATTTTTGTGTGAGAGTGAGTGAAAAAACACATAAACCAAGGCAGGAACGGCGACGGCCATGCGCATGCGCGATTCATTTGCAGCCTGGACGCGCCGTGGTGTGAGTGTCCTCACTGCTGAGCGAGGCTACTGAGAGACTGACCGCCTGTGAGGGCTTTTGGACGGGGGGGGGGGGGTGGCTCACGGCTGCACCCGCTGCTTCGCAGCATCATTTAACGCACGAATGCTTTGTTTAAAGCCTATGTTTTGTTAAGTTTAGTGAAGCTTTTTAGCTAAATCACACAAATACTACAATCTCTCATTTTTCCCGTTGGCAGTTACTTAGCTACTTCCGTTTTTGCTTTTGCGTTGTGTTGTGGCTTTTGCACTTCCGTTTTCGCATTTGTATTTGTCTGACTCTTCTCGGCCACCGTACCATTAGGATAAACATGTCCAATCCGATCACTGCAGGCGGCACAATTCGGAGCTCCAGAGGACGATAGTTGACAGTGGACAGCGGTAACAAACGCGGAAGGTTTGAATTAAATACTGTACAGTGAATGCAAAGTGGACAATGACAGATGAATCAGGTAGTAGGCCCAAGATAAGGAATCAAGAGGAATTGGAGGATGAAATGTTTTGGGAGGAAGTGAGGAAAAAACCAACGAGACGACAATCAGATTCTAGCAGAAGTAACGAATCTGTAGACACAGTTAAAAGAAGTAAATCTGAAATGAGACCTAGAACTAAGGAGCCAGACAACGAAGTTTGGAAATCGATCATAGTGTTTGATCAGCAAGGAGGACCAGATTTACACCCTATTCATGTTACTAAAGCTATAGAAAAAGAAATAGGTCAAATTAATCATGCTCGCTTTATGGGAAATAGTAGACTAATGATTTTTGCAGCGTCAGTTCAGCAAGATAAAATATTACAGAAAACTACATTAAATGGTTCTAAGATAACCTCACACATTCCAGGAGCAGCAGCAAAGAAAAGAGGAGTCATAACTGGAGTCCCAGTTTCAGTTCCCATTGAGGAGGTCAAGAATAATCATAATAATAATAATGAAAGGGGGAGAGATAGTCGATGTAAAACGCTTGACTAAAGGTAAAGAAAAAGCAGAGCGCTTGTCAGTTTTACTCTTCTTTAAGAAAGAAATTCCTGCCAAAGTCCAAATTTTATGAGCTACCCAGTGCGAGAATTCATTCCCTCTCTAATACGATGTTTTAAATGTCAGCGTTTTGGCCATGTAGCAGCACAATGTAAAGGTAAAATTAGATGTGCAAAATGTGCAGGGGATCATGAATATGGGGAATGTGGGGAGAATGTTCAGCTAAAATGTTGTAATTGTGGAGGTCAACATAGCGCTGCCTATGGTGGATGTGAGAAACAGAAGGAGGCGAAAGAAATCCAGAAATACAAACTGACTTATCAGGTATCATATGCTAATGTGCTAAAGGAGATAAATAAAGCAAAGAAAGATGTTAATGGCTTTGTATCTCCAACAGAGCAAAGCTCTTGGACTCCAAGACAGAATAATGGGAAGCGTACTTATCAGCAGACAAAGGTAGGCCTGACCCGGTCTAGCCAAGGGGCAGAATGTTGTGAATGCAGAACAAGAATCTCAAAAGAGACCCTGCTGATAAATAAAAAGGAATTCATAGCATTCATGTGTTCTATAGTTAATGTCACAATGCAGCACTCTAGGAAGAGTGATAGAATTAGATCAGTTGTGGAAGCTGCAAATGATTTTTTGGACACCGCAACTAAAGCTGTTAAATCATAAATATGGTGATTCACAAGGTAGATAAATGTTTAATGGTGTTAATCATTCTTGGAATGCAAAAAGTCTGATTGCAAATGGACAAGCGTTTAAAAGGTATGTACACAAATTAAATAATAAACCAGATATCATCTGCATACAGGACAAATGGTTAAAACCACATTTAGATTTTGTCTTAAAAGGTTATACAAGCATTGGGTACCACAGGGGAAAAGAGAGAGGAGGAGGGTGTATGACCTTTATTAGAGAAGGAGTGTCATACAGACATTTGGGTACAGGTGAGGAACATGAATGTATAGCGACTGAAATGTTTAATCGGGATAATGGTAAATACACAATTGTTAATTATTATAATCCATGTAAAGCTTTAACAAATGAACTGTTGAACAACATTATAAAAAGATTTCACAGAGAAATATGGTGTGGGGATTTTAACGCCCACAATAGTTTATGGGGAAGTAAACATACAGATTTAAATGGGAAGGCTGCTGAGGAAATGATAAATGATATGCTAGTATGTTTAAATAAAGGTGATGGAACACGGATAAATATATACAAGAATGAAGTGTCATGTATTGACCTCACTTTAGTAGAAAATAGCAAGTATATGTGAATGGGAGGCTGAACAGAACACAAGCATTGGTAGTGATCATGTTCCTATTTTTTGTAAAATTGAAGTTCAACTAAAGATTGAAGAAAGTTACATTCATCATAAATGGCACTTAAGGAAGGCAGACTGGGAGAAGGTTTTTATAAATTGCAATGAAGAAATGAAGAATATTCCAGTGGTAGAACAAACTATAGATCAGATGAATAATGTTATTATAATGTTAAGCATCCTTGTTCTTACTGCAGCTAGTCAGGCCATTCCTATAAGTAGCCATCAGAGGACAAAAATCAATGTTCCATGGTGGAATGATGAATGTAAGAAAGTCATTAAAAATTGAAATAAAGCCTTTAAAAATCTGCGTAAAACTTTAAATTCAGATAATCTTATAGAATATCAAAGAAAGAAGGCTCTAGCGGGAAAAATAATTAAAGAGGTAAAAAGGGAATCTTGGAGACAGTTTTGCTCCACAATTGGAAGGGAAACTACCTTAAATAAGATGTGGATGATGGTCAAAAAGATGACAGGTAGATACAAACCTTCAGGTATTCCTGTACTAATTGATGATAAGAAGTTCAAAGCTATCAGATGAGAAAAGGCTAATATGTTGGGTAAATACTTTGCAGACATACATAAAGGTGATCATTTGGATGAATGTTTTAAAAAAAGGAAAGAGGATATCTCAAAAGCAAATGAAGATATATTATAAGTTAAATCTGAAATAGGATCTATACTTGATGATTACTTTAATATGTCAGAATTGAAAATGGCCGTAGCTAATACAGCATACCCCTCACCAGGATGTGATCATTTGTGTTATGCTATGTTCAGGAAACTTCCTGAGGAGGTACTGGAAAAGATTCTTGAATTATTAAAGTATTTCTGTCATGTCCAAAATGTGGTGCTAATCAGGTTGTCTTGTATCTACGTTGTCTCGTGATTTCCTCTTTTATTATGAAAGGCAAGTATACTTGCTCATTCCCCCTGTGTGCTGGACCACGGGGGGAGGGGCATTACTGTCACAGCTCCGCCACTACAACCCTGTCTCACACGTTACAATTAGATTTGTTGCCCAATGGTGGAGAAGGTGATGACGGCCCGTCATTGACGGGTACGTAATAGTATAGTGATATGAAATACCGGTAGTACCTTATAATGTAGGTGAAAAGTTGCGTATGGTAGATGGACTGTAAAAAAAATAGTGTGGTAACAAAAACATATACATTTTAAGACGATTTTTTTTAAGCAGCTAGTTTGTGCCTTTTTAATTCTGACATGACCTATAAATCATCGACAGTTTATTATTTTTTTCTTACCGCTGACATCTGCATGGCACGTCGAATTCGAAAAGTGAATGACGATACGGAAATGACGTAGGCTGTCCATCCACAGGTGGTGTCCAGCCACAGGGTGTCTACCTGGAGAAGTCTGCGGGGCTGCAGCTCGATGCTATTGGCTGGATGCCTCTCTCGCATTCGGGTTCTAACAGAGAATTTCTAATATGACGTAGAGGGCTCTGGTTCTAAGCGTAGGTCTAAACCGCCGCGATCTTACCTCCGTGTTCTCTCAAAACTTTTCTTATCTCCTGTACACCGAATGCCGAATGGACTATGCCAGACTTTTGTGCTGCCTTTTGGGTGTTCCAATGAAAGGAATGAAAAAACAAAACAGCAAGGGATAACATTTCACAGGTGAGGATGATTTTATGATATTGAATTCTATTTCTGGTTACAAAATTACATTCTATCTCATCTTTCAGTCATTGGTCGACGACCGCATGTAACGTTAAGTTAGCCAATCCATGCTAGTACACATGCTAGTGATGGTTAGTTTGAGCCAGTTAGGAAAACCAACAATGAACAGAATATATTTATATCAATGTAATGTGATCATATGTTCTCTGACCGGAACCCTGTAGTGGTCAATGTCCAACAATAAATCAGCACTTCAGGGGACGAATCCCCAACAGTTGCAAATTTGGACATTGTTGGACCACGAAACTTACCGTTTGATTTATATTCAATAGTTTCTCCGACTAGAGCTGTGTTTTTCTTCCATAATTTGACAACACGGTAAACACTGCATCAAGGCTACTTTTCATTTATTGGCCACAGACAGTGCAAGTGTCATTTGTTTCAATATTTTGGTTAGTGTGGCCTTGGCCAGTTAACTAAGTTGCATGTCTCAGTGATGCAACTAAACATCGAAAAGACTTTAGTATGAAACAAAGTACTGGGATCGTTTAGTATCGTTTAATGTAGACTTTGTTTTTTGTGGAAACAGTTTACAACAACAGCGAACCGGGAACTTATTCAACCATGCCTTTAACAGTACTTTGACTTGGCTACGTCCCTTGAAGTACACAAAAATTACTATGGACATTTTGTAATTGATTCCATGTTCCTTTAAGCTCAAACAATTTCCCTTTTCTCCAGCAGCCTAGTTCATCCAGGATAAGCAGAACATCAAACAAGGCAACTGAGGGATCTCCACACCCACGGCCCAACACACCTGTCAGTGGCTTTTTAAAACCAGGCCACTTTGATCAGTCAATCTCAGTAAGTGAAAGGATTTAAACACATTTGGATGCTTGGTGGATGTGACAGTGACATTTTCAGAAGTTAAGAGACATGATTGAAGTTTCTGAGTTTGTAACTATTTTTTCAGGATCATCAGTATGCCCTTGACCCAGTCAAAGCAAAAGAGAAGTTGGCAGTGTCTCAGGTGAACGTGGAGAAGTTACGACGGGACTTGAGAAATGCGAAGGACAGGGAAAGAAGACAAAAGAAGACAGTGGGCTCCTTGTTGGAGGAGTTAAAAAAGAACAAGATGTGTCTCTGAGAAACAGAGTTGTGAAAGCAGAGGTAGGTTCTGATGACATATTTGGTCTTTGTGATCACATTGTTGAGACTCACAGACAATCACCACTTTAGCTTAATTCCGCTGGTTGTTTGTACCTTTCATAAGTTAAGACAACACCATGTGGAAAAGGTTCGTACTCTGCAATTGCAGAGCAAAAGTCTAAGGAAGAAACTGTGTAAGGTAGTAGTGTTGCAGGGATACTAAACATATAGTGTCTTCTTGTGTGAAGAAATGACACTGCTACAATTGCTTGGAATAACAGTGTACATTTGCTGTCCCCTCAAAATGAATGTGTTATATTAAATTCATGTAGAATATAAAGATCCTGTACTTATCTGAAGTTCACTTTGTAGTTCGTATAGCATTTTGTAGATTACTATCCCTATACTCCCTCATCCCCTTAGAATAATTTATAATTGTTTCATTACGTTTTATGTTCACACCTTCACAATGTAAATTCCTTGTCTGTTAACTCATACATGGTGATTAAACATTTTTCTGATTTGTATTTATATATAAAAAGCCCAGCTGACAGTCCTAAAAGGATGTCACCAGTTAGCTTTGTAGATGACAAGGACAGCCTCAGAGTCAAAGCTAGTTTTTTCCACACACCATACTTTCCCCAAACACAAAATTACACAAAATGTATTGTCACATTTCATTACGTTTATTACTATTGGAATGAAAAACATTTCTGTTGCGTGGTTACTATCTGTGCCCAGTAGGTGGCAGTGCAGCGCTATGGTTTCGCCTCACTGTCATGGACCTGTATGTGTACATGCATCATCTGAAAAGACACAGAGCACAGAAGCCATACGTTTTCCTGTTGTATTAATATCCACATTTTCCCGGGTTAGTCACCGATGAAGTTCCCACATATAATCTATAAACAGTGTTATAGAGATTACATTTAACATTTATAGGGATAACTATGTTTTTTTTGGTAGCCACGCTATGTGGAAATACTCAATGTTGGCAACTACCCAGGCTGATAGTAGCCCTGTGTAACCTCCCTCGTTTTATCTGGTTCCTATACATTTGACGTTTTCTTTATGTGGAGATTATTGCTTATACTTGAATTGTGAAATAAATATTTAAATATGCCTGTTTTATTCATTTCCGTTTTTCCTCAGGCACAAGTCTGTCATCGAGCTGTCATACTGAGACTTGTATCAGCAATTGCGCCACCTAGACCATGGCGAGTTCTACGGTTCTACGAGTTCTACGACAAGTTCTACGGGTGCTGCACTACTTTGCACTAATTACTTTTTAAACTCTAATACACCTCTAAATAGTGTAGTCTACAACTATGTTTGAGATGTAAACGTCTGCATCCGGTCTTTGTGGAAGTGTAATTATCATATTACATCACAGCCGTCTAAGAACAGATAGATGCTCTTAAAGCCTTTCTTGAGGCCCGTCTATAACTCATTGCACACACGATTAGAACTAATTGTGTTACAAAGACTCTCGGGGAATGAGTCTTCCGTAGTTAAAGGCTATCAGTAGCACTGATAGCAGCCCACAGTCTAATAAGCAATAGTGGCTGTTCTTATGGGATGCCCATGATGTGATTAACATTAACAGGGCTGGAACAATCACATTACAAGCTGCTAGGAAGCCGAGCTGTCAAGAGATACTTTGCTGAATATTACATTTTAAGTTCAGGATGATAACAATGATGACTATATTATGGGTAAAGATTGCTAATGCTAGGGCTAAGAATGCTGGATGTTTTTAGGTAGCACAAATGCTCCAAATGTCAGTATCTGTGGAGTTACCTCAGCCTAACCCAATCCTCAGACCAAACTCAATTTTATTTAGTCCAGAAAAAAATTAGAATATAACGTGTTAGAGAGAAAAATGGATAGGATCTAAATTTCCAACAAAAACAGTATTGAGAACCAAGGAAAACGAACAAAGTCCGGACTAAGGCAGGTCTTAATCTACAGCTTCTCTACCACCAACTCGGGCCTCTCCAACAAAAATTCACCAAATCTCGTTTTCCAGTAGAACTGTTCTTTATTATAATATCAGAAAGTCTGGAGATTCAGGAAAGTCCCAAAAAAAGCAAAAAGAGGGGGGAAATTCCCTTCAAGGCCCCTGAGGCCAAAAATCAGCCCTACCAAATGTCCAGCTTGTCACGCCCCATCCTTCTATGCAGTTTGGTTTCACTGTCTGGTTGTCTGTGTTTTCTGTGACTCACCTGGTCTTTGCTTCTCGTAGGTTGTTAACTGAGTGAGCTGGATAATTTTCAGGATAGGATTACATAGATCAGGCTTTTTGGTTCCTTGAAGCAAGTTTGACCAAATCACCAAAGCAACACATCCAAAAACTTGAACCTGGTCCAGCGTTTGGGAAAGACCCGATTGTCCACCAGTATTTTTTATGTTTCAATTGGCTATTATCAACAGCATTGCATGAACTTTTCATTAGGTTGTTTTGTTTTTTACGGAATTCTTGTAAGCGGCATGGGTGTATGCTCACAAAATGATTCAGTCCTCTAAGTCTTTATACAGTATATGACTGAACTCACAGTGTAACCCCTGAGTCTTCTCAAACCACCTCCCACTCTTCTTCCTCCTTTAACTTTTTCCGCTCCCCTCTAGACGCCCGAACAGCGCTAACTAGCTTTCAGAATTAACTTACATTATCTTGAAATGCAAGAAACTTTGTTGCGTTGTTTCAGGGTATTTATCTAGTTTTTTAGTTTGTCCTGATTCTGAATTAATGATACAATGTTGCATATATTTGCACCTTTGTTCGGTATAAGATTAAAACATGAGCACTTCGGATTTGTGTGTCCCCTCTTTCTTACCCTGAACCCTTGATGGTTCCTTTGCCCTTAAAAAGGTCATCTAACAACATTAACAATTCTGCATATTATTCTATCCTCTCAACAGGATTAAACGTCAACATTTTTAATCTGAAGGCAGTCGGCATGGAACAACCTGTTGAAACTGTCACGCTGGATCTGAAAAAGAAAATTTAATCATTAAGTACATGGACATTTGAGACAGCAAATGTTCCACATTACTTTAATGGACAACAAAGCCTCTTTGTCCTATGTATCTAATTACCAAAGAAGGTAATAACCTTGTTTGTAATCTTGTTTACCAAGATGAAAACAAGGGATGTCCCAAGAGTAGTGTAGTGAAAGTGAAAGTGAAAGTAGTGAACCGCGATTACTGATATGACTGGACGGGGACTTTAGTTACATAAGCTGCGTTTCCACCACAATTACCAGGAACTATTTGTCCCAGGAACTTTTTTCATAGGAACTTTTTTTGCCCCAGACCGGTTGCTTACTGCGTTTACACTAAGGTCTAAGTACCGGGCAGATTATGTAAAATGGTCTGTTGACGCTGAACTGCGTGCGACTGCTCCTCCCAGTCCCAGTTTGCGACGGACCGATACCATGTACATTAATAGAAATGGGAATATATATATATATATATATATATATATATATATATATATATATATATATATGTCAATGCAGCTAACCAGTAAATGGATTCCAATTTCTATTAATGTACATGGTATCGGTTAAAGTTCCGACATCTCTGACAGTTCTTCTTCGCCGCTTTAAGAAAGTTGCGCTGCGCTGCCAACTGCTGTTTTAGAGGGGCGAAAAAGAATTGTTCACCTGGCGCCTCCTTAAAAAGCAGCTTGTCTAGCTAGCTAACCGCCGACATGATACGCTAGCGTTAACGATGCGCTAACGTTATGTTAGCATCATCGCTAACGTAAAGTTAGCGCATCATCGACGTTAGCTAGCGTTAGCACATCATGTTGGCGTGAGCTCAACCAATCAGCATGTGCAGCGCACAAGTCACACCCCCGAAAGTTCCTGAACTCTGAGAAAGTACTACATCGGCAGCAGGGACTTTTCGAGGGGGAAATATTAACTTCATTTAGACCCTGGTTCCTGCGGTATAAACACACCGTGCGAGCCCATAGTTCCTAGTTCTGGGGCAAATTCCTGCGGTGGTCTATCCTATTCCAACTAAGCTGCTTAAGAAAGTTTTTCATTTAATTAGAACGTCTTTACTGGATGTTATGAATCTGTCCTTGTTGACAGGACATGTACCACAGTCCTTCAAGATAGCTGTAAGTAAGCCTCTTCCTAAGAAACCTACTCTTGCTCCAGAGGTGTTGGCAAACTACAGACCGATCTCTAATTTTCCCTTCCTCTCGAAGATCCTTGAGAAATACGTCGCAAGTCAACTATGTGACTTTCTTCAAACCAATGCTTTGTTTGAGGACTTTGAGTCAGGATTCCGAGTGCATCATAGCACAGAAACAGCGCTGGTGAAAATTACAAATGATCTCCTACTTGCATCGGACCAAGGACTTGTCTTTTTTCTTGTCTTGCTGGACCTCAGTGCCGCATTTGACACCATTGATCATTGTATCTTGCTGCAGAGACTAGAACATTTGATTGGTATTAAAGGAACTGCACTTAACTGGTTTAAATCCTATTTATTGGATTGATCCCAGTTTGTGTTTGTAAACGGTGAATCCTCGAAGACCACCAATGTTGGTCACGGAGTCTCACAAGGTTCTGTGCTTGGACTGATTTTATTTACCCTTTATATGCTTCCTTTGGGCGACGTCATCAGAAAACACTGCGCAACTTCCATTGTTTTGCAGACGATACTCAATTGTATCTATCAATCAAGCCAGAGGAGACCGAACAGCTTTTTAGACTTCAAGAATGTCAAAACTTGGATGACCTGCAACTTCCTGACGCTAAACTCAATCAACAGAAGTTGTCTTGATAGGCCCAGAGCGCCTTCAAAGTCAGCTGTCACGTGATACAGTTTCTATGCATGGAATTGCTCTGGTATCCAGGGGCACCGTCAAGAATCTTGGAGTCCTCTTCGACCAGGATATGTCATTCAACTCTCATATAAAGAAAACTTCAAGGACTGCCTTTTTTCATCTACGTAATATATCGAAAATCAGGAATTTCCTGTCTCAAGATGATGCAGAAAAATTAGTTCATGCATTTCTTTCCTCCAGACTGGACTACAGAAATTCTTTGTTAGCAGGGTGTTGATGTAAATCTCTTAAGCCTCTCCAGTTGATTTAGAATGATGCAGCACGTGTATTAACACTGGCTCCCTGTTAAATCAAGAATAGAATTTAAGGTTCTTCTTCTCACCTACAAGGCGCTTGCTGGTGAGGCACCTTCTTATCTTAAAGCGCTTGTAACACCATATTGCCCTGCAAGGCAGCTGCGCTCTATAGATGCTGGGTTACTTGTTGTTCCTAGAGTTATTAGAAGTAGGATGGGAGGCAGAGCCTTCAGTTATAAAGCTCCTATTTTGTGGAACCAGCTTCTACTTTCAGTCCGGGGGGCAGATTCAGTCAGTTCCTTTAAGTTAAAGCTTAAAGAAGAACATATAAACGCGATCAAAGCATTTGTTTGTAAGAACGACGTTTTTGGCGTCCTTCCTATGGGATTCGGCAACTAGGCGTCGCTTAACATACGCCACACACTCCGTTGCTCTCATTGGTTGTAGATCTATCCAATTGAGTGCAGAGGCATTTTTTTTACTGGTTCGTTTAAAACACACCCCATAATCACAGCTCAATGGAGCAGTATGAGACTCAAATTCTGACTACAATTGAGTATGACTATGTCAGGCTAGTCAAATATGACAAACCCTAAAAATATGAAAGAAAAACATTAAAAACCTCCTTTGGTGGAACAGGGTTTAAATTGAGCAACATTGATTGTATGATATGGGTGACATTTCACCCAAAGGTTTTTTTTTTTTTCTCATTTTGCTGCACTTCCTTTGTTCCTTGCTGCTTTATTGGACCCCATCACTGCTGCCCCTCACACTAGTATTTCCTAGTTCTTGCTGTGTGCTCTTGGCTTCTTATTTCTGGTGTTTAAGTGCCCCCAGGTGTTCAAAAGAAGAACTGTATGATAAGAAATGTCACATGATGCATTCCGAGTGACACAAGGACCTTTATGAAAACACACACAAAGGTAGCAGAGGTACATAATAAAGCATTCAGTCATGTTCACAAACACACATTTACCCCATGTAGTTGACGGAATGTCCATATCTTTTAGCAGGAGACTAATAAATATTCCCTGCCCTCTGAGAGTTTAAATTACGAGCATCCCACACTGCTGCACTCCTTACCTCCTCGTCTGTATGTGTGCCTGTTTCAATTCAATTATTTCCATTGTGCGTGTTAGCGATTAATCTTTCACAGGCGTGAGAGCGTTTCAAGAGATCAATCAACCAGGCAATCCAATAGTATTTCAAGCTTATCGTTTTCAAATCAAATGAATGGTCATTTATTGCAACGCAACTGTAGCAACCAGGACAACAGTTCCACAGAGGCCACACGATTGACTATTTTTGGGGTGATACCCATGTAGCTTTGACATTTCACAGTGTATGCTTCTTTGGCTCCGGGCTGATTATCAAAAGTAAGAAGTTTATTTTTTTGACATTTGCTTTCCTTGTGGGGATTTATTTCTTGTTGAAAAACCTGCTTGCATGCAAATGTCAAATGTGACCTCTGCAGTGGAACTGCTGTGTTGCCCTTCTGCCATAATTGTTTGATAAATAGTACATGTAATGTCTCTGCTGTAATAAGCAGTGGCTTGATGGGGTTACATGCACATTTTTCAGGTTTTTAGAATTCCTTGATGTAGATTCCAGTTATTCAGTTGATCAAATCCAATTTTACTAGCAAACATTCATTTCAGTGAGTTTTGTAATAGGATGATTAAGGGTGCCCATTAGGTCAATCGGGATCGATTGCCAAGACAGTGCTGGTAGATCGCCTGTGACTGGCTCGTGCTAATCAACGATCCTTGCTTACTAACAAACCCTCAAATTTCACTCAAAAGTAACCCTAGGTAATGACGAAGAATGAATGTATATAACAGTTGTGCTTCTGACAGATGAGAAACTCATTGATTCGTTTTGCGGCCACGGTATGTAGAGTTGTTCCGTTTGAGTACTGCTGCTACTCATTGTTTTTATTATTTATTTAGTAGTGGGGTGGGTCACGGGGGGCATATTGCCAAGACTTGGTCAATTGAGCGCCGGGCTCGGGGGCTCTGGCTGCAGGGCACGAGGGACCGGGCTCGGGCCCCAACGACTGACCCCACCCCTGACCCCACCCTCAAGGGCCGAATTCCAGACGGCCCCGAAAACCCTGAAGGACGGGGGGGAGAGGACCAGGGGACGGGAGGGAGGGGAAACAATCAGGCGTCGTGGAGCCGGGACTGGCGGAGTTGGGGGCACGAGGCGTGGAGCCGGGACTGGCGGTTGCTGTGGCTGAAATGCAACAGGGTGGCACTTGTTTTATGTTTAAGGTTCTTTTCGTCTTTTTTTTCCCTCCTCTCCTTACACTCACTCACTCACTTACCTACTATCATGTTAGTATTGATAGTAAAACTACACGGTTAATAGCTCGTGGTCTAAGAATGTTGTCATGTAATGTAAATGGGTTACATAATCCTATAAAAAGGAAAAAAATGTCTACTATACCTAAAATCCAAACAAGCTGTCTTGGCTTTCATACAACAGACCCACCATAGCTAAATTAAAAGGATTGGGTCGGGCAAGTATATTACAATTCATATTCATACTCATACTTCATATGTAAGAGAAGAAAAGGAAGAGGAAGGTAGACTGAGGCTGTAAAAAGGAATTTATGTAATATCAAACATTGAGGATCCAGGCTTTTTTATAAAGTGAATAAATTAGTGGGAAGCATAGTTGAGGGCATACAATCATAGCAGGGGATTTTTCAAGTTCTAGATAAAACAACTCCCTCTTTTAAGTTACCAAAAGATAGAAGGGAAATTGAACTATTGATGAAGGACCTTGGATTAACAGATCTTTGAAGGCTCATCAATCTAAGAGACAAGGAATAAAACATTCTCACAAACTCACTCTAGGATTGATTAATTCTTGATAAGCAAGAATCTGATGGAGAATGTCTGAGGTTCAATAGGAACCATAGTATTCACCGGTCAGCTAGGATTAAAAAAAAATAGATCGAGGCTGATCATATCTCTTTTCCAAGACCCAAATATAGCAAATTAAGGGTAGATGAACTTGACAATTTTTTCTTATGGAGCAATGGTTCGACGGATGAAGTTGGTACAGTATGGAAAGCCTCCAAGGCTTATGTAAGTGGCAAAATCAAAGCTTACGCCAGTAGGTAAAAGAGAGAACTAAATAAAATTGTCAGGGATCTGTGTCATTTAGAATCATTTACTTACAAGAAGACCTTCTCGAGCTGTAACATTACGTGGTGAACACAACACGCTGCAGCCGAGCATAGAGGGTCCCACAGACAGGGTCTCACACACTGTCTCACACACTGTCTCACACACTGTCTCACACACTGTCTCACACACTGACTTGCAGGGGGGCAGTGTCAGTTTTTGCCATGATTATTTGGATTCAATTATTATTATATAGCACAAAATCCCAAATTTTCCTTAGAGGGCTTTACAGTCTGTACACATGCGACGTCCTCTGTCCCGAAACCCTCACATTGACAGAGGAAAAACCCCAAAATTGATAAAGCATCCGATAGAGAGAATAAAGTGAAGTAACCTTGAGAGTAGAGGTCACTAACTAAGCATTTAATCCACGATAGAAGGACTTGTTTCTGTTCATACTTCCCACTGCTGCACTGAACCAATGTCTCATATGCTTAGAACCTGTTGAAAGGCCCTCAGGAGGCGCAATGAGCTCCTCCACGTGAGGAGGAGAACGGCCCTGCATTCAGGCCCAGGTTTAAAATCCTGGCAGGAAAAACTAGATCTTAATTCTCCCACTTACTCACTTAGTGGATATATATTCCATTAAACTATTCAATTGTTAAAATGTTTTTAGATTTATTATTTATAATTTGCTGAGACTGTCAAGTCCAAATGTGAAGCAGAAAAGGGAAAATTCAAGCTTATCTTCCCGTTATTTTATTTCTTCTGAATTTAAATGCTTTTTTTGAACATGCAGAAATGTTCACATTTTATTTTCTTTAACTGCAGCCCTACTTTTATTTAGTTAATTGAGAGAACATTCTTTATATTTCCAGTCATACATATATGTTCAGTTTTTTGTGACGTGACAATACATTTTGTCAAGAGTTTTAGAATCATACGGAACTCATTTGATTTGTTAGGTGTGTATTGATTACATGCAGATGTTGATACAACTCTATTCCTCTATTTAATCACTCTAACTAGTCGCATTATGATCATTCGGACCTTCTAGAAATTTTCTTTAACTGGACCTCTTCACATTTTAGTTTGAGACCCCTGCCCTATGGTATTAGAACCATTTTTAGTTGTTTGAATCCAAACTACAGAATTCCTGAATGCCTGAAAATCGTGGAACCTGAAGAAGTCTGTGCTCTTCAGAGCAGAATAACGCAGGCTTTGGGAAATTTTCAAAAAATCAGTGAATACATATTAACAAAATGTTGCCAATATTTTGAGGTAAAAATGGGATTAGTGATAAAGTTGTGCATTGCCAGAAGACACAGAAGGAGCTGTTGGATTTGGCAATGTTCATAAAAAAGAAACACATGCATTTCCATCTTGAACCCATTTTAAGACCCTCCACTGTCCACATGGCTTGGGGGAAACTCTGTTGACGAGGTTTGGTGCCAGAGCAAATGCTGATAAATGGTTATCCACGTCACAGTTACTACGGTGTCCTTCCCATGTGTATGTCCCATGACCTATCATTGCCTCCGTCTCTCTCTGTGAGTCCTGCAATGAGCTCTACATGAGCAGTGCTGTGACGCACCACATGTCACATGATATAAACCCTCCACTGCTCTGAGTTAATGTGCGTATGTGCCGATGAGTTAGTTCTAATATTTGTTGCCATGAATCACGTTGTAGTTTACAATGTGTCGTTTGCTCGGGTTGTTTTGTATTCTGCGCATCAGCATTTGAAATAGCATAGAGAGGAAAGGAACGTGACATAAATGTATGAATGATGTGCTCCATTGAAATTACTTCTCTGGTATCCTATATGTTGGCATTTAGGAAAACATTGAACATTGACATATATGACAGAATTAGTATTTATTAAATATGGGCTAGCTTGGGTAGTTTTTGGATGCGGCCCTGATTTGTTAGTGATAGATTCACTTATGAATATCTTTTTCTCCACTCCATCTATTTGGAACCCAGTTGTGGCTTTTACATCTGGGGTCCGTCACTCCTAATCAGACTGGGATCTAGCTATAACCTCTGAGAATGATCATCGAAGGCCACATTGTTTGCTGTATGATGACATGCAGCTATACGTGAAATAATTTTATTCAGAGAGAACTACAAATCACATATGAATACTTTCACTCCACAAATCCCACATATCAAGAAGTAGGAATAGTCTGTAATCTCCTCTACACACTTGTCTACACATGTTCAACAGATATCGTCCAGACACTGATTAAAAATAGGACATGCTGGAAGGGCTGCAGGAAGTTGCCGGTTCACGGATTGTAAATAAATATAGTGTGGGGAAGTACAGTTGTTTCAGGCTCTGAAACAACTGTAGCTCTGCCTTGAAAAAACTTCCCTTTGAGTAACTATGCCCCAATAAAAAGAAAGTGATGTTCCCTTTGGGTTTAATTGATTCTTAAATCTTCTTAAATTGTATCTTAAATCTTAAATCCATCTTCTTATGGGAGTAAGGCAGTCCGTGGCCATGATGATTGGATGCCCCACAGTTTGAAACGGCCCATTAACTTCATAATTAAAGTCTTTAAACAGAATTATATAATTGTGCTAAACATTTAGTGATGAGATGAGTACACACGGTTCTTAACCAATTACGTATTGGTAACATGCTGATTTAGAGGACATTCACCAATGGGTTGTGTACATCCATCTCTCTACTTGATCTCTTAATTAATTTATTTACTACTCAGTGTCTGTGTCCTTGCGTGTTTCTCTTTGTTTTCTGTCACTATGTGTTTAATGTATTTCTCAGTTTGTGTGCTTCTACAGCATCTGTGACTCACAGAGAAACAAGACAGCAGGTGGTGTGTGATGTAATATGGGCTACATATAAGTATTCTGTCGGTCTATTGGATGTACCTGATGAGAAAACAGGAGACCCCTCTCTGGCAAACTGGACCCCCAATGGGTTCAGCTTCTAGAGGTGTCTAAATACGCATACTTATAGGCTTTTCTCTAGGCTTTAAAGAATGCAGAGGTTGAGGCATTTTCTCCATGATTTTCCCACAGCGACTGAAGCTGAAACAGTCTTATGACAAACTTTGTCCAAATTGAACATTGAATTGGTCTTACACAGTACTCGTGTATCTCCACGATTACCGGGATTGGTGAGCACAGGATGTCATCGTCAAGGTTTAAGCTCCCTCTGCTCCTGTTTGGGATTCTCCTGTGCAGCTCCTTGGCTCCTCTCCCAGGTATCAGCAGTAAGAGACATAGCATACGGTGCGTCGGGCCATTGGTGCGTGCCTTCGACAGCTGCTGGAACAAGAGGGAGGTGACTGCTAGAGATGGAGAATACCTGCTGGGGATAAAGAGGCTAAGAAGACTTTACTGTAATGTGGGCATTGGCTTCCACATTCAGGTCTTACCAAATGGGAAGATCACAGGCGTGCACAATGAAAACAGATACAGTAAGTTGTTTTCCCTTTCCCTCTGAGAATATACTGAATTCAATGTAAACCAGTTTTCTAACTTGAGTAACTAAATTTGCAACTTTTATTCTGGCCATTGGGACCATTCATTCCTGTATTAATAGTTAGATCAGAATGAGTTATTCATGTGTTTATTTCAACAACAAAACAAGATTTAACAGTTAAATCTTGTTGATGATTGTGAATTTATAATATGGAATTCACTTGGGCACTACTTGGAAATAAATCCTCCTTGATTTCTTTATCTCAGGATGTAATCAACTTGAAGTGGACAAGTGGACAAACGTCTCAGCTTTCTCTCCTTTTGGCTCCCTGACACACCGGCTCTCACAGCCTATTTGCCACTATACACCTTGTACACATACAATACAAGACAAAAAGAAACCACATCGTTTTCAAAGTATCCATAAAAGGTTCAATGTGTAAATTGTATGTATTTGAATGAAATGTGCATTCATTCTGCGTGACCCAGTCGGCGGTAATGGGAACACAAGGTTACAGGAAGCTAGTAGTTTTCTTCAGTGGGTTAGTGGTAGGTAGAAGCACTTTTATAACGGGTGTCATGTCTTTACCAACAGGTGATATAGTTAACCAACAACTGATGGGACAAAAACACTTTGCTCTATTATTATTGGTCTATTATTTAAATAGTGGCTATATTGTGCTGATCCATTGCATGTCGTATCCCAGGCCTTCTGGAGATGTCCCCAGTGGAGAGAGGAGTGGTCACTCTGTTTGGAGTGAGAAGTGGCCTCTTCATTGCCATGAGCAACAAAGGGAAGCTCTACGGCTCGGTAAGAACTGATCAGGAATCTGATGACAAGATGTGTGGAGTGAAATGAAATAAGTGATGTAATACTACTTTAACCTCTTGACCTAGTTTTTCAATGGGGGAACTAGGAAAGATAAAAAAATATATATATTTCATTTTAATGAAACTATTGACTTTAACGCAGTGCTTTTAATGAGTCATATTCTTTTTTTTACTGTCCACGGCTACTTTAAGTTTGTATGTATGAAACTCCCTTCAGTTAAATAGATCCCTTCCGCCATCTAAACGCAGCAAGTCAAGTATTGTGATTCATCTGCAGCCAGTGCACAATGATATTACAGTGTTAATCATGATTAAATGCCATGCAGTAACATTAAAATGGCATTTTTCTTAGTATGCCCACTAACAAAGAAATAAGTGGTTCCACCTTTGCATTGGGTGACCACATATTCATCTTCTCCCACGCTTAATCATTCAGGTGTATATTAGTATATACACTTCAGACGGTCCTGTACGTGTGTATACTGGTCATATTTAACAATCACTGTTTAAATGGCCATATTATTGACATATTTCAGTTTATTTCCACATATTTATATGTTTAAATATTAAGCAGAATCTTAGATCTCATCATTGCTCAATAGATGCTCATTTTATTCACTTCACCTCTGACTTGAGTTCCCCGTTAGTATTCAGTGATTTGCTCATCTATTCACTGGATACCAGCGTGCTGTGGCAGTGTGAGCTTCTAACCCAGGAAGAAAACAAATTAATTCAGCCCAATTAGATTATAAACAATTAACTATTTTAATAGGATTAATTTAACAGGCAACTTTGTTTTCCCTCATGTAGTCAGATAATAGAATTTCTTTAAAATGACCAAGATTTATTAATACTGAAATAACGTAAACACACCGAGCCAGCTGTATCTGTCGGATGCTATTCCATGTCATCCGTGTCATCCATGTCATAGCTCAAGTGTAGGTCACTTTCATCTTGGGAAGGTACAGGTCTAATGCTTTATTTGGTAGCGACCGCCCAAACATTGGAATGATCATCTCTTGTTAAAATTGCTTTGAATGCTGACTGAGCCATGATCTAAACACCAGTTAGTCATCCAACAGTTAGTCATCCAGTTAGTCATCTAACAGCAGGCCTCTATGCACAAAGGTGGGGGGTTTGTTTGGGGTTAGGGGAAGTGAGATTGACCTTTGTTTGGAACTGCCCCCAGACCTCTGTGAGTAAGCCTGCCATGCGACCCATACAACACCATCGTAAAATCAAAACATTGCAGCATTTTGAAGGACTGCCAACGCCAATAAATCAAGACAAATCATTTTGTCACAGTATGGGACATTAATTTAGCACCCCCCATCAAAGGTGGGTTTTTGCATGTCTATTTAATGGTGTTACCAGCAGTAACCCAGCGTACGAGCACGGTAACTAGTAACGCTGACATGCACTAGGGCTACATTCACACTTCCAGAGGTGAGACACAATCAAGTAGCGTTCTCATATTTTCAGAAACTAAAACTATGTAGTATTGACTTCATTATCTTCTTCTCCACAGGGTCGATACAACGATGAATGTAAGTTCAAGGAGAATCTTCTGGCAAACAATTATAATGCCTATGAATCCGCCGCTTACCCCGGGATGTACATCGGCCTCAGCAAGACCGGCAAAACCAAGAGAGGCAACCGGGTCACACCCACCATGACAGTGACACACTTCCTTCCTAGGATATGAATTTAAAGAACAAAACTCCCAAAAGTAAGGAACCAAAAAAGGGCCACTGTTTTGGACATGTTTTACTGTTGAACTATTCTTAGCCTCCTTCTAAAATACAATGTACAAAAGTGTAAAACTCTTTCCCTCTCTCTCAATAAGAGGCTAATGCACTGAAGGCAATGTTTGTGTTTGTGTAAAATGAAATGTTCCTGCAGTAGCCCAGAATGGACAGGCCAAACGCTGGCTCTAGAGAGAGCCTTCAACTTGTTTACTTGGAATCCAATGTAGTCCTCCAACATGCTCTAATGTTGCTGTAAAATGAAAAACTGTGCTTCCGCCGCTGATGTTGGATTTTCTTTGCTTGTAAAGTTGGTAGCTTGTAGAGGCAGAGGTCCTGAAAAATAACATGGGAACAAATACGTAATTTTGATTTTGATTTTTTTCACTAGTGGACAGTGGATCATTCAAAGGGAACACATCTATCTTGTAGTTTGAGGTGATACTGTGGCACTGAAAAAGGGTTTTAATATTTTGTCAACCTAGATGTGCTGTGTGCATCATAACACATCGCTGTCAAGCCCCTTCCCCTGCAGGTGGCTGATCCCAATCTGCACACTTGGAATATGCTGGAACATCAGCTCCACTGATCTACAAACATCTAGCATTACCACACTAGAACATCCCCCCTCCCTCCTCTGGAAATCCTCACGCGCCCTGTTGTAGAAGATTCTGCACAGACAATGAGTAAATAAGAATAAGAATAAGGCTTTTCTCTGTTTATTGGCTTCCAAACCAACTTGTTGTGTCTCTACAGCCAGCAGACTGGCATCAGTGTGAGACACTCGAGCTCAAGTTTTTTAATGGCTACACCATCCCAGCACTTGCAATCGATAACTTTGTTCATTCAATGAAACAATTTGAAGGGTTACATACCCATTTTTGCCATTACAGCTCATGAGACAGTAAGGCCTAGAAAGACCCTCAGAGATGCACACTATATGGAAGAATGGTTCATTCAAGTATCTGATCATCTATTCTCAGAACTTTGTGTTCAGGCACTACGGTTGATGGTTCTGGTTTGGAACAGAGACTCAGGAGGAGAGAAAAACACACATGAGGTAGTCATGCGTACAAGTTCCGTCAATGGAGGAAAAGTCATAAACCACAGAAGTAAACACTAAAAGACAACATTGATGAGTACACAAAAATTAAACAGGAAACACATCTATGATTAACGGGATGTTACATTATTACTCTTTTTAGGATATTAGGCTCTTTTTATGTATATTATGTATTATATATTATTGTGTTATTTTCCAAAACGTATGGGGTGGACAGACGGCCTGAATAGTTCTGTATTTTATTGACCTCAATGATGGACTACATGCCAGTGTATGTTTTTCTCATCTTCATAAGAGTTTGATATTGTAATAAAATAGCAACAACAAGAATTGGCCCTGATATAAAAAAGCTTCTTTTTTGGGGGGGTTGGACGATTTGGCAGAATGTGAAACATTCCCTAAAAACACTCTTTAACAGGAAAAAAATAAATAAAGGGAGACCTACAAAGAGAATTTTGTCTTTGTATCTTTAATAGACTTCTGCGCAGAAGGACCGAGCCACATCGCTACAAAAAGCAGAGAGTTTTAGATGCATAAAGACAATAAATCAATACAGTCATCAGAGACACAATGAATGATTATAGACATGTACAGTACAATACAATTAGTTGATTGATTAGTTGAAGCTTTGCTGGAAGACAAATTCAACAGCTGTGCAACGTGTCCCACAGATGATATGGGGACAGGTTCAACAGTGATACAGTTCCTTTTTTCCCTACAGAAACCATATAATGATGGAGGAAAAGGTTTTTGGGTGTTCATTGACCATCATTACACTACTATAGTAATAGTAAAGTAAATAGTAAATTTGTAAATTGTCATATGCATATCTTATAATACAATATAAGATAATATGACTTATGAGGAATTTGGAGGAGATTAGACGATATATAGTTGATTTACAATAACTTTCTGTTTCATGGTGAATAGTGTGATCTTTTGATAAAAAAAAAACAGCTTGCCCAATCAGCCATGGCACCATTCTCAAAACAATGTTGAGTTGTGGCAGCTGCAACAACAACAACAAAACCAAATGAGTAAATAGATGTTTGGGGTCTATATCTGGGAATGTTTATCTCTTGTTTATAATAGCTACAATGATATAGATCAAAAAAGATACAGTTCTTCCTACTGCCTACTATCATATTCACGTAGTCTGCTGAAAGTTAGTTTATTCAGTAATTACATACAAAACAATGTGTGCCTATAAGCAAACTAATATACATTATTACTAATAAGGTATAAGCAGAAGCATAATGCTTATATATTCCTTTGCTTGGAACATTCTTTGCATCTTTTTGTAGTATATCAAGTGGTTAGATTTTATGACATGAGATTTGATTAACAATGTGTTTGGCTGCTCAAAAGAAAACGGCCATATTCATGATATGTGTAGACTTTTTATGAATGTTGTATAGATGTAAACCCACACAATATGATATGTACGGAAGTATAAGTAAGCAAAGCCTTGGAAGTTAGTAAATCCTTAGATTTATACCGTATTGCTATTGACATTTTACAGTTAATAGAGTCAATATGTTAAAAATGTCCATTGCAATCTGTATTGCAAGCTGCACTGGATGTCCTCAAAGTGTGTTCTTCGTGTTGGGCAGAGAACGCTCACAGTTTAGCTTGGGGCCAGTCTGTGTTCAGAGTCTCCACCTGTTCAGTGTTCTGCGAGCTGAGAAAGGTGTGGTCCTGAATTAAGTAGGTGGTGATGAACTCTGGGAAATCTCTCTTTAGGACCACTTCCAGGAACATGTCTGCTGCCGTGTGTAACCTCTGTTTAGCCCTGAAGAAGACAGACACAGAGAGACATAAGGCCTGAATCCCTGAGCCAGAGTTTGTTTGTTATTTCTCCCGGGAAACTCGTCGACAATTCCCGCACTCGGATCTCCCGTATTTTCGTAACCAAATGTGTTGGCAGGTTTGGTTTAACTCTGAAAAGACTAGTTAACCAAAGTTAACCACAGGTTCCTGTTGATCTTATGATGGACATGTGTTGTAAACAAACAAACCATCAACGGCGAAATAAAAGCCTCGTATTAACGAGAGCGGTCTGTGAGACCTCCAGCCTACAGCGAGGTCTCTGCGCAAGACTGTCCGCCTGACGAGCGAGCGGCCGCGGCAGCACAAGCTGGCTGTCATCGCTTCATGGAGCTTCTCAAGTCCGATAATGGAACCATTCTTTTTCTCCGTCTTCTAGCACCTCCTCTATCCCTGGCACTTCTGCCTGCACTCACTCGGGAACAAGGTGCAAATAGTGATTAATCACGATTAATCCTCTGAAAATTCGGATTAATTTGATTAAAAAGTTTAATCATTTGACAGCCCTAGTCTTAACGCTGATTGGCCAAGGCTCGTCACGTCATATCAAAGATATTTTATTGCAAAGATGACAACATCCCCCTTTGACCTATCTTTAGAAACGCTGCACTGCACCCAAAACAAAAACGTTGGCCCACGATTAATGTGGATTACTTATTTTGATTTCAAATTGGCGAATATTGCTGAAATCTTCGCTGAAGTTTCAGTTATGTATACAAATGTATCAGTACAGAGACTTTCATGTTGAGTAAATATATTATTTAAAATCTGAGATTGCCCTTTATTCCAGGAAAAAAGTATGTGATCATAAATTCTTCTTGAGTGACTCGAGTGACCCTTCCAACTTCTGCCTATCGTCCACCAATAAGGGTTTTAATGTCACATTTCACATTTCTTTAAAGGAAGGGTTTGGCAGCGGGGCGTGTTCGGGCCCTGCTGTAGTGGAGGCTGAGACGAGTGATTCAGATTCAGTTCCAGGTCAGTGGAATCCAGATTGTTAACAATTGCCGCCGCATTGGATTGTGGGATGGAATTGTGGGACGGAATTATCTCCTTTCCTTTCGTAAAGGAGGCTCCAGTTGTTCCTATGCTAAAGAAGCTAAGTAAGGAAGCATCGAAGCTTCTTTCCTTAGCAGTATTCGAGAGAATGGAGAATTAGAACATGGCGGCCACTTACACCTCTTCCGGGTCATTTCACTTTTACTCAGTTAGGAACCTTCCTAAGCAAATTTGACAATTTGAATCCCGCCAATGTCTTTCCCTTAAAATTGAGCAGTAGAGACACGGGAGCGGGGGTCTAGCTGTGATACAGTGTGCACTTTGAAGGGCTCTTCTTATTTTTTAGTGAGGAATAAAGAGCTTGGACCACTTTAGCCCTGAGTTTGTGGGCATTATTGTGCTAAAGAGCCAACAGGTAACAGGATCTTGTTACAAAGGGGAACCTCAAATCGTTATGTACAATATAATATGAAATGAAAGTTTTCAACATCTTTTAGATTATAAACATTGCACACACCAGAACAAATGTGAACCAACCTTCTCCCATGGCAAAAGGTAGGACACCAGCTTATGCTGTGACGCTGCTTCACCTGAACATATCATCTAGAATTGATCAAATGTTGTTTGACCATCTCTCTTATAAAGTTATGTTTAGCAACACAGTGAAGCACTTTTCAAGCAGTCCTACCAATATCTTCTTTTATTGCAAGACTAGTAATGCATGTATCCTCAGGAACCATCCTATGGCTCTATTCTGAGCAACATTTTCATACTCCTGGAACCCCACATTTCAGCTGCACAGCCAAGAAATAGGAAATGATTTGTTCATGTCACTAATTGGGAATATTATACAGTTTCTGCCAATGAATCCTCCCAATTACTTTTTTTAAATTATCACTTTATCAAATGATCAAATTGATTTCACTTGTGTTTTTGTTTTAAAGGCACACTATGCAACATTTTTCAGTTAGTTAATATGTTCCATACCGTTTTGGGTGATTTCAGGTCGAGGTTTTCTCGGCCGCCCTGGGGGTCTGTAGGGGAAATACCGCACTTGCAATTGCAGGAGCGTCGGGTCGCCCCCACAGGCTCAGACTTGTCGTCATTGCGAGTCGGTCGCTTTACGGCGAGAACTGCTACACGCCGCCCCAGTGAAAGGCAGGCTCGTAGTGCAGTGGCGATATTTGTGCAGTTATCATGGCGGAACCAGTGACAAAACAGCAAAAGCCCACGTCGGAGCAGGCAAGAAAGAGGAAAACGAACAAATCACTAGAATACATGGTGATTCGTTGCGTTCGCCTGTCTGCTGAGCTCAAAACAAATGCGCCTGGCTTGACGCAGGAAAAACGAGAACAGCTGAGCGTCTTTGCGACCGTGCACTTTTATTTTCGGCCTCTGCTAGAAAATCAACCCTGGTTGCATAGTGGACTGGAATGGACAAAACATAACAAAACGTATTTTAGTAAATCAGTACAATGTTTAGAACGTGATCAAGTTATTAATGGATTTAAGTATCTAGCTATAGCTAAAGCATAGCAGTAGCCTGACTATCTGCACAGATAAGGGCGTTGTCGAGAAAAAATACAAATACACATTTCTCTAAAGAGATTATGGGTTATACAATGTGCATAGCAGATCCAATGTGTATGCTATTTTGGGAGAAGGAAAACTATCTTATGTCAATGGAACCTTTTATATGGACACATGTCCTCATTGCTCATAGGACATCAAAAAGTGTCCTCAAGGAGTGTCTGCTTACCTAACAGAGTGACACAGAGCACTGAGCTCCATCGTGAGCTCCATGATGAGCTCAGTCACTAGCCGCTTGCTCACCACCCTGCTGTCATCTTCCAGCTGAGTCTGATGACGGATCCACTGCCACACCTGACAAATGAAACGCACAACGTATCACAACAAGCGACTTGGTCAACGTGGCTGGTAAATGTAAAACTAAAAGCCCTATTACCCCTTAATTTAGAGATTAGGGTATATATTTTTATACGATATTTTTTTATATAAATACCCTTCAACCCTGCCTGACTAAGGCAAAATGATAACTTTGCTACATATCAGCGGTTATGAGTCTGACTCATGAAATGTTGTACAATCCTCCTTGTACAAAGCCCTGATATATGCAGGTATAGGATTTTGTTTTTTTCAGTTATGGCCCACAGGCATGGGGGCTAAAGTTGGATCGTCTAATCCTAAACCCACCTGTGATCTGGAAATCTCTGCTGTGGCCGAATCTTCGACCTGGCCTCTGTAGAAAAAGTGACCTTTACCTAGAAAACAGAGCATGACTGTTAACAGTCCGCACAATTAGGCTCACTTCATCCTCCTGAGCTCCTACCAGGGATTGGGGGGGCAAGAATGTACATACCTGATAGCCAAGCATTAACAAAGAGGACACCAACTGCAATGTTATACTTCAAACCGTGAAGGGTGACTCCTCCCTGGGGAAAACGAAACACATGCAAATATACTTTATTATAACTTACAAAAGACCGGAAATCACACAAATCGGTCGGTTTCGGGCAATGCAGCTTTCGCAACCAGACAATTAAGGTGGACGTCATGAGAGATGTGAATGAATGAGATGCTGGGAGATCTTGCGAGTAGATTACATGCACATACAGGGGTATTTTTCACTTGGCTACTGAAGTGCGATACACAAGGTTTGGTGGTTACAACTTTTGGATTATTGGACGATAAAGTACAGCCTCTCGTACGTTATTGCCTTACATATATAAGCCAGAAGACGCTATTGTTAGCAAGGTTTCTTCTGCTGTCCTGTTCTAGGACAACTGAGCAACTGACCAAAGGCATGGACAGCAGGTCCTCAGGTGTCACAGTAACATCATGTCGGAGCTGATGAAGCTGGTTATCACCTTCGGTATGGAGCTTGAAAAGCTGGAAGGAGTTAAGAATTACCATCACAAAAGAGAAATCATTGTACTAATTGGAACCGAGTACTCACAGCAGCACTCGTTGACTCATGAACTCACTTTCTGCATTGGATTAATCAAACTCAGGTCATACACCATAAAACCGTCCACACCCGCCTTAATCTCCAGCAACTTCAATCTGATAAGTGGGAGGAAACAGGGTCAGAGGGGCCAAAATGTTTTGTTTTAAAAACGCAGCAACCGTTAAGATGACATCTGAAACCTCAATGTGAAAAAAGCAAAGAAACAGGGTAAATGCACAACATGAGATTGGGTGACATTGTATGTTTGTGTGATTCATTAATATAACGGGGCAATATTTGTTGCAATACTGCATTGCAACTATCCTTCTTTTGAATGTTTAGTTTTGCTGAGGCAGCATTCAGAGAAAATAATAAAATAAACATTCAAAAGAATAATACTTTAAATGCTGAACCAGAAGACTTTTCAGCTTTCTACTTCTTATGCTTGAAATAATATAATTTTTTTAACATGGTGTAGTGTTTTTTTAAATCTTCAGCTGTCAAATCCTTTACTTGTCAATCTTTCAGCTACAGCCCCCATGTAAACTTTAAAATGCTGTCAGAAGCCCAAACTATTAACGGAATTCAGCTTGTTGATCTATTAAACTTTCTTCAATATCACTGTTCTTCAATTTGCGATTTTGGGCTATACAAAATAAAATGAATTGAATTGAATTCAGAGCGCTTCTGAGATTTACATGGGATGTCTGGGGTCAGATAGAGTGGACACTGAGCTAGAGGGGAGAGCAGGGTCAGGATCTAGTTAAAAAAGATATTTCTAGTTTACCCTCATTGTCACAATATTCACTATTTATGCTACATTTTTGGATAAAATGATAGGGTACTTGTGCTGGCCGTAGTCATATGACTAGAATCCAAAAGACGTTTACTTTGGACCCCAGAACACAGAGAGCATGACAAAGTTTAACTCTTGCTACATAGAGACCAATGCAAATCTGCTGACATAATTCTCAGAGAAAGCATGATAATACTAAAATTACTCTTACTACTACTGATACTACTAGTAATGGTACTAAAGATATTACTATTACTACCAGTAGTAGTTAAACTACAAATTATATTACTACTCTTACTACTTTTAAAAAGTACTACTGCTATAAAAACTTTAACTACAACTAATATTACTACTAGTAGTAGCAGTACTTCTAAAATCGATTACTAACACTATTATTACTAGTATTTCTACTGCTATTAATACTAAAATGACTAAAAGTAGTAGTACCAAAAACACTACTAATACTAGTGTGTAGTGAAAATGCAATTTATAATCCTACTCTTACTACTATAATAAAAAGTACTGGTAGTATGTATACTACTATTAATACTATTACTAATTTTAAATTATACAAATACTATTGTGAGTAATAGTTTGAGTACTACAGATTATGTTGCTGGTACTGCTACTACTAGTTTTTCTATTGCTATTGATACTTAAACTACTACTATTCTACTGCTAATACTAGCAGTACCACAATTGCATATATACTATACTATATAATATACTACTCATATTTCTTAATTCTGTATTTTCAGCATTATTTAAAAATCATCTTCTGCCATTTCTGTATTTTTAGCAAAACCTTTGAAATTCATTTCAGCGACTCCCATTTCTGTATTTTCAACAATTTTAGAAGCTTTAAAGTTTTTAGCTTTCAGGCTCACGGTTTAAGCATTACAACACATTTTCAGCAAGAAATGCACATTCTAGTTGCAATCTAAGCCTCTCTTTGGAAAATAAACAGAAAAGATCCAACAGAGAAGTACAACCTCTATAACATTTACCTGAACTGGTTTGTCCGTTTTTGTTTCCACGTGTAATTCAGTCTCAATAGGATGTGTTTGCACAGCGATGTTCCTACCTGGTGACAGTGGCCAACACTCTGCTGTGGGGGTCACTGAGCGGGTCCTGGGGCAGCAGCAAGGCTGCCATGCCTCCTGTGGCCAGCGCCCCCCTCCGATGACACGTCTGAACCAACAGGTCCATGTAACTACGCAGAAAACGCTTCTCCATATTTACATATTTACTGCGGTCGGGCAAAAGGAAATCCTGTCGGTGACCTGGAGGAGAAACACATGACCTGTTCACCTCAATGAGACAAGGACTGCCTTTTCACAAACATGCACAAGGCCCCACTAGCACCAGGAGCGAGACATAGAGCACTTGGAGTTATTGATTTGTGTCTCTTTGTAATCGTTACATGTTTCTCTAGTATTTTGTATCTTTTGAAGTCTTTTAATGTCTGGGTGGTACCTTGCAGTGATATTTTTTAATTTAATGCCAGAGGACACTTTGGGCCCACTTGTTCCTAGTGGACCAATTTGTTATTCCATCCATGCCTGGATATTTCGTAAAACATGATTGGATTCAGAAACTCGGAGTAAAGCACATGGTTCATTGGGATGTGAGGATCAGCTGAAAGTCACATGGTTTGGCTCACCAAATTTATTGACAAAAGAAGCTGAATAATCCCAGATGCCACAGTTGAGTCCTGCTGAATGGTCTCGCAGCTCGTACAGAATCTCCTCCATCTCAAATGCTGCTAATATATTTTCAATTAGCACTGTTGCCTTGATGCTGCCCAGTGGAAGGCCCAACTTCACGCACACACAAACACACAAACATAGACAAATTCATTATAAATGACTACATTTGAGGAGCCATTTCACACAGATTATTTCATACCACAGTACAATAAACAGGATATTCAAGAATTTCAATAAGGAAGAAATGCTGAAAAAGAAGTAGAAATGCCAAAAAAGTCCTGGCACCAGCAACACAAAACAATTGATCTGAGATTCTGGGAATGAAGTTAAAGCCATCTAATTGACAGAGTAGAACTGCATATAAAAAGAACAAATGACTTTGTAGGAGAACATGGATTGGGTCGGACCTTGTGTTGGGTCCAGACAAATATCTTGTTCCATAGTCTGGCCTCCATGAAGCTCTCCACCTAGAAAACAGGAGAACTTCATGTCAACTGTATTGTCATCTGTGTTACTGAGTGATGGTGTGTGTCTGTGCGTTACTTTGGAGAGGTAGAAAAAGGGTCCACTCTTGTTTTCAAAAAGCGTCTTCCCACAGTGAAACATGAGGAGTCCAAAGTCAAAGAGAGGACCTGCAGCCTCCTTCCCTGCCACCTGGAAAAAAAGATATTTAATATATGGAGGATTTTAGAAAAAGGTGAATTACTATTATGCAAATGACACAAATTGAATCTGATGGTTTTCAAAATGCATTAATTTAAATATAGAAATGACACCTTTTGGCAGTTACTTTGCAAATAATGTAAATGTGTGGTAGTTTACAACAAACAAATTAAACATATTAGCTACTACAGATAATACAAATGTTTACTTGACTAATAAATAGCTGTAAATATTTTGTGAAAATTTGCGTAGAAGTACAAAGATCAAGAGACCCATAGAACTCTCACTAAAACAACTACAGCTACCATAAAAACGTGTCCTTTTTAAAAATATTATTATTTATGTTCTATAAATTCTATTGATTTAGGTCATCGCTCAATTAAAAATATCATTTCCAAACGATACAAATTATTTAAATTTTGTTGGAGAATGAGACAATCCTTAATGTCACTCTTCAAACCTTATCTGTACTGACTAAAAAGAGTGAGTGAGGCAAGTGAGTAGGGTTATACTACCATCAAGTTGTGCTCCACCATGTTCCAGGCGCGAGGGCGAAGCATCAGCACTGGAGCATGAGATATGTGAGGAACATCTGTGAACACATGGAGGGAGGTCGATGATAGATGTGGAACATGAGGCAATGTGTAGACTGACTGTGATCGCTTTTCTGTTCCACACCTGCAATACTCACACAGGTGTACTCTGTGTACAGTAATGTATTGTTATTAAGTAAGACACTTACTGGGAAACTGGTTGTGAACTGCCTTAAAAACATTATGAAGGCCTTTGATCTGATTATAATATGTAGGGCAGTTCCCATCATCAAAGTCAACCTGCAAAAAAGGGAGAATTACAGAATCTACAGTAGTGCAACAGAAACAGGGACTATTTTTAGTGGGGGATTAATCCACATTTGCTGCCCTAAGGACTGTTTCTAACTGCAGAATGGTGTAAGAAGGATCCATTCAAGACCAAAACTGCAAGGTCGTTGTATGCCATGGTTAATGGTGTATTTTGGTAAACGTGAAAATATGATGTAATATGTTGCCTTGTATCATTCTCCCCATTTCCTGCATCGACACATTTCTAAGAAAAGCATAGATGCACATGATCAGAGCAAACTATAACATGACCTATACCGAAGTTACGAACTGCATTTAAGTTAATTATCCAGTTATTGTGTCGTACAGTCACAGATGATACCTGCAGGCCTTGTGCTGATGACTGCAGGGCTTTAACAAAGCGATCGGTATCACAGGGAGCCAGGTCCCCAATGTCAACATGTCTTCTCTGGAGCCTCGGGGGGACAGGGAGCACCCTCCAGACTGGATCCCTCCGGATATGTGACGTACTTTCCAGAAAGCTTGGCAGGTCAGCTGTGAGGTCTAAATGGGCCTTTCTGGAAATCCGTAACTGCAGGACCTGAGTAGAGGATAAAAGACATCTCAAGGTGAGATAAACTAGTCTTCCATACATTGAATTACAAAAAGGCTTTTTGGCTGACTTACCTGATGCACCTCTTCATCAAATGTGGAGATCAACTCCTGGAGGAAAAGGAGGGAGTGTGTGCTAAAAAGTGACTCATATTCTGCCTCTAGACCTGGGGGGGGTGGTGACAGCTCCATACTGACTGGACCCTGTGGATAATGAAGAGTCAACACATACGTGTGGGTTCATTAAGGTCAATCTCCATATGCACAGAAAGGGACTCATTTTAGTGGCCACCAACAGCAGCCGTAACAGTTTGGAAAGGTTCACCAATTACATGTGGACTAATTGTGAATAAAACCGTAATGCACATGTGTTAGGGGCGGATTCATTACAATATGGAGGAGTTGAAGAAGTTATGAATTTGTGCACATGTACTCACAGCAGCACTCATTGCTCTCCCCAAGTAAATAAAGAAATAGCACAGCTGTGCATCCATTTACATAAACGTATGGCCACTTTGAGGCAGTGGAACAAGCTATCAAACAACATATTCATTATACACATTATCACAACTTGGTTTTCATAAATTTATTATAGTAAAAAAGGTCTTTAAGTATCCAACTTGAAGGAATGAAATGAGTATTCCCTCTTCTGGGATATGAAACCAATGAGTTGAAAGATGCTGCAAAGCCTCATAGAGCTGCATTGATGGTGATAATTGTTTAATCAAATATGATGTATAATAAAAAGTAGTAGATTTTAGGAGCACCCAAGTAACTCACTGGTTACAGCACACACCACTTTGATTCAAGCATCAAAGCATCATTCACAAGAAATTCATAAGGCTGGTCAAAAATAAAGATGCGTCTGGAACAGCATATTCACCATACATTGGCATTCTTTACCACCCATAGTGTCTATTTGGCTGCCTAAATGAAATAATGCAATGATACTCACAGATACGAGGACAGGTCTCTGATCACACTCTGATCACAGTGGACTTTGGTTATGCACCTACTTCGGTCAATGTTTAAACAGGACATATGTTTGCTTTCATGCAGAGTTTAAAGTCCTGTGTAAAGATTTATTAATGTATCTGTTATATGTAAAATTAGAAATGTGGTCCAGCTACTAATGCCATAGGTTTACGTGATGTAATAAATGTTAGGGATTTTATTTTGTTAGGAGTTAGTTGATGTAATTTGAGATGACCTAAAAATGTCAAACAGGCAGTTTTATATTTTTATTCCTGAATAAACCAAAGACCTCCAGCAGTGTCTGAGAGGACTAGTTTGGATTCCATCTGTTTTGTACCTTCTGATTTGGAAATAATTGTGACCCCTTAGGTCAGAGGTTGTGAGCAATGATTCTAATGACTTGGATTTGTTTTAGACGGCTGGAGAGGTGAGAGCTTCGCTGACCCTTTTAAATTGTTGTTGTAGCCTCATGTTGGAAACCACTTAGAATGTGGTTAAATATAAAAATGTGCTGAATGGGCTCAACCCATGGAGTCAAGAACTCAAGAATCAACATGGTAAATAAGGATAAAATGATAATGGACATAATGGACCGATATACATGTGAACATTTATATTTGCTGGTTGGCGGAGGCAATTCTACAATCTGGAATCTTTCTCCAGGAAGTTGCGTTATTTTCGCAGTTCTTACGTATTTCCGTTTCCGCCTCACAGTCCTCGGACACCTTAGGTGAGTAGCGGGTCTGACACATTAATGAAAAGCCATGGAGAACAAGGAACAGATGCAAGAAGCGATTAAGATCCAAGGGGAAGTCGTTCGGAAGTTAAAGTCCGAGAAGGCGAGCAAAGATCAGGTGCGTGGCGTTACTCCTCTCTGATGGAGGTGCTGACATGCGGTACCCAGCACGTCCTGTTGCCTTTAACCACCGCTTCACCATCACCAGGACACGGCGGCGCGATTAACCGAATTCACTTCACGCATGTGCGGAGTTTACAGTACATCTCAAGATCGAACCGTTCCTTCTGTTATGCAGCCTTTATTATGCTTAATTATAGGATGTTGTCCACGAGGGATTTAATGTTAACGTTATTACAAGTCCTTCAACGTTTACTTGTATCCTCCTTGTAGCACAGATACATTTGGCCTGCTGTAACAGCAGCGACTTTAAGCATTTACATTTCAGCTTTCACTTTGCTCCTTGCGGGCATTTACTCAGCCACAGCGGCTAGCAGCTAGCAGCTAGCGGCTAGCTGCTAGCGGCCGTTAACGGAAGGGCTAGCTAACGTTAACTAGCCCGGTCCGCGAGCCGCCCCGCTTAGTTGTGTCTATTTAAGGCCAGCTAGCTGGTGTTAATACCGACTGTCAAACCAAATGAGTTGCATTCTTTAAGAGAGCCACGTCCTGATGCGTTCAGACATGTGTGAGTGGGGAAAGAAGTCCGAGGTAGTATTGTAACGTTCAGAACGAACTCTGACAGTATATCTGATGCAATAACGTGCCTTGTTAGCATAGGCGGGGAGTATTGTTCTCATCACAGCTGTTTGGTAGGATCTCCATAGAGGACACTATCTGTCCTTAGTCTCAGGCAGCACACAGGCCATCACTGAAGACCACCTCCACCTCCTGCTAGAGTGCAACCACAGAGGAAGATGCAGCAGGTGGAGGAATGTTGAAGTATTGTGTAAGATAAATGCTCCATAGTGAAAGCTGGAGTCCTCTGGTTTGGTCCGAGTCAGTGACTGACTGACATTTACCAACTCAACATCATCAACGTTAATGCACACACATCTAATCTCTGGACATGATGAAGCAAACCATTGGAAGGGGCAGTGGAAAGTCCAGATGGTTTTTTCATAGTACATTTTACAGTCATATTTTTTTTGTTTACATAGACATTAAGACTAATATAAATGTTAGAACGCAGAGCACAGATGATAAGACATAACCCAGTAAGCACTCATTCTCCAGCAGGGCCGAGATCCATCCAAGTCTGTGGCAAGTCCAGGGCTGGCGCCACAACGGCGAGCTGAGTGGGCGGATATCATCCGTTGTGTGTATGACAGATCAGCTGCTTATGTCAGTTTTTAGATTTGCCTGCACTGAGCCAGGGTTTACATGTGAGGAGTTCTACCAGGAGCCTGTCTTACGTGTGTGTTTGTGACTGCGTTGCTCTGCCTTCTTTCATTGACTTGGTCTCATGTTCTATCCTCCACGCTGTGATGATGCTGATGATCGGTCATGCACTGCCCTTCCATAGTGCTAGGGTTGCTTACTCCTTTTCTCCTGTTCTTCCTGCTGACCACCAATGACCTCGACCTGCCTCACCCGTCATCTACCTCGCTCTCTGGGGAATCCAACCCTCCTGGACTTCATTGCTCAACTCACATCCTGGTTCCACATCTGCTGACGCTTTGGATTTACATTGCTCCTGGACATGGTTGCACCCATGATGCACTCCTGAATTTTTTCCTGTTTAACTCCTGGACCTGTGTTTTTTATTTTGTCTGCTGAACATGCTGGGCATGTGTTGTGTACGTACTTGTTCTGGTCTGATGGGCCTTCGGGCTGCACCGCGTGTCCGATCTCTGCATTCTTTCCCCGGGATCACTGTGGCTCAGGTAGGCTTTTTGTGCCTGTAACATGATGTAGCCTGTAGCTTATCATGTTTCTTTATGATGCAGTATGTCATTTGTATGTGTTCGCAAAGTTCTCATCTTCTGGCGTGTGTGCATGTGTGTACTGCAGATTGATGAAGAGGTTGCCAAACTGCTGGAGCTGAAGGCCCAGATAGGAGGAGACAATGTCAAACATCAGTTTGTCCTCAAGACGGCAAAGGTAAGACCGCATTTTAAACGGTGTCATGTAGCTCATGTGTAGTACGTTACATAACATTGTATTAGGGATGTCCCGATCAGGCGCCGATATTAGCAAAGAAATGCATATGAATATGGGGTCGGCCTGCACGGGAAAATCCCGATCCGGACTGCCGATCCAGTTTGGTCTGTGTTTTTCAGCACACCTAGCGACCTGTCCCTACACTAAGAATTTAAGTTATCGATATGTCAGCTGTGTGGGATTATTTTACCCTAAAAGACGAAGAGGCAGAGTGCAATACTTGCCACAATAAAGTCAAGCGTGGTGATAAAGCGGTAAGATATTTTAATACGACCAACCTGATCAAGCATTTAGCAAAATGCCACCAAAAACATCGGCCGATGCTAAAAGCTACAATATCGGTATCTGATCGGAAGTGCAAAAAGCTGGATCAGGACATCCCTACATTGTATAATTATGGCTCTGATGTCGCTTTCATTACTATATTGCTGTAAGCTAATGCTAATATTAACACCATTGTGTTCAAAGGGCTCGGCAGGGACAGGCTGGTAAAAAACAGGAACCTTACAGATGTTTTAGGATACAAATATACTAGGATCTTACCCAATTCTGTTATTGTATCGCAAGTTTTGGGTTGTGATAGATACATGATGTTTATGGCAGGTATTGTATTAAAGTCATACATTTTGGTACCGTGACAACCCTTCCCTAAATATCAATTTTAAAGCGTCAATAAACACTTATTAAGCAGTCGTATGTTCACGTGAACAAAGCCCGTCCGGAGTATTTAAGGTGAAGGTGATGGCGAGCGGACGAACTTCACTGTCTTATAAGTTGTACGTTTAAGAGCATTACCGTAGGGTAGTAGACAACCATTATGGTATGTCAGCAATGTTTACTAAGAAGCCATACAAACACTGCACCATCCTGGTCTATCAGCGAGTGGCGTAAAGCTGCAGACACAAGGTGTCCTCGCAGCATCTTCTGTGGCCGAGTCCCACCGGGCTAAAGCCATTACAGTTGATCATTTAGGATTTAGTAAAGTAGGAGGGGATCAAGTCAACATTGTATTTCATGTTGCACTTAAACAGAATTCAGAATTCTAATTAGGCTACCGACCTAAACGCTTTAATCTATGCGATTAATGTAGCGGAGATTACTGCAACAAAGTATTTTAACTTAGTTAACGTAACTGTTTTGAGAGATTTTTGCATTGGAAGTAAAACAAACCGAGGTGCGACGTACAGCGGAGAACTGTATATGCGGAGGTTCGTCAACCGCTGAACAAAACGACTAAAGTTGACAGCCCTACAGACTTTAAAGCCCTCTGACACCAATTTCTGATTTTTGGGTGCAAAATGAATTGAAAATTGAAATTGTAGATTACATTTATCCAGTGTGATGTGATTGATTTCTGAGAACCGTTGTATTATGCGAGGTGAAGTTTAAGGAGAGCAGAGATAACGACTTCAGTTCTCCGTCTCAAAGGACGGTCACATGCCGATATATCATATAAAAAAAGGTCAAATCAAAGTTGATTTGACCTTCTTGTACACCTCCCTGTCAGATTAAAACCCAGCACATGTCTACCTCTGTCAGGGAACCCGGGACTATAACCCCAAGCAGATGGCTATCCGAGAGAGAGTCTTCAGCACCATCATTAGCTGCTTCAAACGCCACGGAGCAGAAACCATCGACACACCTGTGTTTGAGCTGAAGGTACACACAACACATTTGAACACGTTGTCGGCTCCGCGCATGTGAACATCTCTTGCTCAAACCTGGTGTCTTCTGATCTCTCTGTGGTGGCCAGGAGACGTTGACGGGAAAATATGGTGAAGATTCCAAGCTCATCTATGACCTGAAAGACCAAGGAGGAGAGCTGCTGTCGCTCAGATATGACCTGACTGTATCCTTCAAAGACATCAGTCAATAGCATGGTTATTCAGTGAAAATACATGACTGGACACCAACAGAGATTACTCTGCAAATTAACTTACATCGGCTCATGTTTACACACCGCTCACCTGCCTTCAGCTGAAGGCTGCTTCAACGTGATTGGTTAGCAGAAGTGATTGTTGGCTCAGATTGTACTTCCATGAAGAGTTTACTCTCCTCGGGGGTTTTACATGCTGAAAGAACAATGTGTTGAGTCCCCTTCAAAGCCAGCAGCAGTGTGTTGTCCTTGATCCGTCCTCCTCAGGTGCCTTTTGCCCGCTACCTGGCAATGAACAAGATAACCAACATCAAACGGCTACCACATCGCTAAGGTCTACCGCCGTGACAACCCGGCCATGACCCGCGGCCGCTACCGGGAGTTCTACCAGTGTGTGAGTGTTTCACTCCCCACGGGCCAGTGAGATCGGCCATCTCCAAACCCTATGTGCACCACTTAAACCAGTGATCGTGTCTTTCAGGACTTTGACATAGCAGGGCAGTATGACGCCATGATTCCTGATGCAGAGTGTCTGAAGATTGTCCATGACATCCTTAGTGAGCTGGACCTGGGAGACTTCCAGATCAAGGTTTGTCCCGTCCATTCGCTGAAACCGATGGGACAGTACACTTTACCCCACCGACCTGTTAGAGGCATTTTCCAGGGAGGATATTGCATAGATATGTGTATAGATAAAGCCGAGATATTTTTTCTGACAAAATCTATTGAAATGAATTGAATCTCTGTGCCATCTTGGCTTGAGCCAAACCAGATAACTGTCCCTCAGTGCGGCAAAAACAGCCATCAGACTTTTTAGACTGATCTCAACAGCGTGATCATGGCCCTTCTAGTTTAGCTAAGTGATTTAAACCCGCCCATCAGCTGTTGCCTGATCCAGGCTGGGGACTGAGGGGGACGGGCTTGTGGAGTTGTCATGAGTAATGATCACGTCCTCCGCGTATAGGTCAACGACAGACGCATCCTTGATGGAATGTTTGCCGTGTGTGGTGTGCCGGATGACAAGTTCCGCACCATCTGTTCAACAGTGGATAAACTGGACAAGGTATGTGGCCGGGCTGAGCTTCTCAGTACAGGACTCAATAACGAAGCACTGACCCTCATGAACACCATCCTCTGTGGTTCTCTTTATACCTCTTCCTGTTGTCCAAACCCAGATGCCCTGGGAGGAGGTGAGAAAGGAGATGGTGAATGAGAAGGGCCTGTCAGAGGAGGCAGCCGACCAGATTGGGGAGTACGTTAGTTTAAAAGGTGAGACTTTCCCAAAGGTCACTCGAGATGGGAAACATCAATGCAAAAATGAAAAATGAAGACGTTCGAATATTTGCTTTACAAAAGCAAAAAAAAAAAAGCCGCTCCGGATTCTGCAGCATCTTTCCTGGTTGAGGAATTCCATAGGTTACGCATTAGGCACGTCAATAACGGGACAAATTAACAGGGAGACATAACTACTTGCATAGGTCATTTCTTTTAAGTTCAAACCTATTTACCAACATATTACCTACACAAAAAAAGTGAATAAACTAATGGCCAAGATCACAGACTTTGGCCTCTCGCTCGCACACATGCACTTATTAACATGTGCATGTATAGAATATTGATATTGAACGCTCCGAGAGAGCTGTGCTGTGGTAAACATGAAACTTTTCCTTGGCATGAAACGGTAAATAATTACAGCAGTGTATGAAGCCGTAGCCCATTTCATTCACGCAATATAAAGTCAGTGCAGTAGCGCACCCATCTGCAAAGCAGTTGCACCAGCCGAGGTAGTTTTTTTAGTCTTTTTTTTGTTTTATATATATTATTTTCGAATATCTGTTTTTAACAACTATTGGAATATATATTTGAATATATAATATTCGTTGACATCCCTAACTACGGAGGGATTATTTTTATACCTCTTTAGGGGGGGGGGGGGGGTTGAACCCAGGCTGTTGTATATGTCAAGCACTACCTTTGGCATACACACCGAGTCCAAGCTTTGATTGTGGAGAGGATCACAACCTTCTGAGTCGTGTTCCTCGTACATGACTGAGTTAGCCGGATAAGATTACATAGATCAAGTTTGTCCAAATCACCATAGCAACACATCTAAGAAAAAGGGCACCTCTCTTCCTCATTGATGAGGGAGGTTTTGGTTACAGTAACGTTTTACAGGGAGAGAGTTCTTCCAGATCACAAAGATCCGTTATGACATCACGATTTTTTTATTTACTTGAGCCGTACTTGGTGAAAACCAGACTTCCACACACTCCATTAAATTCATTTTATTTTGCATAGCCCAAAATCGCAAATTGGCCTCAGGGTTTTACAGTCTGTAGACACGCAACATCCTCCGTCCCGAAACCCTCACATCTGCACAGGAAAAACTCCCCCCATGGGGGGAAAAAGGGAACCAACCTTAGGGAGAACGTCAGAGGCGACAGGAAGTTTTCTTCCTGTACATTTATGTACAGTGTTGCGATGTGGAGAACATCTGTAAAGCCACTGCATGCCATGCTCTTTGTAAAGTTTATTTTGCGCTTGATCCAAATTCTGATTATGAGTAATATATACATACTGATCTGCCCATACACATATTCACACATAATAAAACTCCTAGTTCTATATATGGTCATCTCCACATTGTACCTATTTTGCTATTTTGTTAACCGTTAGATAATGATGGTTTCGGTGATCGAGTAGGATACGCACACACATTATCCTGATAACTGACATCTGGTTCAAATGAATGAGATTGTTTGAGAGTGGCTGAGCCTTTGAGCAACCGAACTAGCCTGAAATAGATCATTGGGTTGATTTTATCTGGCTAATGGGATAATTGATCAACTTTGTTGAACCTTTGTTGGTTCCAGCAGGAAGATGATGTCACGATAAACCCTCTCTGAGCATTGAACATTTGACCTTCATTCACCAGTGGGACACAAACGACGGGTAGACGTGTGTTAACCGGCAACTGTTTCTATTGCAGGTGGAATGGAGTTAGCAGAGCGCCTCCTCCAGGACCAGAAGATGTGCCGGAGCAAGCAGGCCTGCGCCGGCCTGTCCGATATCAAACTGCTCTTCAGCTACCTGCAGCTCTTCCAGGTCACAGACCAGGTAAGAGAGGCTGTTAGTCATCAGACCTGCAAACCTGTCACTTTTTGGTAAAATTCGTTGTGTAGATCCAAAGCGGTTTTATTTGGGGGGGGTTTCAATTTCAGCAATTGGAGTGAGACAAGGAGAAAACTTTCCATCCTTTTCACTCTAATTCAGTGCTGCCAACATAGCAACTTTCCAAACCCTCTTGGTGCCTTTTTTTGGTCAAAACCAGCAACAAATCTAGCGACATTTCCCAGTGTACTCTATTCTGCATACTAATGATACAACCTTTATGCACTTCAAACATTCTTTGTGTACGTTCTTCTTCTATCGTTGCTCTCTCAGGTGGTGTTTGACCTCAGTCTGGCTCGGGGTCTGGATTACTACACAGGAATCATTTATGAGGGTGTGCTGACTCAGGCGGGCGTGGCCCCCGGGTCCACTGAAGCCCAAAATGGGGTGCCAGTAGAGGAGAGTGTGAGCGTGGGCAGCGTGGCCGGCGGCGGTCGATACGACGGCCTCGTGGGCATGTTTGACCCCAAGGGCAGGAAGGTGCCGTGTGTGGGCGTCAGCATCGGCATCGAGAGGATCTTCTCCATCCTGGAGCAGAAGGCAGAGGTAAATGGTACTTTTAGTAACCCAAACTAAAAAAAGGAGACCTAGTTACTCTGTCCTGTTCGGATTGTGTTGGTCAGCTGAAAGTGTTGGATGGATATTAAGTGTGTAATGATGTTGTGACGTTCAGGCTTCAGCGGAGAAGGTCCGTACCACGGAGGTTCAGGTCATGGTGGCGTCTGCTCAGAAGAACCTGCTGGAGGAAAGACTGCGACTTCTCACTGAGCTCTGGAATGCTGGCATCAAGGTGTGAGAAGGGGTGATGGCTCCATTCCATTTCCTCTTGGGTCTTTTCTCAGAGATTTGATTAGGGCACTCAGCCAACTGTCATAGGTCCTTTAGGTTAGTATCAGAGCACATGCACTTTACTGAGATCATGTGATCTGAGCGGCTGTTAGAAAACCCTTTGGTGTTATGTTAACCCCATATGATGGTGTTTGTTAGCATCATATTCGAGAAGAACACACACTTTTAAGGTCAGCCCCAGTTACAATGCATTACTTATGTCAGTAGTTTTCTACACGATGCACGATTATCCATTTGAATGAGGTATTTTACTGATGGCTTTTCGATAAAGCAGCATGAAGCTTTTCTTATTAAATCTAGCTCCAGTTTACAGAGGAGATATGTTCTAAGATATCATGCTGTCACAGTCCGGACTATTGAGACCAAGTGGATCCTGTGTCTGCGTCTATCCAGGCTGAAGTAATGTACAAGAAAAACCCCAAACTGCTGAGTCAGCTGCAGCACTGCGAGGAGTCCGGGATCCCCTTGGTAGCCATCCTGGGAGAACAAGAGCTCAAGGATGGAGTAGTGAAGCTCCGTGTTGTGGCATCCAGAGAGGAGGTACGAGTCTAAAGAACACGTGACTCGTTTCATCATTGGCTTCCCAAAATGTAGACCTGCTAATGTCAAAAATATGTTTCTCCAAAATATTCTTAGGAAAGTTGAGGCGATTAAACCTAAATGTTGATGAAGAAAAGGATAGATATAATATGTGTAATTTAATCATGATGGTATTCATTAGGGCTGTCAAAAAGAAAGCGAATGCGCAACAATTTTGTTGGTGTAGTTTTGTGTTTTAAAAAAAACATTAAAAATCAAACAACAGTGTCTAAAACGCACGCTAAAGTGATTACTTATTACTTGTAATATTTAGTCTTTAGAAGAAAAACAAACTTGATTTAATGATTTCATTTTCGTATCTATTGACAGCCTTAGTGTTTATAGAGATGATCTGGTTGCTCTCTGTGGTGCTGACCTCCGATAACTACTACACAGATACTAGCCAGCTGTGTTTGAACACACCGTCCATGCTGAGGCTCCGCCCCCTGCACACTGCACAGACTCTTGACTCTAAATGACGAGCACATTCAATTCAATTCATTTTATTTTGTATAGCCCAAAATCGCAAATTACAAATTTGCCTCGGAGGGCTTTACAGTCTGTACACATGCAACATCCTCCGTCCCAAGACCCTCACATCGGCACAGGAAAAACTCCCCAAAAAATGAAAAAAACCCTTTCAGGGAAAAAAGGGAAGAAACCTTAGGGAGAACGTCAGAGGAGGGATCCCTCTCCCGGGATGGACAGACTGCAATAGATGTCATGTGTACAGAATGACTCATACAGATGTAGAATACATTCAATGTCTATAACAGAAATTAATCAAAGAATTCCAAGTAGCCGGCCAGATGTATGACAGGACCACTGCAGGGGCCACCACCGTCAGATCGAACCACCATCCACAGAAGACTGTGGGGAGGGAAAGCAAAGATTTTAGGAAAGGGCAATAGTGATATGAATCATATTTAAAATTATGATGATGATGATGATGATGATGATGACAGCAGCAGCAAGTGCCAGCAGGGCCACGGCCAGAGTCAGGACCAGGGTCCTGACCGAACTACGATCTGCAGAGACCTGCTCGGCGAGAAAGCACAAAGAACTCCCGGGAAGGAGCTGAATTAGTCATGTGCATTAATGCAACGTGGATTTTAGTAAAAGGGGAGAGAGAGAGAGAGAGAGAGAGAGAGAGGAGTTCGGTGTGTCCTAAAAAGTCCCCCGGCAGTTTAAGCCTATAGCAGCGTAACTAAGAGCTGGTCCAGGCAAACCTAAGCCAGCCCTAAATATAAGCGTATCAAAGAGGAAAGTTTTAAGCTTTATCTTAAAGGAGCTGACTGAATCTGCCCCCCGGACTGAAAGTGGAAGCTGGTTCCACAAAAGAGGAGCTTTATAACTGAAGGCTCTGCCTCCCATCCTACTTTTAATAACTCTAGGAACAACAAGTAACCCAGCATCTATAGAACGCAGCTGCTTTGCAGGGCAGTACGGTGTTACAAGCTCTTTAAGATAAGAAGGTGCCTCACCAGCAAGCGCCTTGTAGGTGAGGAGAAGAACCTTAAATTCTATTCTTGATTTAACAGGGAGCCAGTGCAAAGCAGACAATACAGGCGTGATATGGTCTCTTTTATTAGTTCTTGTTAATACACGTGCTGCAGCATTCTGAATCAACTGAAGAGGCTTAAGAGATTTACAAGAACACCCTGCAAACAAAGAATTACAGTAGTCCAGTCGGAGGAAACAAATGCATGAACTAATTTTTCTGCATCACCCTGAGACAGGAAATTCCTGATTTTCGATATATTACGTAGATGAAAAAAGGCGGTCCTTGAAGTATTCTTTATGTGAGAGTTGAAGGACATATCCTGGTCGAAGAGAACTCCAAGATTCTTGACGGTGCTGCTGGATACCAGAGAAATTCCATCCATAGAAACTGTATCACGTGACAGCTGACTTCGAAGGCGCTCTGGGCCTATCAAGATAACTTCTGTTTTTTCTGAGTTTAGCATCAGGAAGTTGCAGGTCATCCAAGTTTTGATGTCTCCAAGACATTCTTGAAGTCTAACGAGCTGTTCGGTCTCCTCTGGCTTGATCGACAGATACAATTGAGTATCGTCTGCGTAACAATGGAAGTTGATGCGGTGTTTTCTGATAACGTCGCCCAAAGGAAGCATATAAAGGGTAAATAAAATGGGTCCAAGCACAGAACCTTGTGGGACTCCGTGACCAACATTGGTGGTCTTCGAGGATTCTCCGTTTACAAGCACAAACTGGGATCGATCCGATAAATAGGATTTAAACCAGCTAAGTGATATGACAGCAGCACCTGTATCAGGGATATTTTGGTTTATTTTTCGATTGTTGGAAGAGGTTTATAACATATCAACATCATAATAAAGAATTACAAATATTTAATCCCCCCCAGCCAGCCAGCCTGGATACAGATCTCCGAGGACACATTGCTCGCAGCCTTTGAGCCTTAATACAGTGACGTAGTGGACTAAGCTTGCTGTGCTTGTCTCCACAGGTGGATGTCTCTAGAGCAGCTCTTATCGATGAGATCCGGAGGAGGACCTCTCAGGCCTAGTCGTGTTCAGCTTTGGATACTCCCCAAAGAGCCCGTAGCCACAAGCAGGGAGCCCTGTGTCAGAGAAAAACCATCGAGAATGATTTGTTGCAGTCAACATGAAATGAGTTCCAGATTAATGCTCAGTGAGACATTTGTGTTTTTACCGTCTACTTTGTTTATTAGTGAGGAAGAAAGAACTGATGTTAACTATTCATTGCCAACAAGTCCCAGTGTCTAATTATACATAAAGTTGCTGTTAATCAAACATCTTTCTTCTGCCTATGATGTCACACTGTTGGAGACATTTACCGATATATCACATGCTTTGCTGCAACATGGGAACTCTACTTGTATCAAAGTTGACTGTCCCGTGTGTGAAATAAACCCACCCTTCTGCTCAACCCAAGGCCCTTTCTCAACATGCGTTCTTGTGTGTACTGTTCCAATACGGTTACAATGTGACCAATGTGATTCATTGGAGCAGCTTTAGCCGTTCTTGTGAGACAAATATCCCAGAATGCATTTCATCTGAGCAACAACGGCAGAGGAAAATAAACACAACAAAGTTGAATTTGATAAATACAATAATATTTAAGTCACAGAAGGTCATCTTAGGATTTTTCCAAACAGTGTTTGTTGTTTAAGCAATATTTCTACAGTCTGTTTGTCCACATTGAGCCTTCTTAACTATTAGCTCCAGGATGTGGGAGATGAGGTGTAGTTATCGGGGCGGCCAGAACCCTCCTCGCCAGGCGGGCAGCCTGTTCTCGGCTTGTATTTGTGTCTCTGTAGCGGTTATACATGGGCTGCAACTATAAATGTCTGTTCTCCTGTAACCGTGAGTCGGACATCCTGAGTCTGTTCTCCCTAGAACGCGTCTGTTCTCGGCGTATTGAGAAATGGCTCAAGAAGCCAGTTGCTGTGTTCTCTGATATGACACGCTAGTTATTTTCACCAAACACCTCCCCAAATACTGTGGTATAGATTTTAGGTTATATCGGCCATCTCTACCCAAACTACAGAAGACGACAAAGATTGTGTGTGACGTCTTCAATGAGGACATCATGTCCTTTTTGCTCATGAGGGAGTGTCTGCACATCTGGTCCCATATAAAAGTGTAAAAAATCATTTGAAGGGCATCTTTAATCAAAAGATTAGACCGGATTATGGATTCCATTTCTGAGGTTGTTTGGAATGTTGGGAGAGGATTGATCTATTTACTTTCTCTAGTTTTTCTGGTTTGTCTTAAGGGACCTTATTTATGTGTTAAATAAGGTTTTCCAAATTTTTGGAGGATCATTGGTATTGTAGTGGTGTAATGAATCAATACAAATATCAGCGTCAATCAGCTCATCAGAAACATCTAACAAGATTTAAGTGACCTAAAACAGATGTTAACCAGTTTGTCAAACAATTGCCAAGACGCGGGCTGCATCAGGCCCGAACCTGAAAGGAGTTTGAGAGCCCTGTGTTACAGGGATGGAAGCCTTGTTGAATGAGAACAAGCAACTGTAACAAGTTGTAAATCGGCTTATTTGATGAAATTTCACTTTGTTGTTTCTTTCCCTATTGTTGGATAAAAGCGTCCGCTTAATGACATGTAATGTAATGTGTAATTTGGGCCTACAAGGTCACTCATGTGAGTGAAGGACAGCTGGGATACATAGTCACCATCCTTCAGATGCTTGTGAATGTTTCAGTGGAACTCCTCCTCCACTTCCTGGGCCCCCCAGGGGCCTGTACCATGAAGCTGGTTCAACAAACTCAGGGTTCCAGAATTGGTTCAGAATCGACAAAACCAAACCGAAGCAAACAGAAAGAAATATTTTTTTTCGCGGAGGAGCAAGAAATTATTCTTCAGAAATATGAAGAATATAAACATGTTTTTCAAGCACGTAGTAACACCGTCTCTGCTGCCAAAGCAAGAGAACAATATTAGAGGAACATTGCTGATAGCGTTAATGCGTAAGTTTAAAAAATATATAAAAATATAATTCAAACCATTTGCGGTACAGTAAGCGCGGCTTCGACGAGTCACATTTGTTATTTGCGGCTCAACAAGTTCGCAAAGATAAGTTATTCCTTGCGCGGAATATCTGTATCTTTCATACAAGGAAGTATCAGGAAAGTCAAGGGGGTTTTGTCCCCAAAAACTCTACGAAGTGCTCCTCTAACAATCTGCGCTGAGATGTCCACAGGATTTGGAAGAAAAGGTGAAGCCGCAATGATCGCAACAGAGAACAGAAGCTAGGAATTAACTACGTCAGCTGTTTCTTTGCTCACCGCTGATTGGTCAAACTTCTGACTGAGAGCTCAAATCCAGAACATAACCTGCCCCGGAGCAGGTTAGCCGTGCAGCGTAAGTTACCATAGCAACGAATACCGATTGAAGCCGAGCCACTTTCATGGTACCGAAAACCCGGGGTTGGTGGAAAGTAAGCTGAAACTTAGCTGGCTAGCCACCTGAACCAGCTTCATGGTACAGGCCCCTGGTTGGACTGCAAGAAGGTTGCATGTTCTATCAGGCCTTAAAAGTAAACACATGAGAAATCTAGTTCCACACTTGCATGTTATCTCACTCTTGGCTGCCATCTGCCAAATGTTGATCAATCTCACTCCAAAAGAAAACTATTCCACGTCCTGACTATTCTTTAGGTTTTATAAAGTTGATATAAAGTACAAAGGATCTGATTTCCATGCAGAGTTGTATTGCCTGTGTCTACATGTTGTGATACAGTGGAGATTGAACCTAAACACAGGGCAGCCTGACGACCAGAGGGTCTTTAATGTGATCTGCAGCTGGACCGGTTGCATCTGTAGCTGTGTTTAACCTGTCTGGTATGTAACACAAACTATTTTTATACAATTTGCTTTAACAGTACACAACGCTTCAGTCACCATAAATGCATTGTCAACTATGTGCTGATTAACCTGGATCCAATCAATGAGGATTGTACAGCGTCCTGGTATCCAACATGACGGTCCTGCTCTCCTTAGAGGACAATGCAGTAATCAAACTCATGACCACACTGTGCTACAACCCCAATTCTCTTGATTTTCTAATGTTTTTGTAAAAGACGTATCTCGACCTGCTGCCCAACCATACCACTTGCCCTTTGCGTTCTGTCCAGAGAAGTGGCGCTGATCACTGAATTCATCTGTGAATCAGGCATGTTTGTTGCTGTGACTCCAGAGGAGTATCATTGTTCTTCTTTGTCACAGGAACACAGGTGGTGAAGGTGGAAATAAACCATTTAACAGACAGCATTCTTTTTCATGATTTATTGGTGTGCAGTATTGACAAAACGAAATGCAGCTTGACGTATTCTTTAACGAGTGGGTGAGAGGAATAAATATCTGAACCAAACCTGTGGATCTGAATTAACAAGAATAGATTTAAGCGCATTAATTTAATTATTCAAAATATCCTCCATAGTGACTTAATGATGTTACATCTGAACTTGAACTACTTTTTTAACTTCTGACCCCTTAAAAGGAATACACCACTAATAATCTCCATAAAGCGTCAAACACTCCCCCTGGCAAAGGCGCTTCAACCTTTCAAGCCTCCAGTGGAGATCCTCGATGCTCAAAAGACTCAGTGGCTGGCTCCAATAAGGGTTGCTAGGTTACATGAGCGTTGTATCCTAGGGAGCCTGGGTGGTTCCTAACCCCACGGCGTTAGCATAAGCAGACAGCAGACTGACCACCTGCCTCGTCTCCAGTGTGAGTCTGGCTTCAGTCAGCCAGTCCTCCACCACTCTCCTGGCCTCTCCTCTCAACTGGTTCACCAGTTTAGCTGCAAGCTCCAGATCCCCGTGTTCTAAGCAGAAGCTAGCATAGGAAAGGAGCCTGAATGGGTCTAAATCCTCGCTGCTCAGCTTGCCGGGTGTGGCTTCCTGTTTGGCCTCAAACAGCAGCGCGGCTTGAAGGTAGGACAGGAAGTACTGGTACAAGGAGTTGTGAGTTTCGTCGATGAGGGCGACCCGGCGAGCCAACGACCGAAGGGAGTTGAAGCGGGCCCGCAGGGAGGCCTCGCTGTACACGCCGCGCTGCAGGGATTCTTCTGGAAGGGCCGTCGCAAGAGCCAAGGCAAAGTCATTGTCGTGGCAGCTGTCCCGCACAGCCTGAGCAGCGCCCTCTAGAGGCATGGAGGGGGAGTCGGCATCAGCCATCTTCAACGAGTAGTTGAGAGCCTCCACAGAGAGCCACAGCTGGTGGGCTTTACGGGCCTCCTCTTCTGCTACCACATGGCCTGCATTCAAAAGACAGAAGGGTATGAGCATGATGCATGTCAAGATGTACAATTATTCTTTAAACAAATCCTACAAAACCCACTCGGCCCATTAGAGCTACAGCGCATATACATACTAACATTTCTTTTCCCTTTAACCCTGCAGTATTTGGAGCAAGTATCAATATAGTCTATAAACGCAAACAAGCTCTTAATCACATTCATTCTAAATCGGATGAGTCTAATGTTCAGGCTCTACACTACTGGTGGAGTGTACGCAGGTGTAACACAGGTTAAGACACACAGGTCACAGCAGGTTGTCGAACAGACACACTGGCTGCAGATACTGTTGGAATATAAATTGGGTAGAAAGGTAAGGGCGTGTGTAGCTTACTGTCTATGGCCTCCTCTATCCCCTTGAGTCTTGCGTAGGCGGTGTTCATATCCAGAGTGAAGTTATCCAGCTGTTCTTGACTTAGCTGGCGGTAGCTCGTCTCCTGCTCCAGCAACTTACTGCCCAGGACCTGAATACAACACACAGAGCAGCGTTGAACCATGCACTATGACGTGTAGATGATGTGCACCAAGCTGGCTGCATCTATTCACCTGTCCAGGTTCCACAGAGTCCTCTCACACACTTTATCTACTGCTCTTCTTAACCATGCGGTCAAAGGACTGACGTTAAAGGGACACGTTATTTACTTATTGGTGTGCCGTAACAGTTACACCTGATCTGTCCTCAGACTGACTCGCTGAGGACAGCAACAACAGAAGGATACAAGCTTACAGGTTAGACACCACAAAAATCTCCATTAACACTGGGAAAAGTTAGAGTTAGCTAGATGTTTGAAGATAGTTGCTTCTGCCAAAAAGAAAATCTAAGAGGGTTTGGAAAGTCACCAGAATTAATGAGGAATCCACAAGAAGGAGCACTGATTTGGAGTGAAAGGATGGAAGGTTGGAGGGGAAATGAAGACGCTGTAAAGGTCTCAAAGCTGATTGGCTATGGCTCCTTACGTCACATCAAAGATGCTTTATTGCGAAGATCACACTATTCACTTTCTTCCCCTCAATCTCAGAAGGGCTGGCTGGCCAGTTGACCCCCACTTAAAGAAAACTCTTCTGATCTACACAATTCACGTGACCTGTAGCCCATTTTGAATTCAAAACGACATTTTTTTTCCGAAAAGCGACATGCTTGCCGGTGTGAACAGGAGTGTGTGTGTGTGTGTGTGTGTGTGTGTGTGTGAGAGAGTGTGTGTATGGCAGAGACCTGCTCAGCATCCGCTTTAAGCTCCTGCTCCTGGACTTTGAGGACATCTTGGACATGGTCTGTGTGAGCTGCTGCCTGGCGCCGGAGCTGAGTCCTCATCTCTGCCTCCATCACTTCCCTCAATTCAGACAGCTACACAACACACACAGTTACATACACGTTTATTGATACGGTGTAGTAATATTGATCTTAAGAGGCAGCCCTAGTCTGAGCAAACTATGACTGGCACCTTTAAATGTGTGCGACTCCAAATGAAGACGGATGTACGGCCTCCTTACCTTCCTCTCCTGCTCCAGCCGGGTGTCCTCCTTGATGTGCTGCACGGCGGTGAGGACGGCCTTCTCCCGGGCTTTCTGTTCCTCCAGCTTCTGCTGCTCCAGCGATGCATCGATGTGGATCTGCTCTCTGACTCTCTGCTCAGCAAGCTCTCGATTCAGCTGATCGATGCGACGGTGTGCGTGCGCGATCAGGGCGTTTAGGTCGTCCGCTGACAGTTTACCAGCTAACACACAAACACATGACATTTTCTTACTCCCCTTAATTGTAATTACAATATTTGTAGACATCAGTGGGGGTTAATGGGATGATGCAAATTTGGATAAAGTACAGTTAGCACAAAAAACATGCAAACGTTTCCTTTACATGCAAAAATCAAATATGCCTTCAACATGCAAACAGGTACGTGTTCCTGTTCTGGAGCTTGAGAAACTCTACACCAGACATTCGGATTCGGATTCTACCCCCCTCTCTTCTGGATTGGAAGGCTTTGTCAAATACGTGCGCGTGCGTGTGTGCGTGCGTGTGCAGTCTTACTGAGGCCCTTCCAGTTGGCCTGGATCTCTGGAGTCAGGCTGCTTACTTCCCTCTGGAACTGTAGTTTGGCTTCATTCACCAGCTCACTGTACTGGCTGACAATCTTAAATTCAGACTCTGCAGACTGCACCTACACAGAGAAGAGATAGAAACACAGTTAAGCATCTTTATGGAAGAAGGAATGCACTGCATTTCTGTGAGAAATAAAAGGCCTGTGGGAGATGCTTTCCTTTCACCATTAGCTCTACGATCCAACCCCCACAATTCTTATTTAAATTATTGATCCAGAGTCTTCCTTAATCCAGGAGAGTTTAACTGAGATTAAAAAACCTCTCTTTACTAAAAGAGTCCAGCAGCAAGGCTGTGAGCTTTTAGATAGTAACCTGAAGGATGAAACATCAAACACCAGGTCTCCTTACAAGATGTTGCACCACCTCATTCAGTCACACAGTCAGGAACATAACGTGCCTCCAGCAGCTCTTCCGCTAGCAGCAGCTGCTGTGTGAGAGCCTGTGAGTATGTGCATGTTCTCTCTAAGTGTAGGAAACAAGTTCTGAAACAAAAGTTTTCTGATTAGTATTTTTATTGTTATTAATTATAATGTTCAAGAAGCAACTGTTTTTTTTGTCAGTTCTGTTTTAGAATAAAGGGTTGGAAATGGATGCTTTCTTTAAAGCCGTTTTTTATCCGATTAATCAAAAAAATAATTGACAGATTTAATTCATTCTAAATAATCCTTAGTTGCAGTCCTACTCATGACACCCACCTAAAAAAGGTGCCCTAGATTAGTTGTGAAAGCTAGCATTTGCAGCGTTTCAGATACATTTTTCGTTGGTGCTTCTCACCGAGCTAAAAGCTGAAATAACAAAGGTCGCTCAAAATCTAAACTATTTTGCGTGTGCACTGATATAAAACGCTAAATTCAATGTAAAACGCTTTATGGCTTAATACAGTACATCTTGTGACTCACAACTCACAGAATGCTTGATTCAATCGATGCGTATTATAGACTCACCTCATAAATATAATGCAAACTATTATTATCATATAAGTATGTAAATATAATTGGCATATCAAAAAATAACAAATAAATACATTGGACACGCTTGTCAAACCTATTTAGTATGTAGGAAAAGTCTAAAATAATGTCATTACCTTAGTGACCACTTTGTCCAAGTCCACCAGCATGTTATGGAGATTCTGCTCTGCTGCTAGAACCAGTGGGCGAACAGCAGAGACCTTCAGGCTCTTAGACTTGTCAATCTCTGACTTGAGGACTGTCCAGGGCTTCACTAGAGGGGGAGAGACGGGAGACGAAGAGGACGGTTTAGAGTAGTCGTGTATCATCACAAAGCAAAGACTAAAACTTCTGATCGAGCCCAGCAGGTGTGTGCGTTTGGATAGACATCTTACTTGGCCTTCAGCAGAGCAGTTTCCGCATCATTGACAGCAGAGGTTCTATCAGCTAGAGCTGCTTCCAGATCTTTCCACTGGGCCGACTTCTCCTGAGGTGGCACCTGGGTTTAATATGAACTGTAATCAGTCTACTGCAAAACCACCTTCTAAGCTATTGTGCAATGAAGTTTGATCCTCATCTCTGTCATTAAGGTGGAAAGTCAAAAAGGTAGTAACGATGGAATTGAACCCTGCTCGCCCTGATTGATATGGAATTGGAGCCTTTTCGCCAACACTAATACACACAAACAAACCCAAATCCTATGTACCTCTGCCTCCATGGCCTCCTTCAGTTTGTGTATGTGCTGCGTGATAGCCTGCAGGGCTGCCTCCTGAGCTCCAATGGCCTGCAGGGTGGCTTTAGCTGAGCTAGCCAAGGACTCATCCAGACTGGCTGACACAGCTGCAGAACAGTCAGACACAGACAGGAAACATGAGACGCTAGAAGACCATGGAGATACAAGCGCTGGGCGGTATTTCAATTTTACACTTTCCGTCGAGGCTGCAGTGGCCGGAGCTACTTGTCTTACGTGTATTGAGATTGAGTCATGACATGATTGAATTTTAACATTTTATGATAATAACCCACAAACACTCTTTAATAGAGTAAAGCCCCAGGACACAAACAATTTGTAACACAAATAATTATACATTTATAAAAATGACCCCGCCGAAACTCTGTTGCTACATGAAGACAAGGAAAGGAGGGATGCCGAGGGAACAAGGAGAGACCAGAGATGCACTAGCACAACTCGTGCCCAAGAGAAGAGCTCTGTGGGGTTTGGAGGGTGTCTGGTTTTAAGAAAATTTCATGCAAGTTAAATCAGAAAACAATTCATTGCAAATTACCGTAAATTCCAGAATATAAGAGGGACCTGAATATAAGCTACACCACCTAAATTAAAAAAAAAAAAAAAGAATGTGTTCCTATATAAGCCGCACCAGTCTATAAGCCGTAGGTGTCCTTATCATAAATCTGAGACCCCACCCCTACAATCTACAATATTTTTAGTGGCGATTCTTATGGCTTTCAGTCAGACCTGCATGGTGGAAACACCTCGGCCGTCTGCGCTCTGTGAGTTCAGCCAGTATTCAAGAACGTTTTCAAGGTCGGGCCATCTGCTTTTGTTGTCTTTTAACACAGAGTAAATTCTTCACATTGCCGTCCCCAACATCTTACCGTTGATTCATTACTGCCAAGTTCTTAGACAGCCAGATTGGTTGCTCGTAACATAAATGCTGCATCATATGCATTCCTACGTGTATTTTCCATGACGAGTGTTTGAATATGATGCGCAAAATAGTTCTTCCAAACACAATTAATCGTCTACCTCGACGCATTGTCTCTTGTGTGTCTCGCTCATTAGCCCGTAAAAACTGATATCTGAATGAATCTTGTTTAAGCATGGGAAAAAAGTTGAGTCTTACAGTCCGGAATTTACGGTAAGTGAAGCCGCTTGTATTGCCTCTGGTGGCAACACACCTATGCCTAGGTCACCTCCTTCCTTCGAAAAGCTAATCGCACACATTGACCAATAAAATAATTTGAATGGTTCCCATATGTGTACGACTTAAGAGTAGTGCAAAGGGAAGAAGGAGTAACGAAACAATATATATGAATATGGTATTCCATCATTTCTGTTTCTGAAAATTTCATTTTCCAACATTTGTATGCATGTGTATCTGTCTAGGTGTGTGTGGTCAGCCTACATGATAGGGTGTCCTGCTCCTCCTGGTCTTGCTGAGCCAGTCTAGCTGCCACTTCCTCTACTGGTCTCTCTCTCAGTGGAACATCAGCGCCAGGGGCAACCACTGCTGGGTCTGCATGGTGCTGACACTCTTTGCACTCCTCTAGAGAAAACATGCACACATACACAACGTGACGCGTCATGCCTATAGAACCATGTGGAGGCACGTTTGACTTGTGTTCACTGTGATATAGCCTTTTCAAGAGGCTGTGTTATTTGAGATTTACAGAGACATTCACTCACATCTTACCTTTGTCTGCTGCTGACTTTGTGTCACATGGAGCAGGGACTGTAGAGATCTCACTGATGGCTGAGATGATATGAGAAGCCTCTGCTGAAGCCTCTGAAGGGAGCAGTTGAAATGTCATCCACAACAGTTTGGGAGGACGAAATCGTGATCAAGACAAAACAACTAGGGACCATTTTGCAATGGGATCACACTAGCCACCAGCTACTAAGTGTCAAGTACTCAGCCTTAATTTGCTATGCTGACTCAGAATCAGCAGGGGAACACCATGCTCTGCTCTCACCACTAGGATATGTCAAATAAAACTGCAATCTTTATTACAACATTCAAGTTCCTTTGCTAGAGCGGCTCCTCCTGTTAGATTGCTTTCCTGTTGTAGGATGACTGACTTTTAAAGACCTTTGTTGACTATATTATGACAGACATTTAGCTCTCTGTATGGGAAACTAAGGGCTCACTAGCCATTGTCAGCCTACACAGTGATTTTTTCCATTTAAATACTTGGAACCAACTGAGAGACATACCCTCTATACTCTGTGCAGGCTCTGAGGGGACAGGATCTGTCGCTTTAGCTGGACTCTCTGGCTCCTTCAGCGCCTTCTTCCCTTTGGCTGTCTTCACCGGTTTATCCATCATAGAGGGAGGCTGGGCCATCTCCACCTACACAGCAGCAGACATCTGACATGAGTCCTGAGGGTCTCAAAGGTTTTGGTACAGAGCCACACATCACAGTCCTGTCACAGAAAGAGGTAACCGACGGCCAGATGGTTCCACAAAATGTTTTTTTGACTGAGATTCTTACCAACGTTAACTTTACAGACAAGCACATTAAATCCTAGCTGTGTCTTTAGTGCTGGACCTCCTCACTCTGAGGGACACCTGCTACTAAACAGAGATGAGTATGAGAGAGTATGTTTATGCTGCTCCCTGATAAAAGAAACATGTTTGTGCTGTTGCCTAAACAGAATTATTCTATAAATGTTAACGTTGTCATCGCTGAGTATGCATAATTATAACGGACGCTGTAGGATCAGTAGGGACTTTGCGCATTGCATTTCAGCGGGAATGTGTGCGTCTCCTCTCTGCTTTGACTGCTGCGCGGGGCTCTTGTGAGACTAAGGACAGTACTTGCATGACAAGATGTGCTTTCATGACAAGACACCATGAAGACAAAAAGACAAAAAGAGATCTGACTTGCTGAGGCCTTCTAAATTCTTTCTCAAAGTAGTCAGCTATAATGACCCAAACCTGTTGTAAATCCATCCTGACCTGTTTCGTGATGTGCCCTTGAGAAGCAGATCCCAGAGCCAGACCCAGGAGCCAGTCCGAGTATGGAACATTGTTCTCCACAGCGGCTCTGAACTTGTGGTCCCATTTTGCGTAGAGTATTGTTCCTCCAACGCCCCCCCCTACTGTCAGCAGGCCAGCAGCAACCACTTTAGTGGCTCCACTGAGGTGAAAGAGGACAACAAAGAAGAGAAGGGATGCGACTGTTACCACGTGGTGTCACCATGCCTCGTTATTGTCAGGAGTGTTCAATGAGTCTAATGGAGAGCTGGTTTCCATTTATTATTTTTACCCTCATCTCCCAAGAACTGTATTATTTTTTTAACTACTCTGGTTTGCACTGGAAATTACACATGTATTTATACTGTATTAATTTATACTATATTGTTATTTTACATATTACTTGCCACAAAAGAAACGTTACCTGCTCCCTCCTGCTGTGTACTGCCGGCATTGTTGCAGATTGGTAAGGGGGATTCTCCTGGTGTTCTTCTAGAGATCGGACAGAGGGACGCACAGTGGGAGGAACAGAGATTTTTTTGTTTCATGAAACAATAACTATCATACACCTGTGCGATGCGTGTAAAACTAATTTGACACACCATTTAACAATAGAGTATCAGATGAGCATTTGGAAAGAAAATCAATTTAATGACCAAATTGATTACACTAGAACTGGCACATGAAATGCACATATTTGAATCTGATTGATTTCCATCGGTTTAAACTTTATGCATCCGTGGGAAACTACATTACATCGCCACACTGTTGTAAATAATGGCCAGAGCTCTGTGTGTGTGTGTGTGTGTGTGTGTGTGTGTGTGCGTGTCTGTTTATAGCGGTGTTGGTGGTACTGAAACACTGACACACCGATTTTAAAACAGTAGCCTTATGTTGTTGTTACATAGCCCTAGAAAAAGAATATCTGATGCCTAGCATATAGTCTTGGACAGTGTGCCTTGTCTAATAGTGAATTGTTCACACACACACTAAGGAATTTGATTAAAAAAACAGTCATTATTTGAACAGCGTTTATTAAAAGGCTGATACGTATACCGAAATAAGCTCATGATAAGAAACCATGCGTCTTGATGGTTTACTTTTAACATTTTAGTTTGATAAAGCCCTGTTTTGTGCTCTTTTTTCTGATGTAACCAAACGCGTCATGAGGTGATTGATACACAGTTGAAACCTAACTCAAACAAATGTATCCATCCAGCACTTATATTTCGTTTTGTTATTAATCTGTCAATTTACCAAAATGTCTACTAAAAACTGTTATTTGCTGGAAGTTACTCAACTTAGGAGATGCCACAGAAAGGTTTGCACTTAGGTGGACAAAAGTAAATCTAGCGTCAATCCAGACTCCAGAGATATTAAATCCCCTTTCTGGGTGAACAGAGTTTCCCTCCGGTTGAAATGCGAGCGCCCCTTGCGGTGGGGAAAGTTAATTAAGTTCAAATGGTTCAAATTAAGGAAGGTAGCAAACGGACACACACACACACACACTTGTGTCTCATATTGTAATATTTAACATTAGAGACAGCTCGGGACAATAATTTGTGTTTCCCATATTTCAAAAGGTTACTTGAGTTAAATTGATTTCAAAAAACGTTTTTTCCATCCAACCTAAAGATGAAAAACGAAATATTGATGCGATATAAATAAAGACTCGTTGCATTTGCAGCCTCGAGGCCCTAGACGCCGCTTTCGTTCAGTAAAGCGTAGCTAGCGTTAGCTCAACTTGTTAGCTTACTTGGGGTTGAAATGTCATTAGCAATGTGTCACTAGAAGCTAATAAGCTAGCAATGACATTACGCATCGTTGTCTTCCACTCTTTCTGAAGGTAATTTAACAATTAATAAAATGAATTTGCATTCCATAATCTGTTAAATATTGACGTTAACCATCAGACGTAACTTAGTTTACCGTAAAATACACTACACTAATGGCACCTTGGCCAGTCTGTGGGTCACTGAGTGGCAACATGCTAATGCTAATATGGTAGCTCACGCTAGTAAAGGAGAGGCCACAGAAGCCAAGGCGCGAAGCTTACCCGGGCTGTGGCCTTAGCTCCTCTCACACAGGCCCTCAGCATGGTCCACTAGCACCGCTTTTTCAATTGCTTATCAATTTAACCTGCACAGAAGCAGCAACTATTTTCTGCTCGCGTCCTTCTTCCGTTCTCTTCTTCTACCCCTTCTCTTCTGTAGTCCAGCTGGTTTAAACGCGTGTGCGCAACACTGCCCCCTTTGTCATAATGAGGCAACGACGGTTTCTCGAGTTTCTGCTGTTCGCCTTATCCTGAACTCTCAGGGACCAAACTGACACCACCGGGTAAATGGTTGAGTGTGATAGCCTGTGAGGGCTTTATATGCTGTAAATACAAAGTTGAGGGCACCACATACCATCGGCATGACAACATATACATTACATTTAAATTAAGAGGGTTTTTATTTGATACTTTTTCTTTTATTAGAACATCTACTAGGCTCTTTACTCATAAGATGAAAGGACAGTCACTTTTTTGCATCAAAATAGCTTCAATGACAAAATGTAATATTTGATGAATAAATTGTTTTTAGTCCATCTTTATTCCATAGAAGAACTGTTCGAACAACCAGAGCAGACACTAAATCAACCCAGTTTCAAATCTGGTTCCAAAAAGCATCCCTCCTATCAGGACAATGAAACATTCAATTTTTTTTATTTATTATTTGAAAGTCCTCAACATGAAGGAAACAGCAACAAACACAGCAACATTAGCATTATAAAACTACCAATATAAAAACAAATTACAGCCCAATACAAGTGTAGTAATGCTTTTCGGTATTTAAAATTGTACATACTTGCGAAGGAGGGTCAGAGTTATTATTAGGAAAGTATTTTACCTTTGGTTTGCCCATCTCCTTTAAACGGGTGAAAGAAGCATTTGACCTCTAGTCACATTAAGCAGGATGCGATTTAACATTTGTACATAATGGACATGAACAGGCTGGATGTCTGCTCCTCCAGGCAACAGATCATTGCTACATGTTTCAGCAAACATCAATCCTAAATCATTTACTGACCACAGCTTGATTCAACAGGCAACTGTAAAACTCCCTGAGCAGATTAGTAGTCTGTAAAAAGATCCCAGCCCATGGATTAAGAAGCATTAGTATGACTGAGGCAGAACACAATGTTGGACTATGTTGAACCATTCCCTACAAACCGAGGCGCACACACAGCCTCGGGGGGGACTGTGCAGTTGCAGCATTGCTTCAAACAGATTAAGTATCAGGTACCTGGAGTCATTCTGGATAAACATGGATGGCTGTGGGAAGTGGGTGAACATGTATTTTCTTTTCTATAACAAGCTATGCCATTTCAGGCTCCACTGGACTTTCAGTCTTCTGTACTTTGACTGGAGTGCCTAAACAGTCTTCCCCCTGCACAAGAGAGGAAACAACCACGGTCAATACAAGGTATACAGGGCAGTTCCTGCAACGTATCAATGGTACAATAGCTGAAAGAACCGTACATTCTGTGTCTTTTCCCCAGTTATGTGTTGAATTTATACCGCTTTATACCGCTCTAAACAGCTGTGATGTTTAAAGTGGAGTCCAGCGCTAATTCACCAAAAACTCTTTCTGCATTAAAACACGTCAAATAAGCCGTGGAGACAGTATTTTTCGTCGATCAACCAATACAGAGTTACGCCCAAATACGCTACAGCCCCAAATCGCGAATCAATGGCGGAGATGGGGCAGTAACCCAAACGCGTTCCAAATAGCATTTTTTCGAGCAGTAATATTATTCAAAACAGAACCAACCAAGCGGTTGACGAACCTCCGCGTATACTCGGAGGCCCGCACGGAGTGCCGCGGGCCATTTATTTAGTTTGCATGAATTTTTTTTAACTCATGTCGTAAGCTACGGCCCGGTTAGGAATGTGGTCGGGGACCGCTGGTTTAGTCGACTAATCGTTGCGCAGGACAAGACTTTGGTCGACTCAGCATTTCTTTGGTTGACTACAGCCCTAGAATCAACTGACCAACATCCAATTATAAAATGATTTAAACTCCAGAGGCAATAGTTAGTAGTGATCAGAAAACGAGGCACTAAAATTATATTATTAACATTGATTTTCACATATGAAACTATCAAATGTGAACTTTACATTATCTAAAGGTTTGTAAATGATACAGACTTAATAGTGAATATAGATTTTCTAGAATTCAATGAAACAGAAGTGACTGAATCCGACTCACGTCAAGAGAAAGGCTGTGTGTGATTGGGGCAATCTGGGTGTCTGGTAAGTTAGGGAAGTCCAGCTCAACGTCCATTACATCGCCAAGTCCCAGCTCCTCACTGCTAGGAGACAGAAGGGAAAACACAGGATGTCTAGCAGATGGTGACAGTGCCGAGGGCTGTCGTTATGGGTCCGAGGGGACGTGTGCAGCTTCTTACATGTTATCCAGGACATTGTCATGGCCGTCCTCTGTTGGGGGGTCCCACGCGTGCAGTTTGACTTTCCATAGTTTGATCTGCTGGTCCCAGGAGCGACGGCTGTACTTCCTGAACTTATTAGGAGTCTTTGGGTGAACACCCGACTGACGCATGTGTCTGAAAAGAAGAAACGTTTTTACGTTTAGTTTTATTGCAGCGCTAGCTGATCATAAAGGGATTTTAACATCTAGTCCTAGAAAGCATACTGCAGAGTGGGTCGGAACGTACAAAGAATACGTCTTGTGATTTGCTGGATGGTGATAAGTGCAAAAGTCCCCGTTTTCAAAATGAATATTGTCCTACAAGAAGTTGCAGTGCTGTCCTGATTGAGAGGGTGTGTGTGTGTGTGTGTGTGTGTGTGTGTGTGTACACCTACTTTGGAACTTCATTGACATATCGGTCATAGGCCAGTGTGTTCTTTCCATAGTTTATCTGTTTCTGTCGCCGTAGCAACACAGCCTCATCAGTCTCCATGTTGTCTCCCTCTTTTGAGTCACAGCTGCAAAAGGCAGACACGTTCGTATCCAAACAAGAAAGTTGCATTACAGCCTGGGTCTGAGAAATTGATTCACTAATTATTACAATCAAATATTATATCTTAATTATAACTACATCTCCAGTATCAAATTGAAGCCCTCATCCAAGTTCGTTATCAGAAAGAGACAATGTGAAAAAAAAAGAAGATCACCCACCTCCCAGAAGAGCCTGACGAGGTCTTTCTCTCCCTCTGAGTGACCTCTGCACCCAGTATCCTCCTCCTGTAACTGAACAGAGGGCACACAGTCAATGAGGACAGGCACTCAATAAAGAGTGTGCTTTGAACCACTGAGATAGAAGCAGACTTTGGTTACCGCTGCATGTCTCTGTGAACACCCCTCCTCATCTCCTCATCCTCCACCTGGCTGCCCCAGTCAGCCTGTCTACTACAGCGAGACACCGGGCCTGTGCTCTCTGGAGTTGTGAAACTACGGAGGAAACACAAGGGTTACAAAGCAGCATTAACAAACCGAGGGTATATGAACCGTTGTTGGTACAAAAGTTTCAAAAGGGCTGCGCAGGCTTCATTTAGTGTGCACTAATCATATATATTCATATAGTATGAGAACCGTGTAATAAAGGATTTGACAGCTGTGTTTGAAATGCCAAGAATCTCACAACGTTTAGCCAGGTTGTTACCCAAGACACTGTCTTTTAGGGACACAGTCGTGGTGCAGCGCAGACAAGATGTTAAGATGGAAGTAGCCTAGCAGCTAACTTAGCCTAGAACTAACAGCGGTTCGTGTCAGGTGTCAATACAGACCGGAAGTAACCAAAGTTCTAATAACTGTGCGTCAATCTTGGCCACAATAATCCTACATCATACATTAACACGTTTACTTTGACAGCCCTAGTAAAAACAATGGAGGTCAGAAAGAGACAACATAGAATAGTTGGGATTAGGAACGATTAGCATATAGCTAACCTAAATAAAAACGAAAGCTACACGCCCCCCCCCCCCCTCTCTCTCTCTCTGCAAATAACAAACCTGAACATACTCTGCACTGCGTTTGGTACTAGTGCTTACATACGCAAGAAGCCCTGTGGTGCCTCGGTCCCTCTCCTGAAGAGATCATGTGCTGGTGTCCGGCTGGAACCTCTTACCCATCATGCCTCTTGTCGCAGTGCTTGGTGCTGCTGTCGGTTTCCCCCGGCAGCCCCGTGCCCCTCCCGGTTGGCCCGCAGGCTTCCGTCGATGCCCCGTTTCCTGCAGTTGGACCACCGCGACGGGCCATAGGTCCTACACAGGGAAGACACCACAGAAAACCATATTTGAAGATCTCTTCATCAAAGTCACGTTTAATTGTTGTATCCGCGTGGAGCAAAAAAGAAAAACAAACGTCAACCCACCCTGGCGCTCACCGTACAGGAACTACGCGGATGACCGACACTCACAACAAAGATGGCAGCCAGGCTAACATTGGCGCTATAACAGACGTAGCCGCAACTTGCGAAAGGGGTTTAAAACTTTATCATCGTGAAGCGAACAGAATACGTTTACCATAGATGGTAAGTTACTGCCAAATATTACAAAAAAAAAAAACAGAACGACGGGAACTTAAACGCCATGTGTTTTAATTGAACTTTGTATTATCGCCTTCCGGAGAATGTAACGTTTAGTTACCTCTCCTCCACTAGCGTAGCACTAACTTGGGCTGACACTATGTGGAGCCACTTACATTAGCTGTATTTCTACTTAAAGAATACTTTATCTGGCCGTGTGTTCGTCCATTATCTAGCTGACCCCATTGAGTGCCTGATGGGGGAGGGGGCTGAGGCCTAGCTCAACTGGCAATGGACCGATCAACATCCAGTTCACGTTTTCCCATCAAGCTCAACCCTTTACTATGATTACGTGGTTACAAACGTTTCATCAACGAGCACCAAACAAACCAGATCAGCTATGACGTTACACTTTGCCCGGGGTTGGCCTGTAGCGCCTCTCTCTCTTCCCAAGCCACTAACTAATGAACAAACGTTACAAAGGCCATTTACAAAATTACTCCGTAGCGAACTTACTAACGCTAGTCATACCAAAGCAAGACTAGTCATACACGCTATCACTGGACAGAAGATTATCAACAGAGATCGTTAGTTTATGTGTTATACAAATCCTTTGGCCTATACTATTCCTACAATCATGTTGGCAGTAAACGTGTTAACTAACATTGGTTAGCTGGGTACACGTCTTAAGCCAATTGCTTAACAAGAACGTCAACTTAACAGTGCTTTTAAGTGAAGTGAACAACGACACAATGGAAGCTTAAAGACGGAGATTTAAATCGGTAAAACCTAAAAATTCAAAAATCAAACGTTACCTATTTTCATTTTCGCCGTTGTTAGCATCCCGCCGTCTGGTCCAGTCGGACATTTTCTCCTACTTCTGTGAGTAGCTTTTGCAGTGAAGTATCTCTGTTGTCAGGCGTGAGGCTCTACCAAAGGCTGGCAATGTAAAGATACGCGCCAACACCGAAAGACGCGCGGTCCCAAACAAGTCATTAAGTCACATGACCGGAAAGGGTGGTGAAGACAGGAAGAGAGTCATGCTGTGGGCGGCAGCCTAGATGTCGCATTCGTTACGATTGTTCATTGGCATAGACACTAGATGTCGCATTCGTTCAGATTGCTCATTGGCACGAATACGTCAATAGAGCCGCCATCTTACTACGGGGGAGACGATCCTTTTTCAACTCCCAACCATTTCATTGGAACACCCAAAGGCAGCTCAAAAGTCTGGGATAGTCCATTGAAAAGCATTGAGAGAACCCCGTAGTAAGATGGCGGCGGTTTTGACGTATGCTTAGAGCCCGAATGCGACATCTAGTGTATATGTGGTTCATTGGTACGAATCATAGACAGTAAAAATACGTCAATAGATCTCCATCTTGCTTCGGGGGAGCCAATACTTTTAAACGCACCAACGTCAATGAAGGCACCATAAATAGTCGGAATCTAATGCGATTTTCTAGTTTTTTAGCACCTGACCATTATTGTTCCATTGAAGAGTTTAAGTAGGAGAAATTGAAGCAGTTTGAGGAAAGTATGGTGTGTGGAAAAAACTAGCTTTGACTCTGAGGCTGTCCTTGTCATCTACAAAGCTAACTGGTGACATCCTTTTAGGACTGTCAGCTGGGACTTGTATGTATAATTTTATATATATATATATATATATATATATATATACACACAAATCAGAAAAATGTTTAATCGCCATGTATGAGTTAACCAGTGTTGGAAGTAACGTGTTACAAAAGTAATGTAATTACTGTAATGTATTGCTTTCTGCTGTAACGTGGTAATGTAAGGCATTCCACAAAAAAATGGGTAATATTTACTCGGTACAAAAGGTCAGTAAAGCCCGTTACAATGCATTTTCACCCGAAATTAAATGGTGTTTTCATATATCTATGGGTGTTTTGTTTTTATACTATCGTCACCGTGAGATTAGCACAAGAGTCTGCAGCCTGCAGCCTCCCGTCTCATGCCTGGGCGTGTCTAACGGTAAGTCCAGAGGGACAAAATTTGAAAATCGCAAAAAAACGGCAGAACTCGTGATGTCCAGGACTAGGCGGTGGCTCATTACGAAGGGTCCGATTTATGTGCTCCTTTTTCGGGCACAATTTGCTAACTTTTAGGGTAGTATGGAGGTCCAGCGCTTGGCCGTGGGTCTGTATGAAGTGTCCGATTTAGGGGCGTTTTAAGTGCTTCTTTTGGGGGCAAAATGTGTTATATTTATTTATTCCTTGAACTATATTGCCCTGTTGTTTTTGTCACAAGCCCAATATAGCTAATAGGCATAGTCTAGCTGTAAGTGATCTAAATTTTACCAGCCTTTATTTGGTAGCCTATGTTTTAGCCATTGCCATACAATTTACCAGACATTTACCAGACTTTGACCTTGTGGCTATGATTGTTCTTTGTATTATATTATGTGCCATCACTGCGCCTATTACATTATTCTGTTGTTAGCTTTAAACCTAGCTCAGCCCTGCACTGGATGTGTAATGAGCTGCATGGAGCATAATAAGCTACATTTAAAATATATATATATTTCCAGTTGTTTTGGTGAAAGTAACTTAAAAGTAATGCAGTAGTAGTGTAATGCCTTACAATTCAGAGACAGTAATATTGTAATGTAACAAATTACTTTGAAATGACAGTAACAAGTAATACATAATGTATTACGTTTTTGAAGTAACTTGCCCAACACTGGAGTTAACAGACAAGGAATTTACATTGGCAGGAAGGTCAGGAGCTGGGACAAGGGCTTTGGTGCGTCAATTTTGGGTGTATGCGGGGTATGGAGCTTTTTCTTTTTTTCCCCCCTTTTGGACAATTCTGTCCCTGGCCGACGTGCAATCGTGACCAACGAACCCTGGTTTCAGCCTGGTATGGTATGGTGATTTCTCCTAATTCGGTTAATTAAGGCTTTAAGATCAATTTCCAAATTGTATTCCTCTTTTCATTAAACGTTAGAATGGGTGTATTTACCTATGCCTAGCTAGCATTGTAGTTAGCTAGCAGGCTACGCAACAACGTTAGGTGTACTAAGGTGTACTACTTGGCTTTAAGAGCCAACAACGTAAACACATTTAAATATATTGTGGCGAGCTTGGCCAGAAGAAGGAAGCAGGAGACTAGAATTGCTTTTACTGCCTTTCCCTGGGTTTCATACACAGCCGAACCCCAGGAGATAGACAGACCTCAATCACAATGTCCCCATTGAACCCCATTCACAGCCACACCAAGTTAAGTGACGGTAAACACAACTCCCAAACATCAAGCCAACAGCAACACCAAACACAACATAGTAGAACCCAGAAGAACACACACATGTACCCAAACATAAGAACTTCAACACAACAGATGGAAACCAACGGCATCCCATGACTTTCCCATGATGCACCATGCCCACACAGCGCAGTCCAAGCGAGCCTCCACTCGCCACAATATTTTAAGAGAACTTAACCGAATGAAAATGCAGAGAACACACTCGGATTGACGGGGGGATGCGGTCGAAAGTAATGTCCCTTAATTGCAGCCACCCAAGAAATCCAACGTCACATTAGAGACATGCTCTTCTTCATGCTGTTTCTATGAAGGGGTACGAAAACACACATAGTTTCTACGGTTTCCACAAAAATCGTGTGTGGAACTGAAGCAGTTTTTGACACAGCAGTGTCTTCCAGGCATTCTAAAATAGTTAATTTTCTTGAATCTAGACTAGCGAAAAACAGATGAACCTCATCTGCTACCAACACAAACAAGGGCCCTTTCTCAATATGCGTTCTTGTGTGGACTTTTGTTCTCGTGGACTCGTGAAACGTCATCAGTCGCAGACCGAGTGCTGTTCCAATACTAAAGTCCGCATCTAGGCGAGAACGGCCATAATACCAGAGTCCTCTAAGGATAGCCTTGGCACTCCCTATTGGTCAGTGACGGATTGCGACAGATTACGACCAGAGACCCCGTTTAATGGCAGCTAAAGCTAAAGCAGAATCAGAAATATAAAGTTTAGGAGGACTTTCTGTTGAAGTTCACCTCAAATAGCAGCTGGTTTTATCGTTGTCATGTTGCTGACGCCATTAGAAAGGAAGCCATGATTCTGAAGTGTCGAAGAGATTGTCGAAGAAATGGCCGTAAAGCAGCACCTCTGGCAGTATGCAAATATGTGACGTCATCACATTTTTTGAACAGATTTTTACAACAGATGACTTAAAAATTCAATTTTCAGCTGAGTGTATTATTCTAGCCCCCCCTTTTGAATGCAAGTTTCAAATTGCTTGACAAAAAATGATATCCTTAGAAAAGTGGACATTAGGGGGTGAAGCCTTATAGAGTCCCATGCATTCTGCACTCGCCTACGAGCGCCCGCGTATGGACAGAGACTTGTTACTGCAGCCCGTCCAGAACCCGGAAGTAACGAGAGAGTCACATCTATTCATAATATAAAATCTATGATAATACCCGGATGTGGCTCGCCCCGCCCATTTTACCGGGCATGCATCGGAGCAGGCTTGTCTGTTCTCGTGAGAGCAAAATATCCCAGAATGCATTTTACCTCAGCATGCTACGATGAAAGATTCAATCAACGTAGATTTTATTGTTGATTCCGCAAGTTCAATATAGATAGGTCCGAAAGTCAAATGAATGAGTGCTTATATCCTTTCAATTTCTTACAGGTTGGGCCGTTGTTGACCGGAACACGCTAGCATTCTGCTAATGAATGCTGATCGGTCGCAAATCCGTCACTGACCAATTACGACCAGAGACCCCGTTTGATGGCACCTGAAGCTAAAGCAGAATCAGAAATCTAAAGTTTAGGACTTTCGGTCAACGTTAATATTTTTAATATTAATATTTTCCTGCGGGCACTTTTACTTTATCGTTATATATGTATTGTAAAAAAGTGCCAAAGAAATTGCCGTAAAGCAGCACCTCCGGCAGAATGAAAATATGTGAGGTCATCACATTTTTGGAACGGATTTTTAGAACATGTGAGTGAACTTCAAAATTAAAGTTAAGTTTTTTGGGGGGTGAAACTCCATAGACTCCCATGCATTCTGCACTCGTCTGCGAGCGCCCCCGCCAGTCCGGAACCCGGAAGTAACCGGAGTGTGCCCGTCTCTTCATAGTAGACATTCTCTGGTTGAGGCCAGGACAGTTGGCAGGCCTTTGCATTCTCTCTACTCCCAATTATTGTAGGCAGCCTCTGAGAAAACAAGGCTTCAAAGCAGAGTTTCAGTGAAAGCGACGCCGCCCCCACATGATAGATATAACTCTTACCATGAAATGTTTTGAAGACAACTTTTAACAAAACTTTTATTGCAAATATATTGACAGTTTGGAGCACATACACTACTGCTGAGCACACTCGTTCTCCATAGTGGTTTGAGTGCTCACATAGATCCCCTCCACCTTTGGTTTCCTTCTCGTTTCGTCTCTCTTCATCAGTCGCCTGTTCTCCTCCTTCTCATCAAATTTACATTCAGTTACAGGAGAGCTGAGGGCAGGATGCAAAACACAAACGCGTTACGGATGACATTTCACTTTAAACTTCACTTAAATTAAAAAAATATATAACATTCAGAGTCAATGATTCTTTGCAAATGTTGCTGTTAATTCTTTGGGGTGACTGTAGCGAAGGAGAGGGTGCTCTGGTAACTGCTACATGTAACGTATCCCCAAACTGCACCCAATGTGTGGGATGGGTTAAATGCAGAGAATAATTTCCCTTTAGGGATTAATAAGGGATACTTTCTTCTTAACAATGAGTGTGTGATCGATGCAATAACCATGTTACTGGAAAGTAGTTGAAGTCCAGTGCCTAAGTTGGTAGGAATGGGATGCTGAAACAGTAGACAACATGCACTTGTGCTACCATTACACTCTGTCAGGACTTTGAGCGTCAGAAGATAAATAACTTGAATGCTGTTTAGTTTCATTTGGAGGTAGGCATTTTCTTTTGTTACTTTTGGTTAGGCAAGTTAGAATATCTGCTTAGTTTAGTTTGTTTGGGCCAGTCTCACCCTGATGCACTTCTACCATTATTGTAACTCAAAATGAATATGATGGATTGCATGAGATGCAACACTGGTCCTTCTTGAGAGTTGGGGAGAGAGGAAGACCTCCAGTTGCCCGAGACGGGGCGTAACACAGACGAGAGTAAGTTCCAAATGCATCTGTACTATAATGTTTTGGTGTCATGTATTATGCTGCTGCAGCCTCAGACAAAGTTAGCAAACGGCAGAGCAGAGACACCAAATGTATTGGAAGTCGCTTTGGATAAAAGGATAAGCTAAATGACAAATGTAAATGTTACTGGAACTAACCAGCAATTAAACCACTGGGCATTAAAACAAACATTTTATTAATAAACCTTTTCAACAAGCATAATCATGTTAACATTGAAAAGTATTGCTGTTCTGATTATTTAGTTTGCCTCTTATCTTTTAATGATTGTAAAGTCCGGAGGATAAAGACTGATTGATGTTTGAGTTCTTTGTTCTTTAGGAACTTTTCAGAAATGGTATTTTGTCGACATTGTACATTTGAGCTCAGGGAGATATTATGGAATATATACAGAGGGACTTTTCTCTTGTTGCAATTCTAAAAAATATATATTTAGTTGCATTTAAAATGTATACAAATTCTAATCCAGTTCCCATTCCCTTTCATGAAACACATTAAAAAGTAACTACTTCGTCATGTAAAATAACCAATAGGGGTAACAAAAATGATTAGGACAAACAAAGAGTCGATAAATTGGTTGCCTGTTCAGTTTGATCCTGAAGGACACACATGCACTGGGTTACGCGTGGAAAAGAGTGCTTTGACTGCGAGCGAATGTCTTAGCTCCCAGCGAGGAGATGAAAAACAGAGCCAAACAGAAATGAAAAAAGACATCATATAAAGCTTCAGGTGGCTTCTTGACAGCCAACTTATCAAAGTGTTGTGTACATTAAGCCACCAGGCAAATACTGACCTGGAGTTGGGAATCCCAACAGGAACGTCTCCACTGATCTTCACACACTTGGCAGGCTTTGGCTCAGGCTCTGAACCTCAACCAAAAAGGACAACGTGATTAACGGTCCTACCATATCAACTTTCCAAAAATATACCAACATCGACAGAATGCTACGGGTTACAATGTTGGCATCAAGTCAAAGACGTCTGTACTGTGTTGCAACAACATCTTCTGAAATGAGCACGCTAACTAGCTCTTCCTGACCTGATACTAAGCTGGCTAAAACCACAGTGCCAGGGTCTTGAAGTCACGGGACCTGATCTCAGGGTCCATCTTATACTACTCGTCGGCTTAGGGGTTGTACATTTAATATGTTAAAATTCCTTGCACTGTGTTAATTTGTCTTAGTCTCCAATGTACGCACAACCCGCCAGGACATATCCCTTGTATGTCCAACATACAGGTAAAAGCCAGTAAATTAGAATATTTTGAAAAACTTGATTTATTTCAGTAATTGCATTCAAAAGGTGTAACTTGTACATTATATTTATTCATTGCACACAGACTGATGCATTCAAATGTTTATTTCATTTAATTTTGATTATTTGAAGTGGCAACAAATGAAAATCCAAAATTCCGTTTGTCACAAAATTAGAATATTACTTAAGGATAATACAAAAAGGGATTTTTTAGAAATGTTGGCCAACTGAAAAGTATGAAAATGAAAAATATGAGCATGTACAATACTCAATACTTGTTTGGAGCTCCTTTTGCCTCAATTACTGCATTAATGCGGCGTGGCATGGAGTCGATGAGTTTCTGGCACTGCTCAGGTGTTATGAGAGCCCAGGTTGCTCTGATAGTGGCCTTCAACTCTTCTGCGTTGTTGGGTCTGGCATTCTGCATCTTCCTTTTCACAATACCCCACAGATTTTCTATGGGGCTAAGGTCAGGGGAGTTGGCTGGCCAATTTAGAACAGAAATACCATGGTCCGTAAACCAGGCACGGGTAGATTTTGCGCTGTGTGCAATAACTATAATGTACAAGTTACACCTTTTGAATGCAATTACTGAAATAAATCAAGTTTTTCAAAATATTCTAATTTACTGGCTTTTACCTGTACTTGGCAATAAATGGTTCTGATTCACACCTTTTGTGGGGCTCATTGCCTCAGCTGAACAAGCAGGATCTGCTCTGGCATCTGCAGTCTTTGTAACATCCACCTTCACTGCAAGGACATGCTCTCCCTTGTCAAGCTTTGTTTTCTCAGAGGAGGGGGTGATGTCAAAAGGAAACTTCTCTTTCTTCATCTTTGGCATCACATTATTTTTTTTATCTAGAAAAAAATATTTCAAGAGGCAGAAAATGTCAGTCATGCAGTGACAATCTACCTGCATCCATCACATTCAGCAAACAGTTCAAAGTTTGATCAAGGACACCACAGGTAAGGGGTTTGTTTCACCCCCTTACCTTTAGGTTCATATTTGTGTTGTAGCTCTTCTACTTGTAGCTGGAGTTTGATCTTGTCACTCTGCGTCTGTAGAAAAGAACAGAAAGTCCCAACGGCCACAACGAAGCAGTTTATTCAAGTCTGCCCCATTTATTGTTGTAAATAGAAGCCATAGACACTGAAGCAGTCCTGCTTGGGCATCATCTTTTCGTTCCACTTGTTGTGTTTTATAATTACTATGGAGTTTTGTGGATCTCGTGAAATAGATAGAAAAGACTAAACATGGTCACCGTTTCCAGTACTGAACTACAACGCTGCCCTCTCTCCTTATGATAAGCCATCTCTTTTTGTTTACTACTTCAGAAGTCAGGAGTCAATGAAACATTTCTGCAAATATAAAATGTCATTTTAATTGTCGCAAAGTTATTTCCAAATTCATATTTTAAAGTTAAATATTTATTATTTTTTATTTATATTTTTATTTATTTATTTATATTTATCTTTGTTTTTATGGTTTTGATATACATACAAACCCTCCAACCTTCCTTGTTGTCTTTTGAATAATCTTTACCGTGTGTGTACACTGTGTCAGAGCACATAAACCAGAGTCAAATGGACATACACAAACATGGCAAATAAAGCAGATTCTGATCTGTTAGCTAGATACGCAATTTAAAATTCAACTGGAAGAAAACAAATGCTTGTATTTAGAGCGTACGGTTTTGAAATACTACATTTCACCCATTTTCACAAATGACAACTAAAAATATAGGTTTTTGCAATTTTTAGTTTCTATCAATATCTTTTGGATGTTGAGATGCATTGCTAGACAAGCGTGGGGCTCAGGATGTAAGCAGGGGGCCGTTACCTGTCTGAGGAGACGTTCAGATAAGAAGAGTTTCCTCTCCAGCTCCACAACTCTCTGGCTCTCTGACAAAGATTTCATTCTCTGCAGGAAATGCTCGTCAGCCATTCGCTCTGCATCCTTCCTGAGAGCGCACACAGAAGAGGAATCCAGGTCAACATATCATTAACCAATCTGAAAATCAAATTTGTAATTGTATTTTTGTTACTCAGAATTCTTGATCACTGGTTGTTGTGTGTAGAATGTTGAGGAAAATAATGAATTTAATCCATTTTGGAATAGTGAAGCGCTGTGAATACTTTCCGGATGCACTGTACATTTTTCCAACTGTGATGAAAACATTGTGAGTAGTTTAACTGCAACGTGTAGCAGAACACTTTCATAAGGGCCAAACCCATTTGCTTTACCTCTCCCTTCCTGTCTCAGAACCAAGTTACATGGGGTAGCGCTACAAATGTCCCCACATGAAACGGGAATGGCCTTTGAGACTAACGGAGCCAGCCATAGTTGCTGAGTGTACACCAGGATACAGCCATGATTCTGAAACTATGAAATCATTAAAGAAATGAGAATAGTGTAATACCACTGTCATTTTGTAACTGTAATCAATAGAACAATACCAATGCACAGCTATGATTGTATCCAATGTAATGTAATCAACCGAAACGCATGCATTTAATACTTGATAACACCACAACTTATATTGACCGAGAGGCTTTTGAGTGGCCTGTCGATTGCAGAAAATAAGAGGCCCCTCAGCTGAGATGTTCTTTTTAGCACCTTTTATTAAATATCGTACAGTGTATATTCTCTTGTTGGTTAGTATTCTTCTGTGTGTCGTCTCTACCCACAAATTGACACAAAGAAGAAGATGGCAAATACTCATTTACCACACTAAAGTGGTCTTTAAGAATCAAATGTTTCAATGGTTTTAAATGTTATTGCTGCTAAATAACATTAAATTCACAGATGTAAAAACTAAGCAGGTTATTTTAACTCACACAGCGTTGTTGAGCTTCATTTTCAGCAGGTCAGTGTAGTAGGTTTCATCTTGGATGTCCCCACTCTCTGCTGGAGCAGCAGCTGGCTGAGACTTCAAAAAACACACAATTCATTATTACATGTTATCATTACAACATTTGTATAAGCTTAAATATTTCCACCAGTGAATTTTTCATTATTACTTTGTTGCACAGCATGTGACAACTAGGTTGTCAGCACCCACCTCCCCCTTTTCAAGTTTCTGGAGCTTAGTCATGAGATTCTGGATCTCTCCATTTTTCTCTGAGAGCATGGACTGGAGTCTCTCCAGCTGAGCAGGATCCGCCCTTGAACTCTGGAGCTGCATCAGTGTGGCAATCTGGACCTGCACAGCACATGCACATCCACTCGGTCAGTCAAGTTACAAGCAACCAAAAGGAAATGTTTAGCGCCCTCCACAACACACGGTACCTTGGTGCGCTGCAGTTGCTGTTTGCTGAAGGCGTGTAGTTTCTGCAGTGACAGATTCTGGCCCTTCATACTGATGAGCTGTCTCTCCATCTGAGCACGTTTATCCTCCAACTGCAGGATAAAAAAAATAAAAAAAATCAAGTTGGACTTGTTTGCAAACATATTTTATCGCACGATGGTAATCTCAACGGTATAAAGTTACACAAATATTGTCAATTTGAAAATATTGAGACATAGAAGAGTTAAACATTAGTTCATTTGAACCAATGGTGGTGAAGTGGGGTTATTTATCAGAATACGTTTATTGCCAAGTACGTCAGACATACGAGGCACATCCTCTACCAGAACTGAAGTCAAGTCTTCCAAGGATTCAATACAATTAACTTGTGTCGAGAGGACAACGCAAAGACGTCCGCCACTATGTTTTCATAATGAAAGGATGTTTGAATGTTATATTTATGTTCACATAACACAGGCGTTGCTGCTGTGAAGAATAGTGTTCACTTCACCTGGCAGGGCCGAGTAGATGGTTCTATTCAAATCCAGTCAAGGTTTATTCTATAACATAACTTATAAACAAAACCCAATGCAGTCACAGTGTGAATAACAAATATAATATTTTGATTAGATACCTAAAGCTTGCAACCCAAAAGACTGAAGACACTTTGCTAACACAGTGCCCTTTTTCTTCTTTCTCTAACAACTTCAGCATAGTATTGTTTTTAATCTATGTTTTTGTTTTAACATAGCCATCCCCCATTTGATTTGGCTTTGTGTGTATACCTTGAGAGCCTCTGTGTTGCATATCTTGTTTGTACTTGACAATGTATAGCCGTTTTATTCTCAGTTTGTGAAGGTGAAGTGTCAACATTGATGTAATATCTCCTGTTTTTAAGTTTGCATCTTTTTTGATGCTGCCCCTCTCGCTATCACTTTCGTTTTTTTTTTTTTTTACTGTGGTTGTGAGTGAGGGTTGATGATTAAATGTTGTGGCCCCCAGTGGGCCAACAAGTGAATTCTCCAGAGATCTGAGAATTCTCAGAAATTCAATTGCCTATGTACGGGTATTGAGGCGTTTATACGTCCTGGCGTTGGCTGCTCCTTACCTTTGAAAGCCCAATGTAAATTGGAAAAAATCCAACGTAAGTTATGTTACATCAGAAAACGATTTATTGTAAAGTCTGTCCCTCCAGTCCCGTTTTCCAATCACAGCCCGCCGGCGCAGTTCGTGAGGCCCGCGGACTTTATGCGTGACCATATGGACACGCGCAAGTTTATGCGGCGGTCCGCTAACCGCTCTCTCCCTACAACAAAGTTTCAGTGTGTAAATGCAATTTCCAGTATTAGGCCTAAAGAACGCCTAGTGCTTAAATGGTTAACGTGAAATCCGACTTAACATAGCATACACCAGTAAGATTAGCTAATTGACGTCAGATTCAGACTTCTCCGTTGTTGATTCAAACAGAAGGAGTGGAATTTAGAAGGCTATAAGGCTACAATGAAGTGCTGGCCATGAAAGTTAAGAGACGGACAAGCTTTAGTCTTGCGTTAATCGATCTGGAAATTCACCGCTTTAATTGAATTTAATTAAACAATCTCTACTAGCTCACTTTTATAGTCTTCTACAAGTCATCATTCAGGCATTCGCACACTGATGGCAGGAGCTGACATACATAGTGCCACCTGCACATCACGACAAGATCAGCTTGGGAGAAATTTGGGGTTTGAAACTTTACCACTGAATCACTAAGGCCTCGCTTTAAGCCAGGGGTCTCGGTCGACTGTACCGTTCGCCGGTCGGACAGTCATCGCCACCACCACCCCCTCGTCGACCGTACCGTTCGGACAGTCAGCGCCGCCACTGGCTGCACCTGGCCCGAACCTGAAATGACTAAGACCCCAGCAATGCGTTTTTTTTTTTTTTTACACCAGCAAAAACAGCCTCCCCCCTGTCGTTGGTAGCTCAGTTGGTTTTTGTACCTCTGCAAACAGAGAGTTCCCTTTACTGTTGGGATCCTGGGCCTGCTGGAGAGCCTGGTCCAACTGGATCTGGAGGTCTTTGTTGGCCTCACGAGATTTCTGTGAAGACAGACGCGAAAATATACAGCAATATGGCTACACATGGAGGAAGGGAGACCCCTAGGGTATGTGGTGGAACGGGAGATTAGCATCATAGATGTGCAGCCAACAAATCTGCAGAAACTCTGATGCCATCATGTCAATAGGGACTAAAATCTCTGAGGAATGTTTCAAACACCTTGTTAAAAGTATGCCACAAATCGTGCTGTCATGATATCAAATTTTTGTTGTGGGATTATTGCACCAACATTTATTGCAATATGCGATATTGTGATTTTCAGACCATTTTATGCCACTGATAACAATGACAATATGATAGCATAGTAATACAAGTCTGCCATTTCAAAGAACAAAGAACGAAGACAGTTGTGAAGGAAAATGGAGGTCTGCTTTCACATCAAACCCCACAAAAGGCTCCAATAAAGATCTTAACGCTGATTGGCCAAGGCTCATGGTGTCACATCAGAGGTTTTATTGCGAAGATCACAACATCTCCTTGTCTGACTCAAATCTCAGAAACGCTGGCCGGCCGGTTGACCTTTTCCTGCTCCAAATGAAATGATCTTCGGATCTACACGGTTCACGTATATGACCCATTTTGATTTCAAAACAGCGAATTACGCCCAAAAGCCACAGGTATGCATATTAAAGTGCACATAAGCGGTGCTAAAGTTGATGGGGTTATGTTTACCTCTAATGCATTGAACCAGGAAACAGCTTCAACCTCACGGTCCTCAGTGATTTGTTCCAGGTGGCGCTGTCGGCTGCTAATGGTCAGCTCCAGCTGCTGCTCTTTGTAGTGAGATTCCTGCAGTTTCTGCTCCAACTCCACCTGGTAGACATGACTCATTAATGCAACTACACCTGGGCCCTGTTCCTCGTACGTGGTTAACTGATTTAGGTCGGATCATTTTCAGGAGTATAGATGACGTAGATCAGGCTTTTCAGTTCCCCGAAACGAATTTGGATTAATTACCATAGCAACATATCAAAGTGCTCCTTGAAGAAGGAGCGATGTCAGTTAGATCGATATTTTATAGGAGAGAGTTCTGCGAGATCACAAGGACTCATCTTTACATTGCGATGCCGTCTGTACGGGCGCCATTTATGCTGAACACTAAAGAATAGATTTTTTCCTTATGTTATGAACACCACATACTGCAGCCGAGCATCCACTGTCCGACGGACTGTCTCCCACTCTCTTACACAGTCTCTCATACGGTCTCATACAATCTCTCATGTCTCACACACTGTCTCATACTGTACAGTGTGGCAATGCAGAGAACATCGGGAAAGCCGCTGAATGTCGTGCTCTTCGTAAAGTTCTGTTTATTTGTTGCTAAATACACTTCTGGGCTTCCACATTTCCCTGCTTCAATTCATTAAATTATATTTATGAATAATATACCTAGGTCGCCCAAACAGATTCTCTCACATTGTCATCTACACATACATATGACACATGAGCTGATACAGTACATATATCCTCATAACTATTCTTAACTATCAATTAAACTCTGTGCTTGTTTTTATCTACCTATTCTGAAAGAGTTGAGATCATTAGTCTCATTATAAAGATAATAGATAGATAAAGATGCATCCATGAAGCCTCCTGCCAGCAGGCACATTTAAAGAAATATAATCTGATTGATTAGTGATGAGGCACCTAAAATTAGCCTATATATTTACCAATAACTTTTAACATCCATTTGTCTGCGATGCTTTGTCAGTTTTTGCCATAATTATATGATTCATTTTGTATAGCACAATATCGCAAATTCGCCTCTGAGGGCTTTACAGTCTGTACACATAACACATCTTTCCAGAAACCCTCACATCGGCATGAGGAGAATAAATGGAAGAAACCTTGAGACACAGGAGGATTCCCCCGCACCGGGATGGACAGACTGTGATGGATGCAAAGAATGAACAACATAAAAGATGTACAATACGTCCAATTCCTCTGAGAGAAATGATTAAAATACACATATTATCTCCTCATAGGCGTTCATTGTCATCTCCTGCTTGTCAGCCGAAAAAAAGACACTCTTCCTTTAAGTTTATTTGCTGTTGCTGCTGTTAAAAAAATCCTTGTTTCGGTTATCGACTGTTCCGCCTTCCAACGTAGGCGTCCTACGTCATCGTCCTACGTCATCAGGACAATCGCGTGTCCTGATGACATCTGGTTTGAAACTAACGAGACGGTTTGGGTGCGGATCTGCCTTCAGGGAACCGATATAGCCTGATGTCAATCATATCGGTAATTTGAGCTGTATAATGGGACATTTGATCGACTTAGTTGAACCACGAACAGGAACAGGGCCTGGTAGCCATGACTTCTCATTTCCCCATGGTTTATGGGTGGGCAGTGTTACTCTGCTCTATAGAAAGAGTAACCTTAAAGGACTTCTGTTAAGCTCATGCACTATATAGAAAATAAAACAACGCCAAATTTACCTGACCTACTAGGGGGGCAACAATATTAATACAATTCCAGCTGGGGGAAGGGGGCATGGATGCTATGTAGAGCATACAGAGATCAGAATTGGAAACAGTAGTACATTCTAGTTATAGAGGTTTATGGCGGTTAAAGATGGTTGTTTAAGATTACAAACCAAAAACACACTATACTAGCTGGGTCTCAGCGTTTCTCCCCCTCACCTTAATGTTCTCCAGCGCCGTGATCTTTATCTGCACCTCCATCATCTCAGATGTCATGGAGCTCTGTGTTTGTTCATTTACAGTTTGCAGCTCCTCTTTCTTGTTATTAAGAGTCTCAGTCAGCACCTCAAGTTTGTGTTTCAGCTGCTGCTCATTCAGCTGGCATTCCTCCAGGGTGGACTGCAAAGTCAGCATCTGGCCAAACATACAGCCAAAAACCCATTGAGCAAGCTGAAGGAAACAATGTTTTCCGAGGCTGAAAAGCCTGAAGACGTCTTACCTTCTTGTTGAGCGCACTGAGTTCTGTTCTGTGGCTCCTCTCCAGATGCAGCTTTTGTTCCTCAAGCTGCTGTCTCTGCTGATTCTTCACACAGTCGTGGTCAGACTGCAGTGAGTCAAGCATCCGAGTCTTTAACTCCAATTGCTTCTGAAGGGAGTACTTTTCTTGTTCGAAGGCCTTTGTCAAATAAAACAGATGCAGACGTTTGGAATTGCGCAGGGAGATTTGTTTTGCTACTTTATCATTTTTAGCCCAGTGTTTCCCCTACAATTAGATCAGAGTAACCCCCCCCAATTGTTTTTCAAGTCTTCATCGGCTCCACTGTGGTGTGGGTATCATACCTCCATTGCGTTGGTCATCTCCACTCTCTGTTCGTCCAGTTTGTTTTGAATTTCCATCTGCTGGTTGAGGAGATCCAAACCAGCTTGGGCAGCCTGATGAACCTGCCCCTCTCTCTCCCTCAGCTGACTCCTCAGTCGCTGGAGCTCCTCTTCTGCTGCCATCTGAAAGTGGGGAAAAGAGAGGGTCATTATGCTTTCAGTGCACTGCTCTTTGCACCTCAGAACGTGCCTTACAAATTAATAAAATAAAAACGATCGAGGCAGTCCCCCCCCTCACGATCGCACACAAATGATATAATAAGTAAGTATATATTAAATGATTAGCATGGGTGCCATTCCGAACTTAGTCCCGCCCACAACGTTTGTGGTCGGGAAGTTCGGTCTGGCATTTATACGATGATGGACAGATGATCAACAGTAACGTAATCAACCACGTCATCAAAGAGCGCTAGGGTTGAATTCGTTAACAACAACGGTGGCTGCCGCTGGAGAATTGAGGTGTAGATTCTGCTATCCGGTCTGTTCTGAAAGATATCGACAGCGAATAAATTTTAAAAGAGGAACAGAGAAACACGATTAAGGCATTAGTTGATAAGAACGACGTTTTTGGCGTCCTTACTACGGGATTCGGCAACTAGGTGTCGCTTAACATACGTCACACACTCCGTTGCTCTTATTGGTTGTAGGTCTGTCCAATTGAGTGCAGAGGCATTTTTTTCCTGGTTCGTTTGAAACACGGCCCATAATCACAGCTCAATGGAGCAGTATCAGACTCAAATTCTGACTAGAATTGAGTATGACTACGTCAGGCTATTAAATTATATTAAAAAGGAAAGATCGGAACAACTGTAGAATATTACAAATAATTCGACAACCTGGTTCACAAATGAACTATTAATAAAATGCATCTTGTGTACACCAGTATTCTGTCAGGATTCTGGAAATATGTAATCAATAAAGTAATGAGAATATTATAAAAAACACTAACTTTGCAACTGTTCAATAGAATAGTATCAATGTACAGCTATGGGTGCATTTAATGTAACAACAGAGCAGGCCAGGGATGGCTGGAAGGGCTGTCCTAGAGCCTGTTTTGGTTGAGAAAACCAGCGGATCGTCAATTGAGATGTTTTTAGCGCAACGCCTTTTCTTGTATTAAATACTCTTGATTCCAACTTCAATCCAGATGCCTCCTGTCTGTCCGGTGTTTCTTCATTATTTGAACATAACAAATGGTGACTCACTGACGTGACGGAGAGCAACTTTTTCAGAAAGCACAATAAATTAAGGTATGGACTAGACGACACCCATGAGGCTAGATAACAAGATTTAGAAATTTGTAATATGAGCCAACGACGCTCAATAACTTTTGCGTAATAATTGCGTGCAGAAACAAGCCCATTGTCATGGCGACATGGTCAGCATCTAATTGAATTGACGAAAACAGATTGCCAAATTAAATGGTAAATTTACAATACATAACGGTCAGTAGATAACGTTGCGATTTTGTTTGTAATTATTTTATGTTGTTCAAGCTTCTAAAGCACACAGAAAAGGTGACGCCTTTCCGGGAGCATCAACAACAATACTCCCTAATAAGTCCCTAAAAGAGGCAAGGTCACAGTTCTACTCAAATTCCATCAGACACAGCCAGGAAATTCCAAACAGCTTTTCTCCAGCGTGAACCATCTTTTCAAACCACAACTCCCTCCACTTACTAGCACTATACAGTGCAACCTTTTCATTGACTTTTTTTCCAAGATTGCACTCATTCGCACTTCTCTTCCTGGTCCCCTCACACAAACTGTTCCCCCAACATCTGCTTTCCCCAACCCCTGAGCTCCTTTCCCCTGGTCATGCCTGCAACTCATAAGGATGGAAAAAGGTGACAAACTAAACTCCTCGAAAGACTCCAGACTCAACTCAGACTCGAGCTGTGGGACTCGTGAACAATGTTTATTTTTAGGAAACATCTGATGACGTAACGCTTACTACGTACATTGACACATATTGTTGGCCGCGCGCGCTCAGAATCGGGCGAGGTCCGAATGTGGCCCACCAGCACACTCCATGCGGAATGCTAATGCTAACTAGCTCGTTATGCGCAAAAGCATATGGAGGCCAACCGCTAGCACCCCCCCACCCCCCACTCTTCGGAACTACACGATTTACGCAAATGACCTATTTTGAGTTCAAAATGGCGAATTCTGCCGTGGATCCCCTCCCAACCTCCCTGGTAAAAACCCACATCTCTGTCCCAAGTCCCCTGATCGCCTCGACTATAAACCACTCTCTCCAAACTGCCCACATCGCCTCCATTTTGAAAGCAGCCATTATTAGACGACTCCTCAAAAAACACACCCTTGAACCAGAGATCAGCGCATCCAAAGCATCCTGAAGCGCATCCTGAAATGCAACTTTGTTAAAAATAAAAGGCTTCACACTTTGCTCCTCCTGAACGCGACACGTTTTGGAAAGGTGTGATCATGTCCAAGCAAACCCTTGGAAAGACGTTGAGGAACGTAATCTGCCATACGGATGCTCACAATAAGATCCGGAAGGAGACAGAAATGTGGAAAACACGAGGCTGGCAGGTGCACACATCTCACAACAAGCATATGCCACACATCAAGAGTGTGAGCTGGCAGATGCACTGTTATCGAACGTTTGATCAGCCTTGATATCTGAGTCAAAGCAGGAACAGAGTCGCCGAACATGATGACAGGGAGGCCCGGTACTGGAGTCGCAAACTGTACAAATATGAGGCCGGTGATCCTGACAGGTGGGGAAATCAAAATGAAAGTCCAAGTCAGACCCAGAAGCAAGCTTATCAAAAAGATCCTAAAAATCCTCTCAAAAAGAAAGATGAGGAAAAGCGTAAGAAAGACAAGTGCACAAGCAGCGACAACAGCAGCACTGACAGCAGTGCTAAAGACAAGCAGCAGAGGAAAAAGACCTAAAGTTGACATAAAAACAAGAAAAGAAATGGTGATGGCAAAAAAGAAAGGCATAGAGGGACTCAAGGCGCAAAAAGCGAAAGCAGGACTGCCATAAATAAATCAGACTCCGGGCCGGACACACACAAAAAAGAAAATACTGTATTATCAAAGCCAACTCTGCAGCAAGAAGAATTCTAACAGACTGTCAGTGTTTCCCCTACGTTGATTTGGTAGTGGCGGCCCGCCACAGCTAAATTTCTGCCGCCATAGTATCAGAAAAGGGCCGTACAGTGCAAACGCAAAAAGCCGTCTATCAACGTGTCGGAGACGCGAGCTTCACACAGCAAGCGGGCACGCGCTGCACCACCCGGCTGACGGTCTTCTGGCGGGCTGACGGAGGGAGGGTGCCGAACGTCCGCATACACTCTTGCAACATTAGCAGTTTACTTCCCGGTACGCCGTACCGGCTCCAAATAGCTTAGCGGTACGCCGTACCGGCTTACTTTCACCTCTGGATACAACTTATGTTGTCAGTTAATTTAAGCCTGATATTGTATTAGTCTATAGTTCTTGCTAAATTTAAAGCAAGTTAAGTTAGCAAGGTGATTTCAGTTGTTTGTATTCTTCACCTGCTAGCTAAATTGCACGTGGCTGTTGATGATATAATAGCGATTGCTGAAAGCCCTTCCTAACGTTTGTTCTTTAGGTGCATAATTTACATGCTGAAGTAGTTACACTGCATTAAGATAATGTAATTAAGTGGGGTTATTAGTATTATTTGCTATATACCATAATGAGCAAACTAGCATCCCAGCCCAATGAGTGGTGTTAAATCTACCCCTCCCTCAGTAAGCTGGCAGCCATTGCCCTCACAGTGCCAATCTCTAGTGTGAACTGTGAAAGAGATTTCTCAACGATGAATAGGTTGAGACATTTCAGTGTTATGTGAAATGAAAGATTGTTTGGCTATCAATATCACTCACACTCAATTTTTAAAAATGCCTTTATTAGGTGAAAACTGACTTAAGGAACAGGCTGCAGGGGGACCATCTAGCAGCAAGTATGCTACTCAGCATCAATGGCCCCCCTCTTTCCAAGTTCCCCTACGACCCAGTCGTGGACTTATTTTTCCAAAAACCACGAAAAATAAAATGTGTGCACATGGCCCAAGTGCCTCAAATACATTTAAGAAACATTATTTGTGCAGCAGCAAAGTCTCCAGTTTCATACTTAAAACTTTTCCCGGTGAGGGTGGCGGCGGCGGGCGGGCCGGGGGTGGGGGTTCCGACAGACCTGCTCCCACTGCAAAAAGAAAACCTAGGGAACAGAAAATGGCAGACTTACCCCTGAAAAGGATTCTACCTGATAAGCCTTCATTTACAGATGTGGGAGTTAGGGCTGTAGTCAACCAAAGAAATGCTTAGTCAACTGAAGTCTTGTCCTGCGCAACGATTAGTCGACTAAACCAGCGGTCCCAACCACATTCCTAACCGGGGCGTAGCCTATGACATGAGTTAAAAAAAATGCATGCAAACTAAATAAACGGCCCACGGACGGGTACCGAATGCGGCCTGCCGGCACTCTGTGCGGACATTATGCGTGCGAGTATATGCGGAGGTTCGTCAACCACTCCCCTCCGGGTCAAACGCATTACTCACACGGAGGAGTCACCGTTCGGATCAGCTCCAACCGGCGAGGCCCGAGCTGCTGAACATGTGCCGCCCCCTACCTCAAAGAACTCCTCCATCCACCGGTTTTCTCCCGCTCTTATCTCTTAAATCTCCTCCACACCCAGAACCAAACTCAGGACCATGGGAGATAGGGCATTCTGTGTCGCTGGCCTGTGGACACCCTGAGGACACCACAACCCATTGACTCTTTTAAAACGGGCCTAAAGACCTTCCTTTTTAACAAAACGTAGGGTCCCCCCGCTTAGATGTCTGCCAAATTATTTTTTATCTTTATATAGAACTGCCTACTTGTTTCTTCTTTTAAACTGCAGCCCTTTGAGATCCGCCGATGTAAAGGGCACTACTAAAATACATCTGTCTAAAATGTACTATTTTCCCATGCATGTTGTTTTGTTTTACAAAATTGTTCGAACACAAATTTACTATTTATAGTTCATCATTTAGAATTGCTGAGTTTGAGACCCTCCGATCAGTGTCAACAACGCATCACCACATAGACACACAGGATCTACATTAGCAGAAGCACATCAAGCACACCCATGCAACATCCGCAAGAAACAGAACAGGACACTGTCTGCGGACCTGGAGCCTTGTTTATAAAACCTCGCGTAGGATTTGCGCCAGAAGTGGCGTACGGACGAAACATAGGACGTGCGTACGCACAGAAATATTCACTTATAAAACCGCACGCACGCACGCACGCACGCAGAGCCGGCCCGAGGCATAAGCAAACTAAGCGGCTGCTTGGGGCCCCCTGGCCACCAGGGTTCCGGCTGATTCCACCGGCTCGCGGAATCAGCCTCACGTGTATGATAGCGTGAATGATAGCTCAGAGACAAGTTGTCTGCTTAGGGAGCCAGAGGTTTTTTTTTCTTCCCTTTTTGACCACGTGTCTGTCTGACCGCTGCCCCCCAACATGCAAGGGGAGGCCAAGGCCCGTTCAGTGCTGCAAGCAGCCCTAGTTTTGTATTATAACCTCACTGTATTCGTTTATAATTTTTGCTATAACATAGCGTGACATTTGTGCCAATAATCTGTGTGGTGGGAGGGGGGCCCCCAAATCAAATTCTGCTTAGGGCCCCCAGGAGGCTCGGGCCGGCACTGCACGCACGTCCTACACAGTTACCCTTAATAAATCACAATCAATTCGAAATGTAGCGCAGCTTTTGCGGCTTCATGTTACGCCCATAGTTGCCCATATATAGTCTGTGGAACGCCAACAAATAAATATTCACCGATTGCGAAATAATTGGCAAACACTGAGGAACATTGATCGAATGGAAATGCTTTTGATTCATGAGAGCATTCGGTGCCCTTATGGCAACATGAGTGCAGTCAATAACACTGATTACATTTGGGAAACAGTACATAGCCGCAAATTGAGCTTTTCTGTTCGCCCCCCACCCCATGTATGGGGGCGTTGTCCAATAATTCTATAAAATCATATAGGCCTTTTAACACGTCTGGCATAAAGAGCGCAATATCAGCAGCCATTTCGCGTCATTACGCATTGTGATGGCATCATGGCATTTTATTGCCGTCCATTTGATTGCATCTAAAAGCAACAGCTGTGTTTTGAGGCTGTGTATGCGGCGGATCGGCGCGATCGTATGCGCCGGTCAGCCCGGCCGCCGACCACTACCACCACATAACATAACTACCCCAAACAATATTGCGGTCGCAGTTCCTGATGAGTCACAGATTTCGGTGCACTGAGATGAGTTCGACACCCCTGCTCGATGTCGTTTTTGACCAAAATAAAAAACGTTACTCCAGCTATTGTTCTGGCGGTGAATTGCTTTAACACGCGCAAGCCTTTTTGAACCATGAATTGAAACGAGTCCGTCGACACAAGATGCCAACGCAGAAGCATGCGCCAGGTGTGTTGACGTAACGTCAAACAACAATGGCGGTCAACTGACGTTTCTTTCCCGTCTCGTTTTTCAGATAAAACGCTTATACACGATCACCTCTCTTTAGAAAGGCGACTAAGTCATTCTGTAGAGCGTTTATTAAAATAGTATGCATTTAGTTTCCCAACATTACCTTGTCCAGTAAACGTCAGTTCGCTCGCTGATCCTAACCGCTTCAGGTTTGAATTCAGCGCTTTCTTTTTATTTTTCGCTCTGTCTTCTTCTTCTTCTTCTTCTTTTGAATTTTAACGGCAGCTGGCACCCAACTGGTTGCATTACTGCCATCTACAGGACTTTCAATGCATTACCTTATATTCTGTAAAATAAACCCGTCTCCATTAAAAACTTAAATAAAATTATTTTTCCCCTCCCATTTGACCCCATTTCTAAAATACCTTTCATCGACAGACCTTCTGCTCCAACCTCTCTAAAAGCTCTGAGCAACTCTTGCCTGTGAGACTCATAATTTTTACAGGCCATTAAAACGTGCTGCACTGTTTCCATCTCCTGACAAGAACACAGTCCATTCGGATGTTTTCCTAATAAAAAGAGAGTGCTGTTCAGACATCTATGACCTATTCTCAATCTTGACATAACAACTTCCTCCTTACGTCTCATCCCCTTTTTTGACATATTAGCGGAATTATTTACCCTACTTGATATAGAAAAAAGATGCCTCCCTTTGTTTTCATGCTCCCACAGCTGCTGCCATTTTAAAAATAGTTTCCTGCCAAACAATACTTTTTTCTTCTGATTTACACAGATTTATGTGGACATCTATCGCTTCCTTTACCACCGCTCTCTTGGCTAACTTGTCAGCGTTTTCATTCGACCTGATGCCCACATGTGCTGGAACCCATAAAAAAGAAATTTCTACCCCCCTCCTTTTTACATCTCTTATTACTATCAGTATTTCATATATAAGGTCTTGATGACTCTTTGACGCTCCTTTTCCTATTTTCCTATCCAACTATTGACAGCTGACACAGAGTCACTGCATATCAATACTTTACGGTTTTGAATCCGCTCAGTCCATTGCACTGCCATCAAGATTGCATACAGCTCTACTGCAAATACAGTAGTTGTTTTAAAGGTTTGTATATTCCACCCCTGAACAACAAAAGCTGCCCCTGAAGCACCAGTTTCTTGATCCTTTGATCCATCTGTAAAAATTAATAAGTGCTTCTGATATTTTTCTAGTATATGGCACTGGAATATATACACCAAATCCATCCCAGGATTTTCGGACTTAAATTTAAGCAGCTCTAAGTCTTTCTTTGGGACCTCTAGCTGCCATATAGGAATTGAAGGCCACATTACCCCTGAGCAGAAGCTCTTATCCGGAATAGACAGTTCTTGCGCCACAGTCTGCCCTGTCCATCCAAAACATGACAGAGTTGCCACTTCTCTCTCCCAGCTTGGTTGGATAGCAATTTTAACTGGATGATCACACCCTTGGCCCATCAAATTGACCCAGTAGTTTGCCTGCAGCTGTTTTCTTCGCAGGTGTAATGGCATCTCTCCTGTTTCTATCTGTAATGCGCACACTAGCGCAGAGCGCACGGCTCCCGTACAAATTCTTAGTGCTTTCGCTTGGACTACATCTAGTCCAGCTAAAACTGACTTGGCTGCAGATCCATATGCCATACACCCATATTCAATTCTAGCTCTAATTAAATAAATATAAATCTGCTTCAGAGAGGCTATATCTGACCCCAGTCCATTCCACTCAGACACCTCATTATATTCATAGCTCTTTTACACTTGTCAATAACCTTAGATACATGCTCCCTCCATGCAAGTCTGGAGTCAAATAGGACACCAAGAAATTTAAAACTTTTAACCCTTTCCAAGTCCCTGCCATACATCTTTAGTTTAAGACTTTCATCAATTTCCTTTCTAGTAAAAAAACCATCATTTTAGTCTTCTCAATAGAGAATCTAAAACCCACCTCTTTCCCCAGTTCTCAACTAAGGTTAAAGCTTCCTGTATTTTCTTCAGCGTGTACTGTACATTTTTCCCCCTTCTCCATAAACTACCATCATCTGCAAACAATGACCTTCCAATACCTGGATCGATATTAGAAAAAATATCATTAATCATTATATTAAATAACAATGGACTCATGACGCTTCCTTGAGGAGTTCCATTTTCAACTACCCACCATCTGGATACATCTTGTCCTATCGCGCTCTCTGTCTTCTTCTTCGGTGCTGTTTAAGCGCACCTCGCATCCTTTTTGTTGCATTACTGCCATCTACCGGTTTCATCCCGATATATTTATGATGCATTGGAATGCAAAAAGCTAAAAAAAAATGTTTTTAAATTTGCTGAAAATACAGAAATGTAAAAAGGTGAAAATTATTTGAAAAGCTTGCTGAAAATATAGAAATAAGAAAAGTGGAAAAGGAATTTGAAAGAATTGTAAATATAGACAGAAATACATTTTAAAACATTGTTCAAAATACAGACATCAGAAAAGCTTAAATTAATTTCAAAGAAATGCAGAAAATAAACAAATGGAAGAAGCTGAAATGGATTTCAATACATTTGCTGAAAAAAGCTTAAATGAAATACAAAGAATTGCTGAAAATACATACACGGCAGAAAACATACATAGCAGACGCTAAATACGAATTTCAAAAGACTGCTAAAAATACAGAAATGGCAGAAACTGAAAGCAGAGAAAACATTTTTTTTAGTAATACTAGTAGTAGTATAAGTTATAGTTATTTGAGTTTGTATCGCTATGGTTGAAAGGAAGTTTATCCTGTGCCATTATCAGGGTTTAGAGACAGAGGATGTCAAACCGTATAGCCCTCTCAGGCAGATTTGTAATTTGCGGTTTTGGGCAATACAAAATTAAAATGAATCCCTGATCGAATACTTCAAGGACCGCCTTTTTTTATCTACGTAATATATCGAAAATCAGGAATTTCCTGTCTCAAGGTGATGCAGAAAAATTAGTTCATGCATTTGTTTCCTCCAGACTGGACTACTGTAATTCTTTGTTTGCAGGGTGTTCTTGTAAATCTCTTAAGCCTCTTCAGTTGAAGAGGACGTGTATTAACAAGAACTAATAAAAGAGACCATATCACGCCTGTATTGTCTGCTTTGCACTGGCTCCCTGTTAAATCAAGAATAGAATTTAAGGTTCTTCTCCTCACCTACAAGGCGCTTGCTGGTGAGGCACCTTCTTATCTTAAAGAGCTTGTAACACCGTACTGCCCTGCAAGGCAGCTGCGTTCTATAGATGCTGGGTTACTTGTTGTTCCTAGAGTTATTAAAAGTAGGATGGGATCAGTTATCAAGCTCCTCTTTTGTGGAACCAGCTTCCACTTTCAGTCCGGGGGGCAGATTCAGTCAGCTCCTTTAAGATAAAGCTTAAAACTTTCCTCTTTGATACCGCTTATATTTAGGGCTGGCTTAGGTTTGCCTGGACCAGCTCTTAGTTACGCTGCTATAGGCTTATACTGCCGGGGGACTTTTTAGGACACACCGAACTCCTCTCTCTCTCTCTCCCCTTTTACTAAAATCCACGTTGCATTAATGCACATGACTAATTCAGCTCCTTCCCGGGAGTTCTTTGTGCTTTCTCGCCGAGCAGGTCTCTGCAGATCGTAGTTCGGTCAGGACCCTGGTCCTGACTCTGGCCGTGGCCCTGCTGGCACCTGCTGCTGCTGTCATCATCATCATCATCATCATCATAATTTTAAATATGATTCATATCACTATTGCCCTTTCCTAAAATCTTTGCTTTCCCTCCCCACAGTCTTCTGTGGATGGTGGTTCGATCTGACGGTGGTGGTCCCTGCAGTGGTCCTGTCATACATCTGGCCGGCTACTTGGAATTCTTTGATTAATTTCTGTTATAGAAATTGAATGTATTCTACATCTGTATGAGTCATTCTGTACACATGACATCCATTGCAGTCTGTCCATCCCGGGAGAGGGATCCCTCCTCTGACGTTCTCCCTAAGGTTTCTTCCCTTTTTTTCCTGGAAGGGTTTTTTTCATTTTTTGGGGAGTTTTTCCTGTGCCGATGTGAGGGTCTTGGGACGGAGGATGTTGCATGTGTACAGACTGTAAAGCCCTCCGAGGCAAATTTGTAATTTGCGATTTTGGGCTATACAAAATAAAATGAATTGAATTGAATTTAACCTACTTTAATAACTTGATGAGTAACTAGCAGCAACAATTGAAGCATACAAACACCTAAAAATACAATCATGGTTGGATTAATTTTTTACGTGTAAATCTGCTTTTTGGTTTTGTTTAGCTACAAGTGTGTTTACCTTGCTATGATACATCTGATAAGTGTTTATCATGAATGGTAAAAAATGAAAGCCTACTTTCTGAGGAATTTTCAATGAATCTTAGTTTGTTCTTCTCTTTTTTTCCCCCAGATTCACTGAGGATTGGGCTGATTAGTGGCAATTTGGAAAATTGTTTTCTATCTGCACAATCACTTCTGGTAAAGATTCATTGACCTTTTACAGTATGTTTTGATTTGACTTATTAATACACTGCTTAGTTGGGATTCAGTGTAATGTTTGTGCTCATATATTATCAGAATTAAATGGAGCCACCTAGGGTCTGGAGAATATTAGCGATAACTGAATTGGAAAACAAGCTAAAAAACAAACATCCCCTCACTTTAACACCCCCCAATGTGTTGCTTTCTCCACCTGTTTCAGTGGTGAGGTCAACACCTCATTATGATCGTAACTAACTAGTCAAGATGGAGAAATACCATTTTTAGTTTTTAAATTCTTCCCGTAGGGATCTAAAAAACTGTTTATGAATAATCAATTGATATTGTAAATTTACTCCTAAAAACAATTTGTTTTTAAATCCATAGTGGTATGTAATATGTTTGTAATTGAGTTTCCATCCCCTAGTTTAATTGAAACTCTTCTAGATATGTCAATTTATTTGGTATTTTTATTTTATGAGAATGTGTGTTCCAGGAAGGATGTACAATACGTTTCACTGCAGAACATCTAGTGATATTGCTTTATTGAAGGAATTTGATCATAATCATATGGGAAACGTATGTAAAAGGTTTTTTCCTGCAGATCTTTTAGTGATATCCCTTTATTGAAGGTGTTTGAACGCAGTAATTCAGGAAAAATCTGTTGTTTGTGTTTCGCGCTAAAACTTTTTGTAATATCACTTCTTTGAAGCTGTTTGATTGTAATAAAATGGGAAGAATATGGAAAATATTTTTTTTGGCCTCAACATTTATTTTGTTATCGTGTTATTGTGAAAGATATTCCTATCTTGTCACTAATTCATTCAACTGTATCTTTAAGATTAGGGTTTACAGCTGTTGGCACTGTAACCCTAGTGTTTCACTGTTAATAAAGATATTTAAAACTTTGCGTAACAGCTTTTTTCCCCTCAATATTATAGGTCTTTACAGACTGCATTTATATTATTGTGTGGTAGAAATGAGTTGTTCTCGGCACTGGTAAAACCATGCCATGCCAGTTTTAACTCAAATTTGATCACATTTCAGATATTAGTAGGGACAAATTAAGTAATGTTATTATAATATATGATTCATATGTTTTTTGACTATTGAATATTATATGAGTTGGTATAATTTCATACATAAAAAGTATATCTTTTTTCATACTGCTATGGTAATTTTCATTGGCTGACATATATCTTTTTCATAAGATTCTTATAACGAAAGCATAGTTTCTGTTTAAATTAAATATATATTACACACAAAAACGTATAAAAGTGTATGTATTTACATATAAAAAGCAAATGTCTTTTAATATATAATTTATAACAAAAATGATATGGAACATATACGGAAAACATAATTTGCCATGCACTTTCCTTATAAACAACATACATAATGTTTGCTTGATTGTTACTTAATTCTTTTAATTATGTTGTATGAGAAAAATGCAAAAGTGGCCACTTTCATGAGTAAATCATAGTATGAGACATAACTCTCAAGACATACAATACATATAAAACAAACATTTACTATTGGTGGCAAAAGAAAATTCTTATGTTTTTTTCTGTTTCTTTTCCGTATGGGTGTGTTTGACACTCTCCAGATCATCACAACCTGGTAGTTGCACACATCCATTGTAAAATGACTCATGTGGGGTAATACGGTCTTTTCAGTTCCTGCTCTGATCGGTAGGGAACGTACAGTTTCAGTAACGTGCCGTAAAACTTCTCAGGATATTTTTCCTTGGATGTGCGGTAAAACCTGATGATAGCAGGCTTATCGTCTTTCCGCCTTTGCACAAATCCCCCGTCATTCAGAAGGGGCAAAACATTTTTACCTTTTGTCTGTTTGCCATAGACAATTCTGCAAGTAGCTGCAAAATCAGCTAAACACATCTCCTCAAACTCTGGTGTTTCAGGTCTGGCTTTGTACTTGTCAGTCAAAGACTTCATCCACACATCTGAACATTCAGGTATTGTGTTTTCCAGGGACGAGAGGGGGCGACTAATTTTCACTGCGTTGTCATCTGTCGGTATGAATACGACACCACGTTAACACTTCTTCATGTTAATTCCACATGCACAACTCACACATTCCTGAGCGCTGACCTCTCTTTTTTTGGAATATGCCTGCATTATTTCCCTCATTTCATCACATTCATTGATGTGCTCTTTGTTGGAGTTTTCAATGACTGTTTTGAGGTACTCAGAAAGTCCAGATTCTTTTTTGGTAATGTAGCTGGTGAGATACATGATGCACGAATATGCGTTGAGTATATAACTGACATAAATATTGGCATTCCAGGCCTCAAGTAGATGTGGATTATATCCGTTTACCCAGCAGAAAGCAAGCAGCTGAGTCCGGCCTCTAGGTCCAGAAAACTGTCTAGCGCTCCAGCTAACGATTCTCCTAATGTGCCATATCTAGATTCTTGTTCCATGTCCACATAATATGTATGCGTTCGTGCAGGTACTTCGTGAGGGAGCTCGTCAGTAGTCAGATAGATGTAAATAACTATTTTTCTGACCTCTTCATACATTGCATTACCTTTATCCAAAACAAGGTCAAGATCTGCGCTGGTGATGTTTTCGTTCTCATGAAGGTAGGACAGAAATGTAAGTGAGGCCAGAGGCCTGGCTGCGGGATGCACAGACTTGTCTTTCAGAAGGCTGACCTGCTGGATTTACATAGTCTTCATGAGAAGGTCCTGCTACACACTCAGAGTGTCTACTCTTTACATTAGCATAAGATGCTCGTGGTGACACAACAATTTGACCTCTGTGGTTTACCTGGTTAGCTTCAGGAGAAACTGCCACACATCTTTTCTTTACCACGTCAGCATAAGATATCTGTGGTACACCTGGCTTATCACTTTGACCTCTTAGAAATACCGGGGTCACAATAGAAGGCCTTGCTTCACCATCGTCGTGACATCCTCTCTCATCAGCAGAAACCTTTGGTGCATCGTTCTGACTTTCCTGTGTAGCACTTTTATCATCGTGAAACGCTGCAGCCATCTTCACCTCTCCACAGCTCAGAGGACCAACACATTCTACCTGTTGTACTCTGAATCTCTTTCGACCTCTGATGGCGCAGACTTGCAGCATGTGACTTGTTACCCTTCTTAGGCATTGTTGATGTGATCCAAAACCACAAATCTTGTTTTATTTTTATTGTAGACAATCAAGATAATAAACACAATATTAATCAAAATATATTAATTTAGCAAGATAAGAAAGTAGATTAAAGCAGTATCTGCTCTTAGTAATGGCGATTTATATCTAAAAAATATTCTATTTATATTTATTTTAAAGCAAAACACTAAGTGGACAAATAAGTGTTTTCCCACAAAATATTTTCAAAATTTGAATATCACACAAATTATATATGGATATACTGTAATCCACGTACTTAAGTTTCTATATCTTGTGTGTTTTTTTATAATCTTTTGACTTGTAGAAAAGATGGTGTGACCGGATGAGACCATATAAGGCAGACAATGTGATTTGTGGAAGGGAGAGCACAGGAAAAATGAAGATCAAATATTATCTGAGATAGCGCACATGTGGCCGAAGGGAGAGCCAGTTTGAACCCATTTTCAGGGCAAGGCCGAAGGCTACGTGAAGGAGTACCAGGCACTCATTGTTCGGGGAAGGCAGAATGTTACAGAAGGATGAACTGGGTTGAACCAACGTTCAAGGACAAGAGAGGTTATAAAAAAGAGCAGAGTCAGACAGCGGACGGACTCTGAGAGGGACAGCTTGCGAAGCGTGTTTCAGGTCTCCAGGTATACCTGCGGAGGATTGCTCATGTAGCACTTTATCTCTTCTAAATAAAATGTTAACTTTTTTAACTTTAATTGAGTGCCGTATTGGATTCTTCTCATCAACCAACTCGGGGGGATAGGAAAATCCCAACAATTTTGGGGGCTCGTCCGGGATGAGAAGTTTTCCTGTATAGGTGAATTTGGTCCAAGACGCTTTCATCCGCTGAACACTGCGTACTCCCAGGCCGCCTCAAACCAAGGTAAGCAGAAACCTGTTTCCACTAATTCTGCATATTGGATAATCTAAAATAAGGAGTACGTTGTGGATTGGTGGTGAAGAAATCAAATTGATGCATGAGCAATTCGCTAAAGTTAAAATTAAGGAAACCGGTAAAAGTGCACAACAATAGTACCGGCGAGTACTATTGGGTTTAGTAGGTATCAGCGAGTACCAAGGGATCTTCTATCCGACACAAATTAAAGGATCAGGGATCCTATTGGGTTTGGTGGGTACCGGCGAGTACCAAGGGATCAATGATCTGACACAAATAAAAGGATTTTGAATCCTAGTCTTTGGTTTGGCAACCCCATCAGACCCTGACGAGGGCTGAAGTCGCTAGGTGAGTGTCCTGGGGATTTGAGGACCCCCGAAAACTGTCTTTGGTTTGGCAACCCCATCAGACCCTGACAAGGGCTGAAGTCGCTAGGTTGGAGTCCTGGGGATTTGAGGACCCCCGAATCCCAGGGTTAGAGTCCCTAGGAGGTGAACCTTCTTAAATCCTGTGGGTTAGAGTCCCTAGGAGCACAGTCTCCTTAAATCCTGTGGGTTAGAGTCCCTAGGAGCACAGTCTCCTTATATCCTGCGGGTTAGAGTCCCTAGGAGGAAAGTCTCCTTAAATCCTGTGGGTTAGAGTCCCTAGGAGGAAAGTCTCCTTAAATCCTGCGGGTTAGAGTCCCTAGGAGTAAAAGCTCCTTAAATCCTGCGGGTTAGAGTCCCTAGGAGTAAAAGCTCCTTAAATCCTGCGGGTTAGAGTCCCTAGGAGTAAAAGCTCCTTAAATCCTGGGCTGCAGTCTCTGAGGGTGCAGCTCGTGTGTCTGTGTGAGTGAGTGTGTGTGTGAGCAAGGGGTGAGACGAGAAAGAGAGTTAAAATATATATAATATAAATCCCTTCAATATTACATTGATCTCGAAGGGTTCATTTAAAAGGGGTTCTGGAAGTATAACATAAGATTTCAGAACAGACGGGGAAAGCTTTCTGGAGCTGTGGAGAACATTGACGGTGTCACACGGAGGTGACCAGTTGTCTGATCGGGTAAAATAGATGCAAACTGGGGGACTGTTGTTGAAATGGAAGGTGAATATGATCGGGAAACTGTTGACGGCGGCTGGGGGCCAGCGCCGGGGTGTCGATGGGAAAAAATGAACGGCCAGCTGAGGCTGTTGTTGGTGGCAGTGGTTGGAGAAACTACCGGGAAAAAGAAACATGATGTTTGAACACACGGGATGCGCGGTGAGAAAAAGAAAGGCGTTAATTTGGCAGACTGAGTGTCACTGGCGCAGATATCGAGGAGTAGGAGAGATAATAAAAATTAAAAATTAAAAAAAGAGTCGAAATGCGATAAGGGGAGTGTGTGGAGAAAAATGGAAACTGCATGGTTTCCTTACTGGATACAAATTAAAGCTGTGGACAAAAACAACCAAGAACGGCGTAATTCGGAAAAACCACCTGCATACGAGGGGGAAAGAGAGGGTGCGGTTCTCTCTGCACCGGCTGGGTTCGATGCGGTATTAAACACAACAAGAGGCTCTTTGGCGGCACAGAAGGAAGCTGCATGTGAAGGCGAGACGGTGTCCATGCTGAGAGCTCACATGATAAGGGAAGTGAAAAACACACACACACCGCGCCTGCAATGAAGAAATGCTTTCTGCACTAACTGCATGCCTGCGCACTCTCACATATGCAAAGTCCTCAGGAAAAGCGTTTGAAAATAGGCCCACCACTATGGGGCGAGGTCATGGGGAACCTTATCATTTTTCATTTTTGGATTCGTGGGTTACACATTCTGTAGTATATAATTTGTAACCCCTTTTTTTAAAAGGGGTTACAAAACGTTTTTTCCAAAAGATGAAAAAAAAAATATATAGTATTTTCCAGGTCAAAAATTGAGTGGCAGACGTGTCTTCTCTTTTTCTAACACAATTTGTCCTTCGAGCCGGATATCAAAACTTTTTTCTCCTCTCAAGGTTTCGACCTGAAACTGTGCACAGGGAGTCTAAGACGCATCATGTTATATAAGATCATCATCTGCATGGTGAGGGATAGAGCAGGACATATCCAGTACTTACCAATCAGAAGTGCACAGCAGTATCAATGTTCTGTTGGGAAAACACACACAATGTCAGTTACAAGCTGAACAACAAGAAGATTAGGTTCATTGACAAAAAGCAGATTTAAGAGGACTGCTAACATGCGGCTAAGTGCTAATCTTGTGCACTTATGCTTGCTCTAAAAAATTAGCCAGAGATTTTTATTAACAGTATTATTAATATAAACCCTATTAAGCCTTAGCATCAACTGTCATCACTCTTTTCCCATACATCCCTTTGTTTGTTTCAATATGTAGTATCTTTTCTTTTATTGTCTATATTATTCATGTGGAATATATTTTTATCATCCTGTTTATAAAGTATGTATGTTGTGTGTGATGGACTTAAAGGGACCTTGAATTGAACCTATCTACCTGCGTACCTAGCTAGTTACCTATCACTAAGCCATAGACATATACACTAGATGCATTCGAATACGTCAATAGAGCCGCCATCTTGCTACGGGGGAGCCGATCGTTTTTCAATGCACCAACGTCAATAAAGGTATCGTAAATAGTCTAATCTAATGTGATTTTCTAGTTTTTTAGCACCGAAAAATGTTTAATCGCCATGTATGAGTTAACAGACAAGGAATTTACATTGGGAGGAAGGTCCGGAGCTGAGACAAGGGCTTCGGTGCGGCGCGGTGTCTCCCCCGGATAAAGTGATCAATTTTGGGACACATTGGGAAACTGTCCGGGGTATGGAGCTTTTTTTTTTCTCCCCTTTTGGACAATTCAGTCCCTGACCGACGTGCAATCGACCTATAGCTAAGCCACGCCCTCAGACGCGATGAGCCAATCACAGTGCGTATAGCCATTCCCATACACTCGGACATTCTCGTCACGGACGTCCATTGAAAAGCATTGCAGAAAGTCAGATTTCGTCTGGTTTTGCAAGGTTTTTCTGAGATTTTAAGTTTAAAAATTGTCAAACTTTGTTCATGGGGTACATGCAACTCCGACGCTTATCCTTTCCTAAGCCACATCTCAACCGAGAAAAGTGTCTTCTTTGGATGAAGTTGTGCGGTAGACCACAACATCAACTGAACGTGGATAAAATTAACAAGGATGTCTACATCTGTTCTAAGGCAAGTCAACATCGTACTTAAAGCAACATATTGTCACTTTGCTGGAAAGAAATATAAAGTTATCTTTAACATCTCTACCGTTAGGCTACCGTTAGCATAACGGTAGCCTAACGTTAGCTCCTAGCTGCGTTCTTCATGTCACTTTGTTTGCTGGGAGTTCATTGGCCTATTTTGTTCTAGCTTTTGTACTTTAGTGGTCGTACATCATTGTTAGCTTTTGTCCAAAAGGCTCTAGTTAAACTCACGTTAACTTCAGAAGAAAAAATCTGCTAATACAGAGCTTTAAGCTAAGTTTACATAAAAAAATAAGCAAGTAGCGATTAGCATAGCCTATTTTCCAAGTCACGTCAAGTTAGGTTAATTAATTGTAGGTAAATAACACTTCTTACCCTGAGATGGTGATGGCAACGAGATGCGGTTTATCACGTTTGCACTGGGCCTGTAAATTTTGGCTTGTAACTGAAGCTTTTTATCGACCTTCTCAACAATAACATGATTAATATATCCCTCCAATGCGTAGTTGATACCCTTTTAGTGACTTCTAGATGATATCTGATCTTTCTGTCTCCAAAAATCATCGATGGCCTCCTGCGAAATGTCTCCTACTGTGACACCTGACATAGCGCCCGTTAAAGAACGTTGATTGTTTGTCCGAGTGAGTGGAGGGGGGCGTGGCTTAGCCATAGGTCAATTGTGACCCGCCAACCCTGGAATTCATTCCTTTCATTGGAACAGCCAAAGGCAGCACAAAAGTCTGGCATACTCCATTGAAATGTATTGCGAGAACTCCGTAGTAAGATGGCAGCGGTTTTGACGTATGCTCAGAGCCCGAATGCGACATCTAGTGTATATGTCACTAAGCGGGGGTTTAGCTAACAGTGTGATAGAGCAACATTAGCATCACTGTTGTCTTGGTATTACATTTTCCAGCAAGAACACAGTTTGCTTGCCATTGACAATAGCTATACCACTAACAAGTTGTTTTATGTCAGTTAACAAAGCTAATATTAGCTCAAGATAGCTATCAATAATTGTATCAAAGCTGCTATTATTAGCTAATATTAGCGCAAAATCTAACACTATCTTAGCTAATATTAGCTAATGATAGCAGCTTGGTATCGTTAGCGTTAGCATCGGTGCAAATATTAGCTAATGATAGCCAAGTATAATTTACCAAGTTGTAACGTTACAGTTAAAAATTTCGCTCTTAATTTATGTTTGTATTCTAGCTATATGAAGTGGAAACCAATGCTAGCCTTGTTCTGAAACAAAACTTTTTCTACCGTTAAAAAACGTTATTAGAGACTGACTACTGCTACTTACCACAGAAGCTTCTAGAACACAATGGCGACTGTGTGCTGCAGACCTGCGCAGATTTCATTGAGGCGTTCAGGGAAAGTGAGAGATTCCGGCGCCAAACACAATAAATTAGGCTAAATCAAATTACGCTTGTGTGTGTGTGTGTGTGTACAAACATACCTACGTTTTGATGCATAATTTGTGAATGACATGTACAAGCTGTGGGTTTTTTGTAGAAAAAAACTTACTTAAAAACAGTTACACCTTTATTTTGCAATATACACCTTTATTTTACAAAGATAATAACAAAACAGATAATAACTAATAGCTTAGCTTAGCGTAGCACTGGAAATATTTTTCAAAACACAGATGAATGTACAGTGTACATTCATCTTACATTAAACAATTAAATACATACTAAACATACAAACAAGCGCCCGACCACCACCCAGAATTCCCCAAATTATTAATTTAACCTTCCCCCTTGCCCAACTCGGCCCTGATTGCCCTTTTGCCCTTTTCCCCTTCACACTTATTTTTAAATAAAATGGCAGTTTGACCATTTCCTTCTGTAGAGGGGTCCAGAGCTCCTCCTCAATTTCGAATACTTGGTCCAGAATGTAGTAGGAGATACATTTTGACGTAGAAGAGGATTTGAAGCATTTGAAGCTCGCTCTCATTGACTTTAGTGTTAAAATAAAGTGTTAAAAAGCTTGATATTTAAAAAAGTAGAAATTGTAGAAGAAAAAGTTGAAAAAGTCCCATCATTAGCTGAAAGAGCTGAACATTTGAAAAGTTGAATGGTTTTAATAGCTGAAAGTATGCAGAAGTTGCGCAGAGCCAAAAAACGTACGGAATAATCAGAATAAATAAATAAATACACACCTAATGGTCGTCTTGGTATTCACATGGACACAGCCACAAACATCATTATGCGTTACCAGGGTGCGATTTGACAAAAAAGCAGAGGGGGGGATTTTTTCTTTTGCTGCCGGTGTCGGCATGCGGGCTGACCGGGAGGGGTGGGGGGGGGGGGGGGGGGGTTTGGGGGTTATGTTGACGTTCAGAAATATGCGCCGTCTGCCAGAAGGCTGCTGAACAGCTGCTCCGATGTATCGACACTGAAGATCGTTAGATTTCAAGAGTTTAGGTAGGCGAGCAGTTAAGTTGCATTCAACGCTATCAAGGGGGGGAAATCCTTGTCCTTGTCCCCTGAATCACAATGTCCCTCTAAAGCCTAAACCCTCAGGGACTTAACATTAACTGACCTCACCTGGTAAGTGACCATGTGAAAGTCTGTGAGGACTTTAAATGTGAAGGGGACAGCACTTTACTGCCACATATATATTCACCATGACTCAAAAATGATTTACAAGTGAGGGTAGTTATTTTATATGTTTAACTATCTGATTTGAACAGGCAAGATTAGAGATCATTTAAAAATATATTTTTACAGCTTTTGTTGTCAAAATAATGTCGATGAATAAATGAGTAATTATTGGGTTTTTTTCCTTCATCTTTGATCTCTAATGTTTTAAAAGTATTCTGTGACAGTTTGAACACAGACTGGCACGTCTCTTCCAGGCACGTCACGCCCCCTAAACCAGATCAGGGCCAAAAGTCTGAAATTGAAAAAAAAACATTTGAAACTGAAACCATTAAATCGGAAATCTGAAAAATGTCTTATTGTTGTCGTAGACAGCAACAACACTTAAAAACCCCCAACATGTTTTCTGTTACCATGATGCATTTTATAGACCACTCCATTCCAGTTCCCCATATCCACATAAACGACTAACATTTCACAATGACATTCTGTATTTTATTCAGGAATTAAAAAAAATAGGTGTTCATAATGAATATAAATATTTCAAAGACTAATACATACATTTGTTTTAGATATTTCAAAAGTAATCTCTAGATGTTTAATTTGCAAAAATATACATCGACACAAGAGTAAAATCATTTTTGACAGGATTTTAATTCTTCAACATGTTTTTGGACACTAAACTAAAAAGCCAGAGAGGTTCATATGAGATGCGTGTCTGTGTGTGTGTTTGTTCAGGGCTCAGATTTCGAGAGACATTGCAGACCCGGCAGCCTCCAGCGACGAGAGCTGCCCTGGATCCTCAGGTCCAACCATTCCCGCTGAGCAACCCCCAGAGCTGCACTGGGACCACAAAGGACAGACGGCACAAGTTACTACAGATCACAACAGCTGTTCTCAGAACATAGACGCTTCACTACTCTAAATAAGCCCAGTGTAAAAAGAGGCACCTGCTCCAAGGAGAAAAGCTCATTGTGAAAATGTATGACATATCATTTCACACTATAAAATCTGTACAGTTTCAATACATGAGTATATTCAAATAATATATATTCTTGAATTTTTTGACCCCTCAAACCATGGAACTGTAGGGTGACACAACCGCCCGAGGAAGTTAACGGACTATTAAAAAAAGTATTTAATCAAGCAATACGGATAATATAGGTACAAGAGACTGTACTGTATTTTTAAAATAACCCATAGCCTTAGTCCACTAACCCAGAGTATTATATTTTATTCCTTGGACTATGTTGTCTTGTTGTCCATTGTCATCTTTTGTCCTGCACCAAATTCCTTGCATGACTGACATACTATGGCAATACATGTTTTCTGATTCTGATATCATTGCACACACGCGACCGTTGACATTTCAGTTTTTAGCTTGGTGGCGATTGCCGTAAAAAGACCGGTAAACACCACAAATGATCAGTTTCGGGCAATGCGAGCTTTCGCAGCTGGACAATTAATGTGAATGAATGAGATGGTGCGAGATCTTGCAAGAAGATCCAGTGCTGTTTACGCAGTTCCTGCACGTACGGGGTCTTTTCAAAAGTTTTTTGTACTATTTTATTTAGTAATTAATTCATTGTTGAAATATAAATTTCAAATAAACCATTTATTTGAAATACCAAAAGTTTTATAGTTTTCTTTCCGGTACCGTACCGGACAGTACCGGCTTACTTTCACCTCTGCTTGACGGCGAGCAGTTAAGTTACATTCATCGCTATCAAGGGGGGGAAATCCTTGTGCCCCCCGGCGATAAAAATAATTTAGCAGAGGGGGGGATAGGAAAACCAGAGGGGGGGAAATCCCCCCGATCCACCCCACAAATCGCACCCTGCATACACATATATAGTCTCTCTCGCAGACACATTCAAAATATGTATACGTGAAAGGAGAATATATGTATGCGTGAGTGAAGATATATATACGTGAAAGGAGAATATATGTATGCGTGAGTGAAAATATATGTACGTGAAAGAAGAATATATGTATGTATGAGTACCAGAATGAATAATATCTTAAACGACCCCTCATACTTTTTTGTGGTTGGAAGACTAGAAAAGCGCTACACAAGTACAGTCCATTTACAATTGACCATATCACTGAGAAATCAAAATTATACCTTGGAGCGAGGTAAGGCTCTCCAGGGGTGGAAGGGTTTACTGGAGGGATGTCGTCTGTCACAACGGGGGGGCCAGACAGCGTCAGGTCCTCCCCCTCCACACACCTCAGGTTGGTTATACTGCTCCCCTCTGCTGCATCAAGGCTGTCTCTCATGCTTTTGGTCGGACCTGCAGAGTTCCGCATAGAGGTTACTGACACGCAGAAGGGTTAGGGTTAAAAGAGGCTTTTATCAAACCTTCTGCATACATCAACGTGGTCAATCACCAAAATGTGTGTCTGTTTGAATTCAATACTCATTACGCCCCGTTATGCCCAGTGAAATTCCTCCCTTGTTTTTGCTGCTGTGGGGTTTGACTGGAGCGCTTCTCCGAGCACTCCCACTGGCCGTTGGTCAGTGTGTCCAATAGTTAAACAGTAAGTAAGTAAGACTAGTATGGCAAAAAAAATTATGCAATTGGTGAATGTTCATTGGAGCAATACACAACATTCAGAGCGTTAATAAAGTCACAAACAACTTGTCTTGATGTCAGTGATTTCAACCTGAGCAGACAATAAAATCCCTCCCTCCCTGTGGGGGTTTCAATGGTGGAATGTATAAATTGAAAGTTTTGGACATCTTTTACATTGTTCATTCTGTCCATTCCGGAAGAGGGATCCTCCTCTTTCTTGCCCAATGAAGGATTTTTTCGTTTCCTGGTTTTGTGAAGGGACAGAGGATGTTGCATGTGTGCTGACTGTAAAGCCCTCTGAGACTCATTTGAAATTTGTGATTTTGGGCTATACAAAATAAAATGAATTGAATTGAATAGATTTGTGTGTGTGTGTATGTGGCCCACTGACGAGCTAATCACTGCTCTCGTTTGATGGTTACCAATGAGAAGCCACTCATTGCCGCCCGGTCATTGCAATGTTGAGGCAACTCCTCATTATAGATTTGCTGTGAATGGATGCGGCTCCTTCAATGTAAAAAAATCATAATGTTGTTTTTTTTCTATTTTTGTCCATTTATTTTAAATGTTTAGTTTTTTTCTTTTTTAAGTGTCATCAAACGCAGCCAAGTGCAATAACGAAGTGGAATGCTTCAGAAGGATTGAGTTTAGAATATGTCAGAAGTTGAAAATTGAAGTTGATAGAACCCTAATGACGGACAGTTACGCGTCCTGCCCTGTGCAGCAAGCACGGAGGTCACATTAAAGAACTACTTTGTGCACGGTAAATAGCCCCGATTGACAGCATCTACTTTACATGAGCATGAATATTAAGTGTCACTGAGGTTTGGAATATGGCTTGATGTGATACTCACAGCAGCGCGTGAAAGGCTCCCAGGCTCTGGACTGCACGTACGGTCTGGCCTGTGGCTGCTGCAGCAGACACATCACTGCTGAGTCTACTTGTTGAAACACCCTGCAGACAGAGGGAAGGATGAGCCGACCCGCTAACACAAAGGGATGTGGAATCTGATCAGCACAAGAGTAGCTTCTCCTCACCGTGGCGTTTCAACATCTGCAACAGGGTTCAGCGACTACAATTATCATGAATTATTTTGTGATTTAGGATAGTAAGAGTATGTTTCAGCTATTTCTACACAGCCTGTACAAGGAGGGACTGCTGTCTGGTATGCAGCAGGTATGGAGAAACAATGAGGGGGACGTTGAAGATCCTACGTATGGTTTCACTAGATGGGAAGGGCTAACATACACTGTAAAAATCCGTGAAATACACGTTAAATTACTGGCGGCTGCGGTTGCCAGAGGTTTACCGTAAAAAGTGATACCATATAAGACATTACGGTATGTCTTTTTGCACCCGTAAAATTCCCAGTTGAGAACCGTTTTGTTTACAGTAAATTATTATTAAAAAAAACTGACACACCGTAAAAATAAAACAGTGAAATATACGTAAATTACTGGCAGCTGTGGTTGCCAGAGGTTCACCGTAAAAAATAAAGTGACACTGTATAAGACATTACGGTATGTCTTTTTGCACCTGTAAAATTCCTAGTTGAGAACCATTTTGTTTACAGTAAACGATTATTGAAAAAAACTGTTCCAGACATACAAATGAAAAAGACATTTTCTGTCCCAGCAATATGTTCTCTTGAGGTTCACGAATACATAGCAAACACAGAAGAATATATCATTATATGCTTTGGGGGTAGAGAGCGATCACAGCTCTGGAGCTTGGAATGCATCATATGAATGAATCAGTGTAAAACTGGCAGATCTTTTTTAAGAATGGTTCATCTCTGTGTGAAAGGAGGATATGAAAGTACATGACAGACAGTTCCAAAGCAGGCTGTGGTACCGGAGGCTGAGCAGCCGTTGGTGGAGTTCAGCTGACAGGCCGTATTTGTCCGACTGGATCAACTCTCTGATGGAATCAAAGTCCTGCTTCAGCTGGAGGGCTCCCTGCACACTGAGGAGGAACGACACCACAGCATTTGGGTTAAGGACAAACTCCCTCTCACACCAAAACCGTCTAACAAGCTTTGTTTGTTTGGCAGAAACATGTTCTTCTCATTTGAATAGTTACCAAAGGGGGAATGTGTTATGTTATTATATAATATAATAGTGTCACCTTGGGCCCCATGCAGGGAGCCACACATGAACGGATTTGTTCTTGTTCTCTTACTACCTATTAATCATTTATGCTACTCTCTTGGCTAAGAAAACATTTGATTAGTGAAGGTCACAATGTAACTAACTGCACTACCAAATAAATATGTTTAACTAAAACAGTCTGCGTATTTTCACCTGGTGGTCGAGACAGAAGACAATGACACGGAGGAACAATCAGTACAAAATTAAAGTGTGAAGAGTATAGACACAACAGCTACACAAAAAGTGTACCTTCAGTAGCTAACATAGCATAGAAGTGCTAATGCCATGGGTCAATGGAGAAAATAAATCTCTTGGATGGTTCGGCTCCTTGATGGCGGATAATAGCGTTTACTTTATATCGGTTTTTTTTTATAGTACCTCAATTTTACCTCTATCTCTTTTAGCCTTTCTTGAGTTGGCAACAATCAAGCAATCAGTCTGCCTGGTTGGGTTGTTCTTACAGCCTTTTTTTGGGGCGGCACCTCTCCAATTCTTGGATATGGCAACAGCTGCCTATCTCATAGTGTTTAGGAGTGGAGATACATTACGCCTCCAACGTATGATCAAGTGGGATGTATTGTTCAGCACACATGGGTGAGCCGATATGGATAGATAGGATAGAAACCATCGGGAGGGATGTGCATTCATGTGTAGGCTATACACCTTTAACAATTAGGCTACAGTCCCCACCACCAGGTCTTCCTAGGCTATTTGCTGATATTCTTAAACACTGTGTAGGCATCAATGCATGACAGTATCAATGAAATGTACCTGAATTTGATCCTCTGTTTCAGGATGTGTTCCATCCATGCCTCCATGAAAGCAGTCATCGTTATACTGAGCGCTTGGATACGGGCATCCTCAGACAATGGTGCCACACCCTCTAAAACCTGACCAATCACAGTCTGAGCTGCCAAAGACGCATACTCACTGGGACAACTGGGAAAACCTGTGCAAACAGAGTAATATACTATGTTCAGTACAAATGTACCAATAGTTGCGTGAGCCATTCTCTGGAGATCCAGCATTTATGTTTTGTTAAACAACTTTCTTTTGAAATGTACTGCATACATAAAGTATAATGTTATATTTATGAAGCTGCTGCGGAGTGGGTACCATATGGGATTATGTCCGTTGGCCTGCCTTACCAAATGAAGAACAAGCAAGTTATGCTGTGTGTGAGTGGAGGAGGACTCTCCAGTTTGGAATCCTGCAGTTTCCTGTATAACCACTGTCCCATACGGAGGTGGTCCTGTAGTCAGCGGTACCCAGGGGAAAAATTATATTACCCCTAATGTGGCCCATCTCCACTGCCAGTGCGGTTGAGAAAGAGGTCTTTGAACCCTGACCTTGCAACCCCTTCAGCTCCCTCAGGGCGGGGGTCTTGTGGGTCTTGTGGTTCTATACTTCAACTCAGGGGGCCGTGCCTTTGCTATTTGAGCCCTAGACAATGCAACAGTACCCGCCTCCCTGTGAGATGGGCCTTATCCGTTGACTCAAGGTCCGGATATAAATGTTACTGCTAGACCGTATGACTGTTGTGTGTGAAGTTAATGAAGAACCATTTCCAATATGAATATTCACTCACTGGAGCAGTGAGTGGGATTTAGGGCACAGCGGGAATATGGTGTTCATAGCTATGTTTTATTAGTAACAATCATCACTCAGAATCTCTGTGTATTGGTCCCTGACAATGATAGATAGGCTTCCTACAGTAGACTACAGTAGCCCAGAGCGGACAAACCAAACACTAGCCGGGTGCTACAATGCTCCTAACAATAATAACCCAAAAAATGTATTCATGGGACGTTGTCAATGTGTCTTTCAGACTCTGGTGGTGTCCATTTCCACTGTCCGGTACGGTTTATATACAGACCCATTCGACATGGAGCGTTTTTTCTGTAATAGAGGCTGTGTGTCAAAGCGAAGCACCTCTGCATTCCATCTGTAGAGTGGGTTTCTACATGGACTGAGCACTAACAACACTACCTGCCCTGAGACTGGGTCTCCAGTGTACAGCAGAAGGCATGGTCTGCTCAAAGATCTCCCCTGACATCCTCTTGCAGTCGCTGGAGAAGGTCTTCAGCACCAGAGAAGAGAAGGTCTGGTGGAAAAGAGTGGCATCACTGTCATTGACTTCCAACATCTTTGGTTTGAATGCCACATATATACTGGCAGAATGGAAAAAAAAAAAAAAATACATCATCTATTTGAAACATTCAAAAGTTATACAAAAACCCTTTATTACATTCCCACCTACTGTTGAGAGAGGTATTAAACTACTCCTGTGGTCTACTTGGCTATCATTTATAAAGTTATATACTTTAGATAGCATTAGCAGTGGATTGTATTTACATTGATGTACCATAAAAGGCTAGTTATGTTGTGCTAACTTTATGAAATATATATTGCTGCATCAAATGTCTTTTACAGATGTAATGCTTTCATTGAGGGTTTGAGATGATCACCAAACACGCACACAACCACACGATAACATATCCTAAGTAATTAGGATTTAGGGTATTCAAACAGAGAGGGTCTCTTTATTAAGCCGGTTATTAATCCGATTGCGAAATTTGATTGATTTGAGAATGGTGAATGGTAAAGTGAACACGTGAACAACCTCATATTTCAATTTTCTAACTTCTGTGATAACTGATTATCTTTTTTATCACTGCCAATTATTTCACTTTTCCCATTTATTGTAAATGCGTTTGTTTTACTTTCATTCTAAATGGCTCTTCAAATATGGTTGAGATCAGTTGACACAAAGTTGTATACCTACAGTCAAACACAGCTGATCACAAACGAGTCCTTCGCTATAGTGTTGTGAAACTTGTAGGTCACCTGCAGCTCGGATACAGTCCTGTCCAGGGCCACGAGTTGCTGCATCAGCAGAAGCTGGTTGTGGTTATGAAGAGTAGAAGGCTGCTTCCTATCTAAATTTATCTTCAGGGGCTTTGTCTGATGCAGCATCATCTCTATTGACTGCCTCAGCCCCTGCAGAGAAAGAACACATCAGTACGTTATTATCAAACTGGTGAGGATTTCATTTTAGGGCTAAGAGGCAAACCGTGAGTAGTGGACAGAAATAGAATCACTTAAAGCTATAGTTGAGAACATTCATATGTCACTATATGAGTAGTATAAATCAACTTGTGCCTTCTGTTGTGCACATGTCTAGTCATGCCTGTAATTTAAATACAGTATTTATGTTTGATATAAATGAGTAACCTACTTTGAGGTCTCCCTGTGTGATGAGCAGGAACTTGTTGAGGCTCCAGGACGAGAGGAACTGGTGGGCCTTGGACATGACCCAGACCCTGGACAGCTGGACTGTGGCTAACACCAAGCTAACAGTGATTCTCTGGAGAGTCAGTCTGGAAGGGGAGAGGCTAGAAGAACCTGAGGGAAACAGAAGGAGTAACAGAAAAACGGATGATGGAACAATACATCTCAAGAGCCGAGCAGTGCAGTTGTTGCACCCTGGTCATAGCTGGCCAGGGCTACGTTGTGATTGGCTCCAGAGCTCCAAAAGGCACTGCTTTTAAGTTGCTTTATATTTCTCACTGGTGCCTAAAGATGAGCTTGGGCTGGGACGGTGGTGTCTCAGTGATGGATCGGGGGACATTGCAGGACGGGATGCTGCTGTTGGGATTCAGAAGCATGCAGCCTCATGGACAGCCTGCCACAGTCACTTTTTCAGACCCGTCGTAGGAGTTGAGTGTAGTTATTTTGCTGTTATTTAAAACAAGTTTATCAATCATGGAATATATATAACTTTAAGGCTTTTTTAAAAGCCATTTTCATTTGGAAGAATTAGAAGGTTATTTCACCCCCCTTATCAGTCAGCTATAGCAGGTTGCTTAAATCCATAGAGAACACTGTTCAAAAGTCACATAACCTTCCATGGGGTGACTGTGTGAGTAGACAGCAGTGTCCTTTTCCAATCAGAGGTTTGTGGTTTGATCGGTGGCTCCATTAGTGTCGGGGTGTGTGAATGCTAGTTAGTGATGGGCAGGTGTTTCTGGGTGTGGTAGCTCCTGTCATCAGTGTATGAATGGATCAATGGTGAAATGTAGGGGTAAAGAGATTACAAAAGAGAAACATGTCAGTTCATTTAAGATTTATTATTACTGGGGCGTTAACTATGCTAATTTACAAATGTCATGATCACACGTCATTTATGCACAGGTGTCACTTACCCAAAGTCAAGAACATTTGCTGTATGCGACGTGGCTATATAAAACGACCGTGTGGCGATGAGTAAATGAAAGTCGATAAAACAGAGCAGAAATGTCCCTGCGTGAAGTGTTCTTACCCGGCTGAAGGCAGCTCAGAGAAGTTAGGAGAGGAGGGGATAGCAGCAGGAGGTGCTCCATGGTCAACGACATCATCACATTTGCATCTTGTTCCGATGGCGGCGTCGCAGAGCTGCTGCTCTGACTCACAGGTGAGAGACACTTGTCCTTCAGAGCGGAACCTAAACTTCTGCACACCTCTGAAGAAAGACAACATGACAAAGATCAAACAGAGGGATTCAGCAGTATGTGCTGAGTGATAGCCACTAATCCAAGATGGGGCGCACTGGGGAAACCTAGCATTACAAACACTAAGCCTAAACAAAAGGACACAAAGATATGTACTTATGTTCCAACTCGTGTGTGTGCGTGTGTGTGTGTACCAACCATAGTCCCACTGAGCATGTGCTGTAAAAACTAACAGATGGAGACAGATGTCATCCAGCATGGTCCTCCACTCTTCTGGAACCATATCTACAACAAACAAACAATGATGCCACTCAGGAAGGATAAAAGCTGTGGTACGTCAGGCTCTCGTGTACAAACAGCAAATGCTTCACAATTGCCCAGGGCACTGTTGTTGAAGTGTAGCAGGCCCACAGCCCCAAAGAAACAATGCGTATTGTTAGCCCCTTTAGCTATAAACAGATAATAATGACTGACTAATTTCACCTGACGCGATCTTCTCACCAGTTTTTGAAGCCTGACTCATCCTGTGCAGGATCTGGAAGCTCCTTTTTTTGTCTTGGAGGTTGATGCTCTCTGCTCTGTTTCCTGCTTGGGGCGCATGCAGCTGCAGCCACAAGGCCTTGCTGCAGAGAGTCCACAGCAGGCTGCGGTACTGTCCAAACAGATCCACAAACAACAGAGACTGACCCAGGTCCAACCACTGCACCGAGGTAGGCCAACGAAGACTGTCCGGCTCCACTGCTGTCCCCTCCGCTCCCCCCGTCTCCTCCTTTGCATCCCTTCCACATCCTGAGCTGAAAGACACAAACGCAGCAGTTAGTAAACATGGACCTAGAGTGTGCTCACATGAAGATCAACACAATACTGAACATATCTGAACGAGACCATGAACCCCTTAGCTTTCACAAGATGTGAGCTGAGGTACTTGTGGAGCTCAGTAAATAACTGTATTAAAATGGCTTTATAAATTATGAAGAAGAGGATTTGTGAAAACATTTTTTAAATTCCCCTGAACATCGTAAAGTGTTTGCACGCTCCCATGGTAAGCAGTAGGAAACCAAACACTCTGCGTCTAGAGTTTTTTACTCTAACCACCGTTTTCCCCTCCCCAACTACGTGATGGCCGTGTGAAGACCATCTGCACCAGGCAGAGGAGTCCTCCTGGATGGTGGGATGTTGAATGAACCATTTGGATGTGGTGTAATAAGAAAGATAAGAGGGGAAGAGGCACAGACCTTCTGTGAATTCCCATGAGAAGGGAGAATTCATAGAATGTCTGAGTTCTGAGTTAGCGTTACTTCCTAAACGATATACCGGAAGAAAAACAGCAGAATTCCTTAAAATCTTGTCCGCCATGTGCCAGGGTGAAATAAAAAAGATTAGAACAGGAAATCGCAGGCCATGATTGAGAGGTACTACTGAGTCAGGGGACCTACATACAGGAGGGAAGGGAGAAGTAGAGAACAACTAGTGCATCTTAAATAATTTTAGGTAACTCCCTCATACAAGCCGGTCTAAATTACCGAGAGGTAAAGTAACAATAACTGCACCAAATATTGGTGCAGTTATTTAACTTAACTTATTTCCGCTTCAGAAAAAGACGACTATTAATATAGCTGTTAACACTAATATTTGGAATAGGACTCAATTCAGAATAGCCACACCGATGTTGTTTGCATTAGCCATATCAAATTTGGAATATTGAGATTATTAGTAGGGATGTGTTCAAACTACGGCTGTCAAAAATAGTGCACTAACGGCGTTAATTAGATGTTTGTCGTTAATTACGTCAATTTTTTTTAAACGCATTTCACGCATGCGCAGTGTGACAAATTACTAATTGCCCCCCCTAGAAATATCATTAAAACAATGGTGTGTATTGTAAATAACAATATACAATATAATATAAATATACATCATGTAATAATGATGTATATTTAGAATATCTGTGTAAGAAGTAAAACAATACAAACCCCCAAAAACACTTTTTAAGTTTCGAAACATTTTGAGTCCCCCCTCACAGTGCCTCACAGTGGTTTGGTCCACTGATTGCTAGCGATCTGCACTCGACTCAGTCACATGGTAGTGACATGAACGTAGTAAGTAGGCAGTCTAAGGCTATTTTATTCACATTAAACATCGGATGAAGTTTTTATTTTCTCAAATACAAATGATGCTGAGTAATTAATGAATTCCTCATGACAAGAAAGTTTGCTATGCTAGTGTAATATAATGTAATGTTACCCAGCTTGTTTAATATGCCCCCACTACAACTAGCTAACGTTATTATTTGTGTCCCCTTCAAAAGTTGCTCTTCAGAAATGTTATGTTTATTGTCCCCTCCCTACTGTTAGATCAGATTTACGCCCCTGGAGAGAGAGGGAGAGGCAGCCCACTCAGCGCACTTTTTTGGAGTTTTACCGGCCAACGCTCCCGTTTTTTACCCCTATCACCCGGACACCTCCCTGTTTGTTATTTCTCCCGGGAAACAACTCTGATTAATTTGATTAAACATTTTAATCATTTGACAGCCCTAGTTCAAACAGATAACTAGCATCTTTGTTTTGTGTCACATCTAAACCTCAGGGCTAAACTGATAAAAAGGAAAGACATTTTGAGGTGAATCAACTTTCCAGTCACTTTAACAACTTGTAAAATGCACCAAAAGCTGATTCCAGATATATAATGTACTGTTGTTCATGTGTGCGCGCCAGAGAAGGACAGCTGGGAGGCAGGTGTTTGAGGTGGGACAGGCATCATGATCTCTTAAACAATGGCTGGGGGGTGTTGACGTTACCGGACAGCAGCTTCTGACCTGGTTGGTAGTTTTAGATCAGCACATTCCTGCTGAGGCCCTTCCACATTTCGGACCTTGCTGTTACCAATCCAGCCCACTGAATCAGCTGAAACGATCCTGGGAGCATTCAAAATCATCTGATCAGTCCTTCCGTTTGGTGATAGCACATCCTTTTTTGTGTCTGGGAGCAGTGGTTCAGTTGGAGCATCTGGGGCCGGTGGATGGGACACCAGCGGAGCCAGCAGGTCATTGGAGGAAACTAGCACCTGAAACAGTAGCTCTACAGAGGAATGGTCCTGTTGGCAAACCCCTGACAGAGGCAGGGCTGAGGGGCGCCGGGGGGTGGTGGTGGTGGAAGGGGGAGAAATGGTCTGCAATAATTGATGGTTACCTAAACTTTCTAGATTTGTTTGACCTGAGTCCAAAGCTTCCATACTAGTCTGAATTTGACCCATCTGGGATGTGCATGTTTGGCACCGGCTGGTTTGGGCCTTGTTAGAGCCCTCTGGTCTGTTTTGGACCAAAGTGGGCTTGGCTAAGGATCCTTGGCGAGGATGGTGGTGCTCAAAGATAGTACTGTCCAAATGAGGGTCAGGGGCATAAACAGCCTCAGGGCAGGTGTGGCTAGATGATGACCGCTGATGAATAAAAGAGGAAACGGGGTCGGTGTGCTGCAGCTGCTCCAAGGACCACTCGGATCTTAGTGCAGAAGCCCCAGAGCTGGACCTGGGGCCCCGGCTCACGGCGTTATCAGAACATGCAGAGGCCTCGTGGGTGGTGTGAACCTGACAGATGGGGCAGCTCTGCTCAGAGGCCCAGCTGTGCAGCTGCTTGGCTTCCATGGCTGCTTGATGCACCGCTAAAATCCTCATCAACTCTTTGAGCGTGAAGGCAGCAGGGTGTCGCCCTCTGCTGTTTGGAAGACTACAATCCAGTGTGGAACACTGAGCACGCTGTAATACTGCAGTCCTCAGCTGGGCGGTGCTACGCTGCACTATCTGTTCTCCCACTGCTTGGTTATACAGGTCTGTTCCAGCTAAAATATCCTCCAAGACGTCTCTCGGTACAGAGTCTAATTCGGCCCGTGCTACGGCACACAGAATAACATACACGTAACGTTCCATCAAAACCAGTGCCTGTAGACTGAGTAAGTCCAGAGTCTGTTTGACTTCCCCCAGCAGCCGGCTGTGCTGGACCAGAGCTGGTCTCAGGTAATGGTCCGAGCGGACTTTTGAGAACAGACAAGACCAGTGGCTGAGATGGACCCGCAGCTCCTGACTCAGTGAACCAAGGTCAACGCTGGATGAAGACCAGCCAGGTGGGGTCTGGAGAGGAGAGCAGAATGCTTGTGTTACAGGTATCATTCATTTTAAATCCGTCTACACAAGATGCTGTACCCTAGTACAACTAAGAAGCCAGAGGTCTCGAGCATGAAATGCGGTCTAAACACAAGCAGAGCTATGTCTAAGGTCAAACTAGTCTGATCAACATCAAAAGGGAGCATAAAGTAGATGCTCTCTGAGAATCAGCCAGTGGCTCAATTGGCCCAATATTTTGTTTAGACATTTATCTTCTAACATCACCAGCAGGTTGACATTTGCAGGTCTTATTGAAATTATTATTACTATTTGACAAGTACATTTGGTACAGACGTTCATGGTCCCCGCAAGATCAAATTCCTGAAGTAAACTTCAGGGATCCTTTAACTTTTCATCAAGCATCAAGTAGAAAAGTGTCCAGTACTTTGCTTTCTGACTAAATACCTCCAAAGCTAACGATATTGGTGTGCAGTCAGAGCTGATTAGGAGACCCTAAGATAACATTGTCAGTATGTTAGCATGCAGAAGTTAGCATTCAGCTCAAAGTGATGCTGTTCCTAACGACAGCCTCTTAGCGTTTGTGGCATAGAGATGCATTAGTGTGTCTGTCCCTTAGCTCTCGTGCTATTGTGGTTAGAACTCTGAGCCACTCACATCACCAACTTTGCCCTCACTGTGTCCTCTTGGTATTTTGATATATTAACGTAGGTAGCAAGGTGGCTCACATAGATACTATTTACTGTATAGATTGACTGTATATTTTGTAATCTGTGTCTTGAAACACTCGATAAAAAAAGGCAGCACACATGCATCTAACCGCTTATATCAGGGGTCCCCAAACTACGGCCCGCGGTACCGCGGACGAGTACCACCCCCCCGCCCCCCGTCAGCACCCCCTCCCCTCTGCCCCCGGTCAGCCCAGGCCCCCGACAGAGGACGACAGAGGTTATGCGGCCCTCACAAGAAAAAGTTTAGGGGACCTACTGGCTTATATTATTCTTGTAAACTTGTAAAATTTGAATTGAAAACCATTGAGATGCATCGATGATTGAAAATCCCAAAGAGAACCTTTTTAAAGGGTTCATCCCGTACCTGGTTGGATTCCTCCAGGAGGCGGCTCACCTTGGACACGTAGGCGGCCGCAAGGCGAGCCCTCCTGCCGTACTCGTGTATGAAGAGCAGCAGGGAGCGCTGCTCCAGCAGCCTCCACAGAGCCGTGTAGTGTTCCTGTAGGATGGAGGAGGAGGAGGCCTGAAGGAGAACACCCACCTCGGCTGGGACCCCTTTAACACACACCTGCAGGAGGAGGAAGAGAGAAGAGGGTTTCAAACAATGACATCTGTTTACTTTAAATTATGAAAACATCCGTTTTTAACTAGAATTATTTTACCAACATTTCAATACTTATTTTTATCCGTGTTTCACTTCTTTATCTAATTTTAAAGATAAATCATATAACATCTGCTAACTCCTGTTACTGACAGATCTCCAACCTCTGTGTCACATACACCATGAAGCCCACAGAATGGTCTGGTTTTCGAGCCATCGTTAAACTCTCGCCTCAGTCCAGTATTAATCAATCATTTAGTCCACTGTAGTCCTTGTATGTTTGTCTCATCGCTTACGGCGCTTGCATCAACTTACCGTACAAAGATTTGTGTGACATTTTGGGTAATGGCCAGTTTTATTTTGACCTCCAAAATATAATATAGGTTCATTCTTGGGTTCAAGTGGACGTCAGTGCTAAATTTTAAGATTTGAAGAAACTTCCTCATGGCGTTCCTGAGATCCGGTTTACGATGTTGATGGACAACCAAGAATCACAGCATCTTCAACGTCAACGTATAACTCATATGTTTCATCACAACCACAACGAGAGAACTGTGCAGCGGTGAAATGTCGATCCAGTGATAGACGTGCTGCCACGTGTCCAGTAGCATTATAAAAGCGTGCATCGCAGAAAAAAATATCCTTCTTTCTCGCAATCATGAGGTAATCACACACACATGAACACCTTCGCTCCGCAGAACTCACTTGTGGAGATCCACTCCAGGCCCAGCTGACCGGCTGCCACTGGGGGGCCACGGTCAGAAGAGCTCGTTGCAGATGCAGCAGACGTGCAGAGGAGCGGGACACCAGATTGTGAGCGACCACAAAATGTCCCTCGGCCTCTTCCTCGTCCTGACTGCGGCCGTGGAACAGCCACTTGAGACTGGGGTTAAAGGTGCTTCTGAGTAAAGACTCAGCTCGCTGCATGGAACGGGAGAGGGATCTCTGTGACCAGGAACCTGGGGAGACCCAACAGGAGGACAACGTCTTCATGTACCATTCACTCATCAACAGGCATTTTCAGCAGGTGATAATGAAAATGTCTCTCTCTTTACCAGAGTATAAAATGTATGAGAATTAGTGCAATTAGATCGCTCATCTACAGGGTACATCTTACAAGACATGACGTGACATGACGGAGCTGCTCACAGCTGACATAATTCTAAATGAACTGTTTAGTTTACAGAAATATTCTAAAGTCGCAGCTTGTTGGACATCATCTGTATCGTATTTCCTGTTAGTATGACACAATAATAATGATTTGTTTGCGTAGTAACTGCAGTGACACTTGTGTCATCCTGTATAAAATGAGTGTGTAGTAGGATGTGGGACAAAGACACGTGCTGTGGTCTAATGATGCTCTGGTCTGCTGCTGTCACGTGTACAAAGTACCATTAGTGGTCGGAGCCTCATTCACCATGCAGGAGGTCCTCTGAAAGACACAAATGCAAATCATGAATCCTTCATGAATCCATCTGTTTCCTAGAAGATCCTTAATCTAGCAAAACCTTCTATCCCTGCTATACCGATTCAGTTAAACAATAAATGTACTCTGTTGCCTTATGATTGTATTGTAACGCATCTTACCGAGAAATGGGGTTCAGCACTGTAGTCAGCCATGGAGTGCTCGTCCCTGTAGAAAAAGTCAGCACGATCCTGCTCATCAGCTAGCCTCATATTTAGTCTGTGATCTGCGATCTCTACACTCACATGGAGTCTGTAAAGCTTCACATCAGCTTCCAAAGACAGACATGGCATCACATTGACAGGTATAAATCATTTTTACTAAACTAACCTGCTCCTTTTCTGGACAGAATGACTCCCAGTCTGGAGGAGAAAGATAAATAAATAGGAGAAAGGAGGAGAAAGATAAATAAATACCACAATCCTCAGACAACATCGAAAACTAGAACGGGCACTCGGTAGAGCGCATACCTTCGCCGCAGCTACTTTCCTTTCCAAGAGAGAAGACTACAAGACCTTATTGGAAAAAACTTTATATCATTAAGGAGACATTTGGGTACTGATCATATCACCCAGATTTGGGACATTTTCTTCTTGAGGTAGGTCCTATATAATTATATGGTCGAAACTGAAAAGTTCAAAAATTGCAAATTTACGTCATCTTGTGACGTCATTTTAACGCACTTGCGTCAGAGTGGATTATTTGAAAGGTATTTCATTATAGAACAATATGGCGTTGGTTTCATGACAATAGCTCCATTATGAAGGAAGTTATGGTCAAAAGTGTCTTTTCTCTTGGTAGTTGGGGTCCATCACAGAACATTGTAACTAAGCTGTGAAGAGACAGTTTGGACATTGTTACCTGCCTGATACTTTTCCAGTCTTCCCACCAGTCAAAGTGCTTTAACACCACATGACCCCATTGGCAGTGCAAGGTGCTCCCTGCCCATCAGTGACTGACATTCACACACCGTAGCCTCAGCTTCAGGGGCTATTAGGGGTTGAGTATCTGGCCCATGGACACACCGACACGGAGCTGGGGACTGAACTATGGAGGACTAAAAGTGCCACAATTAAATAATTACTTAAATGTGTCATTAAATAATTAAAATTAGAATTAAATACATACATGTGTCATTAAATATGTAATTAAATATGTTATTAAATATATCATTAAATATGTCACTAAATATGTCATTAAATATATCATTAAATATGTAATTAAATATATCATTAAATGTCATTATTTAATTCAAATATTGATTCATTTGGTGTAAAATACTTATATAATTATTTCACTATTGAGATTTACATTTCATGATCCTGCGTTGAAGTGCTTCATGAAATACGTAAACTGTCAAACTGACCCATCAAAAGTTGCTAGGCGGAACCTAACACCTGATTGGTTACCCGGTGCATCAAGCTAAGATGCAGAGCTACTGAAAGTGCGGAAATGACTCCAACAACTTTAATAAGTTCCTCTGCTTTACCAGCTACTTGCTCTGGTTCAGCAGGTCCTGCATCTACATCCTCTGCTAAGTTTAAAATGTCTCCCACCAACTCCCTGGAAAGTTCACGGAGATCCTCCATGTTTCTATCAAGGTTCTCTACTTCCACCAAAGCAACGGATCAGACTAGATTCGCGTTAGCCCATATTTAATGATATATTTAATAACATATTTAATTACATATTTAATGACACATGTATGTATTTAATTCTAATTTGAATGAATTAAGGACATATTTGATGACACATTTATGTATTTAATTCTAATTTTAATTATTTAATGACACATTTAAGTAATTATTTAAAGGTGTATTTATTTATTTAATTGTGGCACTTTTAGTCCTCCATACATCTGTTTTTGACAACACAAAATGTATGACCGTAATTGTGCCAGAGGCTACAGGACAATGAGCTTTTTCAGTAAGTCTCCTTGAGCTAACAACATTTAGTGTTCTTTTCAACAATCTCAGTGATCAGTCACAAGTCAATAAACTATCTCTCGGTGGTACGTAGTTTATAGGGTTTTCATTCTAAATTGACAAGCTCTGTGTTTGAAGAGCAATTTCACAAAATGAGAACGTGAATTAACACAACTTCTGTACACGTTAACATTCTGCCACATTGTGATGTGCGCAAATTTTTGATTTTGGACTACAGAACTGAGATAAACATAATGGTTAAAATGTGAGGAGTAAACTGTGAGGATTGAAGATATGTTATTATTAAAGTGTACTAGCTATTAGATTATAATAGTATGCATGCTGTGCTGTTTAGGTCAAGAAGCTTGAAGCCAAAGGTGTGATCATTTAATGTACTGTAGTATTAAGTGAATAGGAATTGGTCAGGTCAGTGAGGGATTTCAGATTCGGCCATCAGATGGAGCCAGGGGAGAGGGTCATGGAATGCCTTGAAGCAGAAAGGAATTTACGAGGCAGGAGCTGGGCTTTATGAGGAGGAGCACTTGTGCACATCTTTTTTAGTGTCCCATAGTAAGTTGAGCGTTGCATTTTATGCGTCAGCAATCATGTCTGCTGCTCATGCAAGGCTGCATAAGGTTAAATGTTCAGGGAAAAGATCCACTTCTGTTTCCGCAGAAAAATACCTTATCGGAACAATGCCACAGCGAATGCGTGCAGTAATCAAAGCTGAAGGCGGTCCAATGAAATATTAGAGTGTGTCAGCGATTTCTTTTGGTGGCGACTTTTTTTGGCCGGACAGTGTAAGGAAAGCATAGATTTACTACTCGTGAGTACACGGCATCCTGCAGCGAGGACCCTAATAATAATAATTCCATGAAACACAATAGGTTCCTCTCCGATGAAGTCGTAGCAAGCACCCTAATAATAAGAAACCATGAAAACAGGCCAAAAATAGCCCCAAAAGGCGAATAACTTGATTAGGGATAACAGCAGCAGGTGTCAGCAGCTTGATGATGACATCATAATTATGATGGCACTAACAGAGACAGAGAAACCACGACGACCGTGACGAGAGTGACATCATTATGGTGATATTCCTAACTGTGACATCATGAGTGACATCGCAGGGAGTCATCATCAGAGTTTAGAAATAGAACCCACCGTTCACATCAGGCCTCGTCCCACCCACCCATGCATTGACAATTTCCGACTGCTTCCTAAGCTGGAATCACTAACTAAGTCCTAAGAAGCAATGCAAGGCAGAGTCAAGCACAAAATCCTGATGGAACGGTGGGTTCTATTTCTAAACTCTGATGATGACTCCCTGCGATGTCACTCATGATGTCACAGTTAGGAATATCACCATAATGATGTCACTCTCGTCACGGTCGTCGTGGTTTCTCACGGTCGTCGTGGTTTCTCTGTCTCTGTTAGTGCCATCATAATTATGTATACATATTATGTATGACATATTTAATAATATATTTAATAACATATTTAATTACATATTTAATTACACATTTATGTATTTAATTCTAACTTGAATGAATTAAGGACATATTTAATGACACATTTGTGCATTTAATTCTAATTTTAATTATTTAATGACACATTTAAGTAATTATTTAATTGTGGCACTTTTAGTCCTCCATACTGAACAGACAATCCTCTCGTTGAAGGAAACCCGTGCTCTCCAAAGAGCCAGTTGCTTGGTAACAAGTGTAAAAAGTTAACATAAGCGTTGCTGTGTTTGATCACAGTCATATCATTTAGTTTATGGCTTAATATCACATTAAGTCTGCAGTTACTCTGTAAAATTAACAAGCTTTAATGACAATATTGAGGTACTTTTACTTGAGTACTTCCAATTATGCAGCTGTCTCTCAGTGGGAATCGTTTTTCTTTTTACTTAAGTTAATGGTTACAGAGAAATTGACTGAGATTCAAAACATATGACGATATCTTCCTCGTCCTGCTTTTCCTGTGCTGTTCCTCTCCTCTCAGGGCAGCGGGCCCCTCCCGCATCACTGCGACTCCCCCTCTCTTCTCTCTCACCGGAAGCCTGACTCTGTCCCTCCGTTGCGGGGCTGTGGCCCCTCCCGCATCACTCTCTGTCTCATCCTCTCTGTCGGAGCTACCAAACTGTTTCTGTCAAAGATAACGTGTTGTGTCAGGCTTTCTACAAGCTAACGGACGCTGACATTAGAGCTGGGCTGTAAGGTTACGTTACTAGGTTACGTTACAAGTAGGGTTGCCAACCGTCCCGTATTACCCGTCCGGGTAATACGGGACGGTTTGCAATTTTGATTTTGTCCCGTTCGGGACAGCTCCAGTCCCGTTTTCCAATCACAGCCCGCTGGCGCAGTTGGTGAGAGCCGCGGACTATATGCGCGATCATATTGACACACGCGAACTTATCGCACTGACCGCTTCACCGTCACCACCTTTTTTTAAATATTTGTTTAGAAAATCTCTAAGGCCTCCATTTCCTTCTTCTCTTTGTCTCTTTTCTTTCCTTTTATGAGAACCGGACTTGTGCTGACCAGACATTTTGAGCGTACCGAACTTCAAATCTACTGACAACATCAAGTTTTGATCAGTGGCCAAACCATTTTTTTGTTGGGGGTGGGGAGGTTCTTGACCACTATTTTAAGGACAATTAGGAAGAAAACAAATGCAAAGCTTTATACAAGTCTATATACTACATATTTTTTTCCACAAATATGCCTATTTTAAAACATTTATTTTAATTATTCCATAATTTAATGAGGGCCCAGTTCTGCCCCCCCCCCTATCGGCGGGCGTGATTATGGATAGAACCACCAACCTTATATAAAAGTATTGAACATACACAAGGATCCATTTATTCTATTTGAATATATTTCAATATGAGAATTGTACTGATCGCCATGCTGAGTAAAGGACAGGAGTACCTCTTCCATGGCAGACAGCTAGTATCAGTCTTTGGCTCGGCCTCCCCTTCTGCCTGAGATGTGCCGTCACATCACCGAGGCGTACTGTTAGCTGGTGCGGATCCCAGAGCGGACCGAACCGGTTCAGGTCTCAATGAGGAGTCGGGGATCCCCCCTGCTGATCAGCATCATCAACACATTCTCACTGAACGCTAGAAATGGCGGCCGGACAGTTGGACCACTAACTTGTCTTCACTCAGTTAGTTGATCCAGTTACATTTACAGTCTCAGCAGCAGCACATTCATCCCATTTAGACACAGCCAACTGCTTTTTCTATCCGTATCCAAAGTTGTATTCATTAACGTTATATTCATGCAGTGAAATGGCCGCCGAAAACCAAGTATCTTAATATTGACTTATTAGGTTGACTTGTTAATCCACAGCTCACGAAGGCAGTGTGGTTTAAAATAGCATCTGCTAACGAAGCCTGCTAAACAGCAAACACCGGATATCGAAGCAGCCAATCAGGACAAAGCGTGTACGGTTGTTATGGAAAACAGTCCGTTTTCTTCTTCTTGTGTTCATGGACTTCCGGCAGACCACATGGCGTGCGGCCCGTTGCTGCCCCTTAGCGGCTGGTGTCAGGCTGCAGTTCAGTTTCCTCAATCTAGCGGGGCCGGTGTATCATATAAACCTTGTTCTTTCTATTAGTAGCTGTTCCTCAATGTCCCGTCCCAGTCATAACAATATTTATTTGTCCCGTTTTAATGTTTCCACTTTATTCATCTCAAGGGAAGTGGTTGTAAAGCAGTTCAAATGTAGAAAATAGGGTTATTCAAATAAACTGGATAACAGGGGTGTCAACTTTTGATCCTAGTTTGGAGTGAAGCTCACCAAACAGCTCAGGGATAAAGTTTTCCACCCAAACCGACAAGGCGGACAAGGAGAAAATTACAGCAAGAGGCCGATGGTTACTGTGGAGCAGCTGCAATGATCCACAGCTGAGGTGGAATAATCAGTTCACAGGACAAATATTAGGCGTGTACTCCACAAATCTGGCCTATATGGAAGAGTGTCAAAAAGAAAGCGGCTGTTGAAAGTAAACCATAAGAATTTCCCTTTGCAGTTTGCCACAAGCTATGTGGGCGACCCAGCGGACATGTGGAAGAATGGAACAATGTGCTGGTCAGATAAGACCAAAATGGGCCTTTTTGGCCTTAATGCAAAACGCTGGGAAGATTGTTTCACCTGCATTGATAAGGTGCATACACAAGGACCAAAGTCCAAAGTCCAAGGACTAAAGGCACCAAAAAAGGACCAATGTCCTTGTGTAAGGTCATAAACCCACCCGGTTTATGACCTTACACAAGGACTTTGGTTGATACAGAGATATGTGACTAAATGAGGTATTGCACCTAGGTACTGTTTGAGAATATGTTCCCAACACAACACAAGGCATCAGAGCGACGGACAACACTTCACATGATGGTACAAAACACATCTATAGCAGGAGCTGGATTATAGTTTGGCTTCCCCAACTGGCAGTGGCACAGCGGGTGGCAAGCTCAGCTGCCACAACTTGCTGGCGCATTTCCTGACAATTGGGACAGGTAAAACGTGACCGGTCACAGATATTAGTTACAGGTAGCACAGCATTAGTCATTGTTTGTGACAGTTGCTGGTGTTAAGGACAGGAACATGTTGGTAGCTGCTACATTGCGCGGCACACAGTCTGCAGAGGATCAACACTGCTGATGTAACAGACAGTAGTTTGACATTAATTTTTATGTCACCCCGATTTTAAACCTTATTTTTAACATTTTGGCAATATTTTATTTAAATAAGTGGTTTAATTCCAATAGATTCACAGCTATTCCTCATTCTAAAGAATAAATAAGTGGTTACGTACCATTATAAAACACAGAGCCACAGAGCTATTTTTTCCAGATCAAAGCACATTTATTTATGGAGCACATTTCACAAAACATATCATACAGAGTCATAAAGTAAAGACTAACTGAGATCAAGGTCAAGCATTATTATAATTATACAATACACAATGAATAAAGGTGTTTCCCAATTCCAAATAAACAACTCACCTATAATCAGTCATCATACAAAGTAAACATACCAGAAAATAAATGTAGCGTGTTTGTGCTTTACTGCAGGTAAAATAAGGCTCAAATAATTCACACACACATGTTGAAAGCAGGAAACGTCAGCATTAGGTACTTTATGAAGTATATCCATTTAAAATTGCTCTGTATGATTTCCAAAATGATTCCTCATCTGAATACATAGGTGTTTTTTACAATGAAAAAAAAATGGCAAAAAACAACATCAAGGCTACAAATATACAGAAATCCGTAATACTCGTAATACGGTTGTAACCTGGTCTGAAATAAGATGAGGTGACATTTACCCTAAAATCAGAATCATCTTTATTGTTTAAGTTTTTGAACACAGAATTTCTAGGATTTTGACTCAGGTTTGTAATTTAAGTCCAGCTAACATGTTATATATTTAGCTTTTCATGTTTCATTATGATTAACGAGTGGTTTTATGGGTGTGTAGTATTATTTTTTTAAAGTCAGTAAGGTGGGATGATAGTTAAGGACACTTTAAGGCTAAGGCTTTTGGTCCTTAAGAATTCCCTAACTATTTCAAGATTGTTTTCAGCCTGCTTTATTCACCTTCTATTACTTTCAGATGCATTAATATTCCCATTCTTCATATGGGATCATTTCTAGGAATTCTAAGATGCTATGAACAAGCCTTTGACGCTTTAGTCCCATAGTGCGAGCAGTATTCCTAACATTCCCATACAGCAGAGGGTTGTGGGTATGGATGGACTGCCAGAGCCGTTCAGGAAGTATTCAACCCGAGACCACGACCCATTATTCGGCAACGGATTCACTCCCAACGTCCAGCACATCACGTTGTAGATGTCCACCACTTGAATCGGAGCTGCCCGGAAATTTTGCTTAAAGTCTGAATGAAGTTAAGGACATGTAATTAGATCGACTTGTCAAAGCAGAGAAATAAATGTGAATGTTGACATTAGAGGTTTTTTTCAAGTCATTACTGAAAATAAAACAATCTGGAAATCTGCATGAAGAGACTACAAGCTAAAATAGACTTGTATAAAATATATTTTCCCTTACGATTTTAAAGCTCCTCTAGACTCTAGCTGACACACTGGATGAGTTTAAAAGAGTGTGTAGTCACGCTAGGCTGCACAATACATGTGAATTTAAAACTGAATAAAAAAACAGAAAGGCAAAAACCACAAGCTGTTATGGTGTGAAAAGTGTCAAAGTTGTGAAAAGTTGACTTTACTATACTATACTTTACTTAATAATTCAAAGTCATCTAACCGTTTGAAAGCTTGAGAGAAGCAGCTGAAAGGCTATGACCTTGGACGACCAAATGCCTCCATTGGTACCATCTTGTGCTATCTTGTTGGAAAGAGGACTGACTCAGAGTCTGGCCACATTCTTGTATGGTGATTATCCTTTGACCTCTTATTTCTTATCAAAATATTAATATTGTTATAGCGCTTAACTTGGGTGCTAACGAGTCTTCTTTTACAGATCGTCCCATTTAATCCACAATTCTGAGCTCCTCAAACTAATATCCAGGTTCCCCTTTGCATATATACTACTTTTCTGTGGCTCAGTGACTCAAGATCCTTAAAGATCGGATGTCCCCCCCTTAAAAGGTAAAAAGGATTCTACTCTCCCAGAGTCTGTAGCCGGAAGTAGGCGGACCAAGTAAAAGGTTTCAGTGAAGTAAGGAGTTGGATGTCTCCCGCTGTCTTACACTAAAAGTCATAGCGGAATTGAGCTGAATATTTTGATATTCAACGGTTTTTTTTGCTGCAGACGGAGTTTGAAAACATTAAAGAAAGAAAAAATGAATTCATTGGTACGTCTGGTGTTATATTTGATCATTTTCAACTTCTGCCTCAGACCCCCCAGTCCAGCCCGGGCAGCTGGTCCTCTCTACCTTAGGTAATGGCTAACACTTTAGGATGGATAGCTTACTTTTGGATTGCGACACAGAGGGATCAAAGGAACAAAATGCAAAGATTTTTCTATTAAAATGTGACTTGTTTTTTTACCAGGTCCTGTCGCCAAGAAAAACCCTCTCATGTCGATGAACTCGTTGTCGTAACCATGCCAACCATTCTGCCAAGCTGATGGCTCTCCAGAGTCGTTTCCCCAGAAAGGGAGTTTTGCCTTGTTCTAGGGACAGACAAACAAAAACGCACACAGTAAATGAGTTTAACCAAGTTTCCAGTTAGTTTGAATGGTGGAAACAGTACCAATCCACATGTGATGCAGAATAGCTACTGAATGGACTTTCCTTTTACTGTGACGTCATAAGTCAAGTTAAAGGTTTTCTTTTAAACACACCAAAAGTAAGTTAGGTTGAGGTTATAACAATGTGTGTGTGCGTGTGTGTGTGTGTGTGTGTGTGTGTGTGTGTTACCTCAGTGATAAACCAGCCGGGATCAGCCACCAGTGTCAGGGGGGAAACAAACCTCCCTCCTCTGAAGTGAAAACGTTCAGGGATCTCCTGCCTGGCATAGACACGCATGTTAGGAACCTGGGACAGTGCAGCATGCACCTGGAATAACCCACGCACACACACAGATGTCAATTGAATCATTTTTTTAAACCAGCCGTCCAGAAAAACCCAAATTACTGCATGTTGATAGTAGGCAGGTTATGCATGAATTATGATCTTCATGTGCTTTGCTCAGAATAGGCCTTATAACCACATCATACTTCCCTAATAGCACTCGCGGTCTATTCTTGTGAAAAAACAAGTATTAGGTTCCCTGTTCTAAAGCGGCCTCTTTCACACTTATTAACTGTATTTCAAAACACACAGTTGCAAATAGCTAACTAGACAATGCATGTCGTGTCTCTTTGTCTTTCCTGTTTACTACTGTTCACAAATTATAATACACAAATGTATATAGCTTCCAGGTCTCTCTCACTGTGCGACCTGACACACTTATACACACTGCCACCCGTGGTCAACGTGAGATAGGCTTCCAACATATTATATATAATATGTCTATAATAAAGACAGACAGAAACAAACTGAGAGACAGTTAATGAGGACGAGAGGGAGAGAGACACCAGGACAGTCGGAAAGATAAGAGTGAGAGAAAAACAGGGCATAGAGATAGAAAGACAGACAAATCGAAAGAGAGAGAGAGTGATTGAGTTAGTAGTAGAGAAAAGATGTAGAGAAAGAAGGAGAACAAAACAATGGGTTCATGTGCTGATTCCATTCCAGTGCATTTTTGTCCCCAAAGTCTCAAATCTGTCAATCTTTGTATGTTGTATTTTCCTATATTTGATTCTTTCCTCTGTCGCACAATGTGGTTTTCTCTGTCTTTCTGATGCTGATCTCCCTCGGGTCTAGATCATTGGCCTGTTCCACTTATATGAACGGCATGAGAGTCTCAGTGGTGGCTGGTAGCACTCATGAACGGTAGGGCAGTATGATCATGGTCTTTGGATTGCTCACGGTCTGACCAAAATACTAAATTGAGTTGGTTAAGATCATACATTGCGCTGAAACACATGTTGTAATAATAATAATAATCCAGTATCGGCAATTTGGAATGAAAGGATGAAATGTCGAGGGGCAATGAAGACGCTGTTGACATCTCAACGCTGATTGGCCAAACTCGACCCGTCACATCAAAGATGTTTTATTGCGAAGATCACAACATCACCTTTTCTCCTTGCCTCAATCCAATCTCAGAAATACTGGCCGGCCAACATTACTGGCTTACAAGCCGCGAACAAAACCGCCTCTCTCTCTCTCTTGTGGAAGGATATAGGGATTGTGGCCTCACCTCTTTTAACTTGTCCTTGTCGGGCCACAGACTGACTATTGGTCCTCTGTCCATCATCTTGACAATAGCTGACATTTGGATGTACTTGTCCAGCTCTATGACCTTCTCCATCCACTGGATCTTGGTCATACCATGGTCTGAAAATAGCATAATGTTCAGCTTGTTCACCATGTTTTTCTCCTAAAAGAATCACAAGAGACAGAAACAGATCGGAAATCAACTAGATGAAGAGTAGTACTAGCTTTAATTGTAATAATAAATAGCAGGGATATTACTGACTTTAACTTTGCTGTTGAGTGTCTGCATCGCAAGATCCAATTGTTGCACAGCTGTTCTGACCTGATGAGACTCTGGACCAAAGTGATGGCCCTCCACATCTATTTTCTCGTAATATATTGCTGCCATGGCTGCTTTGCCTGAGCTAAACACACACACACACACACACACACACACACACACACACACAAACACACTGCTTTTGGTATCTGCTGCTATCATTAGCGCCAATATTATTTGAAAAACCTTTTGCGACTGTAACATAAACCAAGAAAACATTTGGACTATGCAATGTCTACCTTTTCAAGCAGGGGTAAGTTTGAGAACTAAATCTTTTTGTGAATACCATCCATGGAATATCTAGATTAGTAATACTCTACAAGGTCAGTGTTTCCCAAACTTTGTATTGTATTATTTTCTTGTCTCATCTGGAGACAAGACAATAATACAAGACAAAAAACCTCTGAAATAAAGTTTGATTGATTGATAACTAACATCATGTCAGTCTATTTTCGAGAGCTCTTTTCCATGTAAGGGTTAGAGAAATGGATCACAGGACATCATTGTATTGTTACCTCAGGACATCAAGAGCATTCACTATGGACTCTGTGAGGTTTTTCTCTGATGGGTTGTAGACATATTCCTCACAGAATGCTGGACGCACGCTCAGAATCTCCACCTCACAGCCTGAAGACATACAAGAGATTCCTGCATTATTTATAGCTTCTAGGTACTTAGGACGCTGACCTGGTGGTTCATAGCAATACATCTTCCTTTTAGGAATAAATAGAACCAGATTTAATTTAACATCATAAACTAGGAGCCTTTCTACATCTACAGCATGACTCAACACATGTAAGACAAGTCGCTCCGAGCCCTGGGTGCTCCTTGTTGACGTTTAAAAATAAATTATGCCGCCTGCTGAGGAGCAACTATAGTTGTTATGGCGTAACACCGCTCTGAACGGTACATAAAAAATTCATTCAAAGATCCTTTGTGACTTTCCTTGAATATGACAAACAGGTGTATTGATGAAAAAATAAATGTATCTGCTGTAGCATAAGAGCATTTGATCCACAACAGAAAAATGTAGACAGCTTTGGATGAGTGTGCAAGTTAACAATGGCTGTGCTTACCAGGCCAGTAGTACATGAAAACCATCTTTCCCAGTTTTTGCAGGGTGACCCACAATGGCTCTGATCCATCCCACCAAAGAGGCAACCGGCTGTCAATGTTGGTCCCAATGAGAAACTCCTTTTTGGAGGTTTCATCCCACATGTAGTTTCCAGTCATCTGATGAACGTCACAGTTACGACCTGACCAAGTATGATAAAAGTCATTTGAAAAGCGTAGTTTGAGTATCCAAAGCCTGATTATATTAGTTTAATTGATGTATAAATAAGTTTGCCACACTCTACCATGACCACGGGTGTCTTTCACAGACACAGGAAGGGCAGTCTGAAAAGCGGACTAACATATCAAGAAAGAGCCAGCATCAAGCAAGTATGACTGGCACAGGGAACGGGGGTTATGTGTGTGTGTGTGTGTGTGTGTGTGTGTGTCCTGTCAGGGATTCTTTCAACAGAAGAATGGGCTCTATCAAAACACACATCACCACCAGAACTCACATCCTGTTGTCCAGGATGGGCTTTTCTTTGTGGAGCTTAGTAAGATAGAGGACTCCCACTCACACACATACATCTCTTCTTCTATCTATGTGTTGTTGTTTTTTTTAATAATCTATTTTGATTATTGATATTACATTTCAGGAGAATCTTTGTATATAATATAGGATTTTCAGAACATTCCTCAGATGATCAGGTACATCTTCTATGTAACTGCTGGCTCAACTGTGGAAAACTCTTCCACTTCAGTGGTGCCGAGTGTCGAGGGAGTTTTATAGCCTTGGTGTAAACAACATTTCAACTCCTTCAATGAATGACCATGGTATCTCTCTCTTTGATGTGGCGGTGACCAGTGGGAGCTGATCCAATCCTCCCCTGCCATTCAACTAAAATGTAAAGAGGTACAGATAGAGAACATTTCTAGAAGCAAAGGTCCGGAAGGATGGACCCAGATAAAGACCCATAACTGGACTGCAGCTGTTTTCTATGGCTTATGGGTACTAAGTTTGTCCCTGGAGTATATGTACCCGTGGGACTAAAGGGGAGTCTGGACATAGAGGATGATGTTCATACTGTTTTTTGGTTTCCTTTGTTGTCTCCACTCTTAGTATTGACATTACATTTTTACCAGATGTCGGCAAAATCATGAAGCTTGTTCTCCAGTCTACCTAACATAGACGGTCTCTATCACTGCTTCAAAAACAGCCTGATATGACAACAACAAATACTTCACTAAAAGTGAGCTTTGTGTGGAAAGCTTCTTCCCTCAAACGCAGCACTACCAGAGCCCTCTAAGGAGAGCCTTGGCACTCCCTATTCGGGCCCATTGTATCGATCTTGGTTGCAGTTCCGTTAAATTCCACTGGAGGTGATCGCAGGCGAGTGCAGATTGTATTGGACTCTATGGAGCTAGACGGCTAAATTTAGCTCTTTCTTCTGCTTGTTGTTGAATCAACGTAGATTTTATTGTTGATTCCGCAAGTTCAATATGGATTATAGGCCAAAAGTCGAATGAATGAGTGCTTATGTCCTTTCGATTTCTTACAGGTTGGGCCGTTGTTCGCCGGAACACGCTAGCATTCTGCTAATGAATGCTGATTGGTCAGTGACGGATTGCGACCGATTACGACCAGAGACCCCGTTTGATGGCAGCTGAAGCTAAAGCAGAATCAGAAATATAAAGTTTAGGAGGACTTTCTGTCGAAGTTTACCTCAAATAGCAGCTGGTGTTATCGTTGTCGATCATGTTGCTGATGCCATGAGAAAGGAAGTCATGATTCGGGAGTGCCGAAGAGATTGCCGAAGAAATGGCCGTAAAGCAGCACCTCCGGCAGTATGCAAATATGTGACGTCATCACTTTTTTGGAACGGATTTTTAGAACAGATGAGTAAACTTAAAAATTAAATTTTCGGCTGAGTGTATTATTCTAGCCCCCCGTTTTGAATGCAAGTTTCAAATTGCTTGACAAAAAATTACATCCTGAGAAATGTGGAATTTAGGGGGTGAAGCCCCATAGAGTCCCATGCATTCTGCACTCGCCTGCGAGGACAGAGACGTGTTACTGCAGCCCGTCCAGAACCCGGACGTAACGAGAGAGTGCCATGTCTCTTCATATTAGAAAATCTCTGGTACTACTCGCTCTGCTTCCGCTCACTGCTTCTCCTGGCGGACAGATATGGTATTGCAACTAGTTGCCATATAAGGAGAAGGAGGAGTCTGTCCTGCTATTTCTCACTGTTCTAGCCTCCATTACAAATAAAACACAGATGAAATGCTGGAGGAGCAGCTCTAGTGTCCCCACCGACATCACACGGTCAACAACACACAGCCATGTACAGACATGAGACAACACATGAGGCAGGACATGTACACACATGGATAAAACATACACAGAAATACAAACACAAGGCAGATCAAGTGCACATGAGAAACACAAATACAAAGACAGAAGGCAGGGGATATACAGATGCACACACACAAATGGAAGCATACCCAGTGATGTGTTTGTTACAACGCCGCACTGCATATACAATTATGTTGTATTCGCATAAGTCACTTTTTCATTTTGATGCTATAACAAGATAGATAGATAGATCGATAGATAGACGGATCACCTGTCATTAGTGAGTAGTAATTGGGGTAAGATAAACTTGGGAAGTCCGGTGTCATGTAGTCCACTTTCACCCCATTGTCCACGAGTTCGCGGAATCCGGGCAGCGCGTGCAGGTCGTCCATGTAGTCATAGCGGAACCCGTCGATGAGGAAAACGAGCAGCGGACGGGCAGCGCCAGCACGCCGTCCCGCTGCGAGCAGCAGCAGCAGCAGCAGCAGCAGCGGGACGAGACGGCAAAGCGCTGGAGCGCGTATGCGGGACATGCTGCGCTGTGGTCACGCGCAGTATGGTTCTGCTCCCGCAGCAGCGAGGGGTTCCAGTCCTCCGGTGGGCGGGGCTACGGGCGCGCGCGCCGCGCCGCGCCGCGCACACAGGGCTACCGGTTCTAACAGCCTCAGCCCGCACTGCATGAACCGACTGCCCTCGGGTTGCATGGCAGCAGCTCTTTATAAGATGTGTCAGTACACCAGAGGGGTCAAAAGTATTCATATTCATTACTCAAGTAGAAGTATACTCAGGTGTAAAATGATTTTTTTTTAAGTTGAAGTATCAACTGAAGCTTTTTACTTGAGTAAAAGTATAAAAATACTGGTTTTAAAACTACTTAAAGTATAGAAGTAAACGTAATGTAAGGGAAAAAAAAATCTCAAATGTGAGTCATTTTTGTTTTAAATGTTTAATATGTCTTCAACTTCAACTGGATACTCTATAGCTATTTTGTCCAAACATTGTCTTATGCAAAATTATTCTGACAGTTAAGTTGTACAAATCTAACCTTTGCAGAAATATGAGTGAGTTGTGATTTTCTCTTCAGTCTATACAAATCCATGCTTGATATGGCTGGATAATTCTTCTGCATGAACCTTCATGACCAGGCCTGAGTAAGCTGTGGCTCGTAGTTCTGCACGACGTGGTGTAGAGAGCGAGGAACTGGCTTTGAACTCTTTAGCTGGTTTGTATCAGGGAGATCTTTACTCACTTGAGAATATCCAATATTCAGTGCCTTGTACCGATCTATTGCACGTTTTTTGTCCAATGTCTTTATTTTATTTATTTATAAATGAAATTAGATGCACACCTGTCAGTGTAATCCAGTAAAGTTCAGCAACACCACATACTACAAGTGCTCCTCTTCATCTGCTTTAAAAAGATGTTTGACTATAACAAATCCACACCAGAGGTGATTGAGGATGATGTAATCTGCAAATGTAAGACTGGTGACTGGAGGTGCAGGTCTTAGTGTACAGAGCACAGGGGAAAGAACACAGCCGTGGGGGTATTCTCGCTGATGGACCGAGAGGCTGAGACATGTTTCCCCAGCTTCACATGTTGAAAAGCATCCTCAACCGCAGTAGCAGGCGCTGTGAGAATTATAAATCATCACTTTCAATACACCATATTTCCTTATTAAGTGGTATCATCCTCCAACAACTTTTATATTTCCAACCTTGATGAAACATTACTTTTCAAACACATGTGTAAGGATGAGGGACCAAAAACACAACTTTTTTACTAGGGTTCAAGCAGGGTCAAAACTGGGAGGTCAGCCCAACAGGCAAACAAATCCAAAGAAGGGGGCCACTCAAAAAACCTAGGTTGAGTAGTCAGGCAAACAGGCTCAAAACAGGCAGATCAGGAACAGGATCAGGGGCCTGTACCATGAAGCTGGTTGAACAAACTCAGGGTTCCAGAATTGGTTCAGAATCGACAAAACCAAACCGAAGCAATCAGGCTTTATTGGTACCATGACGCCGCTTATCAACTGAGTTTGTCAACCCAGGCTTTGATCCTCAAACTCTGATTACTCCACGCGCGTGCACATAAAAGAGTGACGTCAGCACCGAACAACCAATCACGTTCGATATGGATAGCGAGAGAGAGAGAAATATATTTTTTCGCGGAGGAGCAAGAAATTATTCTTCAGAAATATGAAAAATATAAAAATGTTTTCCAAGCACGCAGTAACACCGTCTCTGCTGCCAAAGCAAGAGAACAATAGAGGAACATTGCTGATAACGTAATAAAGTTTTTTTTTTAATTGTATTTTTTATACTACAAAATGTGTAACTCCTGATTCAAAAAATGATATGAATGAAGTTTCCCTTGAACTAGCCCCTTAGTGGTCTTTTTTTCTTCTTCTTCTTTTTTTCTGAAAACTTTGCATGTGTGTGTTTGAATGAAAGCTTTTGTTGTGCTTCCGATTGCTCTATAATGTTCATGAGAGCTTGTTGTTGCTCCGGTGTGTGTGTGTGTGTGTGAGAGTGAGCCTGGTTCTTCCTGCGGGTCGGCATGTCGGCAGAGTGCAGTCTTGGCGAACATGTGATGAGAAGAGGGCCTCCAGCATCTATTAGACTCGGCACATGGCAGAAAAACAAACCCACACTGGTCCATAAACTTTTGAATCTGGTTCGTGAGACACTCTCATGCACAATCATTCTTCATCCATTCATTTTCCCTACAATCACATTCATTTTCATCCAAAACATTTAAACGCTTTAATTTGTTTCTCAATCTCCTCCAAGTCTTTGCCTTTTATCACCTTCTGAGTTGTTATACCCTTTTTTCCCCTCTAAGTCTGTTCGTAACATGTTCAGTTTCATTCTACTGAAAGAACCATTTGCAGGAAACCCAAAATCTTTTGACCACTCTGGCAAAAACTCAAGAGATTGACTTCCATATTTCCGTTTCATCCGATCCACAATGGGCCCCTCCGGAGGACTCATTTCCTTTTTACACTGTGCACCACCCATTCTTTTGTGGTGAAGTATACTTATTCCTTTTAAATATAGCCGTCACTATAAGTCCTGTTTCTCTTTTACCCTGGTAAAAACAAGTTAAAACCTAACCGAAAATATCGGTTAATACATAGGTCAAGGGCACAAATATCCGTTTTCAGATAATTATCTTAAAAACACAATATTTGTTCCCATCTTCTTGTTAGGTCAAGGGCTGGATAATGCGATTTCAGTGTTTGTCCGAATACAATCGTTAGTTCCCAAAACCACTCCTATCTTCCCCCTCTTGGTCAAGGGTCACAATTATTAGTTGTCCCCGTCTTCCCCTTGGGCAAAGTTCACAATTCTACGATCTCAGTGTTAGCCTGAAAACACTTGTTAATCCGTAAATTGCCCTTATCTTCCCCAGGTCCAAAGTTGGATCCTGATGAAACTGAAATACTTCTTACTTATAATTATATACGCAATAATATACACATATTCAAATATCCGAAAAAGACAAGTTATCATCGTAAGAGACCCAATCAATAAAAAATGTTTTTACTTTATGAAAAAAAAAAAAAATGAATTATTTGAAGAGGAGAACATTTTTAAAAAAATGGGAAAGGGAAAAAGGGTATTTAGTACATTAGGTTAACGGAAACATTTTTTTTTAAATGTTCTCCCGTTAACCAAAAGTACTAAATACCCTTTTTCCCCATAATCTTATCACCCGTTACAATTCAGAAACCCCGTTTGAAAATCAGAATATCAACTTCTCACCCGATTTCTGTGAAAAATCTTCCTTGTTCGGATCGTGTTGAAGCAAATCAGGCCCCTTTTGGTCGCCGGCCCCCTCTCTCTGAATCTGAGGTTTGGGGCAGAATCACGTTTCGGTGGATCCTGAAGTAGCCACTTCCCAGACGTTCATAGAGTCATGACGGAACCTCAAACGATCCCACTTCTGACACCAACTGTGATGGAACATTTTTGCACAGACAATCGTAGAATAAGAAATGAAGGCTGTGAATCAAGTATGTCTTTTGTCCGTTTATTTCCTTGCAAGGGAAAGAGGTCACCACAGCTACGTGCTCCGCAGGCTGTCATGAACTCCTCCTCTGTCGTTGATCAAGCCAAGACGCTCTTATAGTTTAGTTCAGTCACAGGTCACGTCAACAGATCAAAACAAACTTGTTGGGTCTCTATCGCAAGGACACCGGGAACATACTATCAGAATGTCATGCGTCAGTGCTTATCCTATGGCCTCGCCATCTCAGCACTTGCAATTTAATGAACTGGTTATACAATGAAGCATCAGAAAAAGAGCTACATATATTTTTGCCATTACACTAGATTGACAGGAGAGTTTTTTTAAACGAGCAGGTAGGAGGAAAACTAATAAGGCAAAGAATTTGTGACAGATGTGCCAAAAGCCCCTTAAAAATGTTTAATTTTTGTACCTCAATGTATGTATTATATATTCAAGCATTTTCGCTGAGATATTTGAACATGTTTCTTAAGACAGCCATCCCAAGCTGGATCAGGGCCAAAAGTCTGAAAGTGGAAAAAAAGATTTAAAACTGGAAATATATAAAAAAAATATTTATAACAATTGAAAAACTGAATTAAAATTATATTTGACCCCAAAATACTCTTCATGCACTTATCTTTGTATCGAATACACTTTGTATTTTTCAATGTTGGAGACCAAATCTCTATTAGGTTCATTGTTCTCAAATGTTGGCCTGGATTTGGCTCCTTGAACGGCTAACTCCGTCCCACGTGGGTCGGTTCTACATCCGCTGGTCGGACAATAGACCCTCTTCCATCTTTACCCTGCAGAAGAAGTTGCATAGTTTTCACAAGTAACCATGGAAAAAACTTTAAATGTTTGAAATTGTGTAAATACTGTGGCAGGACAGTCGTATGGCTAGCCCACTTACCCACCTCCACCATCGCCTAGAGGCGATAGGCAGCATGCACCTTCCTCCAGGCTGCTCTCCGCTTTGACCTTAACTCCTCTCCTTGAAGAGGAGAATCTGAATCACACGATGTGTGGAAAGTGCTGTACAGATAGTTTATTAGCAATGTGCTCTTTATGATCTGCACAATAAGTTAACACACCCTGTATGTCCCTGCTCTACCACTGCGCCGGCAGTATTTAGCACTCATAAAACAGGTGATCACATTAAAACACATTACAGGGGTGTAACCAAACATTGTTATTTTATTATCTTAAAAAGTAACACAATCCCAATAGGGTATCACATACACTACAATAACGGTAACACCAGTACTACACATCAAAGGGACTTTCAGATATTATAGACATTTAAAAAAATCCCTCTTTTTATTGTTTAAATTATTTGACTAGGCATGACAGATAAACATCATTTACAGGTATGACATACCGTCACCATTAGAAACAATGTTATTGTTGAACCTCCATTTTTATAAACCACCGCTGATGTCAAGGGAAGACATTTCATGGACTGTCAGTGTAGAAAAGGGATTGAAGGTTACAGGACTGTGGCTGAGGGAGACATGGGGGTTGTTTGATAGCCCAGTCAGTAGCAGAGGTTAAGGGGGGCGGGGGGCAGTGCAATCGTCAGGCATACAGGATGGAACCTTGCATCATGCAGGGAACCAGTCATTGTCCCGGTAGAACAGGGACAAAAACCCCCAGAGTTGTTCAATAGTGGTAAAACTCCCCCTTAAGGACAAAAACTAAAACCCAGTATAGTGGTAAGACCCAGATGAGTGGGACAGCAGGGACTGGAGCTGTACCGACACTAGAAGCGAGGACTCAGAGAGGACTCAACTACACAGCCTTCCTCAGAAGGATTATTAGTTTAAAGCACTACTGTTGTGGCTTTGTTTGTTGGAAGCGTGTTGTTGGGTAAGAGCTAAGGACACTGAAAGCCTTCGGGGGTGCTGGAACAATGCTCACATCCTAGACTACAGGCGACCAATGGACAATTATGAATATTACAAATCTCTTCCCACTGTGGAACAGAGATTAGAATCATCAAATACCGAATCATAAAATACTGATTAAGCATAGAGACCGAACCTGTCCTTGTACTGGTAAGACATGGCGCAGGATGCAGAGTTTACTGGGAGGAAGTGACTTTCATAGAAGAGGAGTTTGTCACACAAGTTCCAGAAAAGCCAGTGAGGGTTTTCGTCGCCTAGACCTACAGTGTAATTAGCTGTGAAGGAAGTGAGCCAGCTCAATGAGAGCTATGACAATAATTAAAAAACCACCAGGTCCTATCACAAATCAACCAGAGGGGAGAGCCACACGTACGTGTGTGTTAGAGTTAGGGCTGTGGAACTAACAGCAGCTACAGTCATGGCCCACTTAAAGCACAGTACGCTTCAAACGAAGTGCGCGTCAACAAACTGTACAGATGTTTCCAGTGTGAATGAGAGCACACTAAGGAACAGGTGGAAACACTGGCTGTAGACAGTCACACATCACGCTGTATGAACTAGACGGTTTCTAGCATTCTGAGGCCCTCAAGGCTAATTTAGACTTTACACATTCCTATGAGGGCCAATATGACAGAACTTTCATCTGCAGAGCTCATGCAACACTAATGTATGTCCATGAGAAAATGGAACCTAGTAGTCTTACACTGTGCATGTCCTACTGAACGGGACGTTGCTTCTTAGTGCCAGGTTACAGCGGGCTAGCTTGCATAGCTGTATGTCAGAATATTGGGTTTATCTCCCTAACTGGCATCAGGACAGAGGTTCAATCTGCTGAGGAAGTCACGTACCACTAGAGGCTGGGAGGACGAGGACGAGCAGGAGTGTTTGGGCTGCAGGGGTTGGCAGCTGAACCACAATGCCAACATGTACCATTAGAAGAACCTTGTTAGTGAGAAAGGGAAACAATAGGGAGTCCAGCACTTTGATGTGTAGTGTGTTAGTGTGTGTGCGCGCGAGTGTGTACTGACATTCACAGGCTAGAGGCTGATGACAGTGAGATAGTAGAAAGGACGGGCTGTTTTTGCTGCTGTGGAGGTAGTTGTAGAGGAGCCTATTGGACGACAACACTGGGATGACTGACAGCTCCCTGAGCCTATGGAGGGATGGGAAATGATTGGCCTGTAGGACCGCAGACTTTTTCCAGGGGCGTAAATCCAGTTCAGCTTGGGACCTGGTTCAAAGGAAGCAGACACATTTTAAGAGTGGCCGTCTTTCCCGTGTCCCTGTGCCATAGTCAGCAGTCCGTCACTGTAATCCCAGTCCTGTTCACCCACATGCTTCATAGAAGGGACTACATGTCATCGCCAAACGTAGGCCGCTGAAACCTTTTATACAACTGTAAGCATCCATTTACTATATTCCAACTTTCTTGTCACCCTTTTTATTCTGCCTATTATCATGGCTGTCACTGGCCATAATACATCGTAGCACCAGGAGTGAGAGTGGCTCAGGGTTTTGATTGAAACAGTTTAAAGAAAAACTCAAGTAGCCATGAACTCAACAACCATGTAAATTCATGGTAATGTGTGTAACTAAAGAAATACTGAAATGAAAAAACAAAGTGTCGTCCATGCTCGTTGTGTTTAACACTGGTCTGATTGAGGTATCCCAATTACCTCATGTCTCATATTCTCTGTTGGACACTCAGCCACCTTAAGTCAGTACAGCTGCTCCGAATACACGCACACCTGGGCCGGCCTGTCACAGCAGCTATTCGTCCGATGGCAGCATTTCAAGTTAAACTCACAGGCATCTACTGCCAACACACAGTGGTGTTCACAGTAAGTCAGCGAAACAGCTCGGCTATGAAACTCAACAGGGATGGGACTGGAACCCCTCATGTCCTCAAGCAGTAACCTGAAACCAAGGTGCTTTGTCTCTACTGTTTCTGTGTTGAGACAATGAAGGTTTACAGAGGTCCTGCTGCAAAGGGCCATACGGTCAACCATGGCTACCTCATAGCTCTCCTCTTAATGAGCGAGTCATTATCTGGTATGCATCTTCTGAACAGCTGAGGCCTCACATGAGCTCTGAGGAGCTATAGAAATAGTGCGTTAAGAAAACAATGTGCTTGTTTCTTCCTCAGCTGTACGTGTTAGCGCACTATTATAATAAGTAACAATATAACCAGCGCCTGCTGACTCTCCACCTTTTTTTATCCATGTCTGTGTGCGTTGATCTATTTCCTGCAGAGCTACCGTGGCTAACATTTCAACAGACGTGTACTGTGCAGCAGACATCATGTAAACAGAGCATGGCAACAAAGTGAGATGCACCCGAATAAGAACAATAAACCTAACTTAGCAAGTTGTGACGAATAAGGACAAAAGTAACTGGATTCAACATCCAGTGCTGTTTCATGTCAGCATTGATCTGATCCAAGTGTGACAGTCATAGTGTATGAAGTGATCTCTGCAGAGCCCTGTGTAATGTGTGTTCCAAGATAATCTAACAATGGCCCCTTATCCAGTTCCCTCCCCTCCACCACCCTGCTATTCATCAGTGGCATCCATCTCAGCTCTGTTCATCAAATGTGTTTAGTACTTTGAAATGAGCTACTCCATGATTACGTTTACATTTAAATGACATCAGCAGGACCTCATATATGAACGACGCCTGAGTCGTTCATATATGAGTCACTCCAAAAAAAAAGTTCTGCTCCATGTACATGAAGACTAAGCCTAAAACAAAATGCAGCATGTATTAAATATTAATTTCATGTCAACTGTCAATAAATATAGGCATTTATACACTGTATGTGTATATATATATATATATAACTCATATATATATAAACTCATGTCTTCGGTATGTGTATGCGGTCAGCTCTCTGGTTTCTTCAATGTTTCTTTCAAATATAATTACTGTTCTGTCTCTGTGCTGCTGTAGTGTGAATGTCCCATCAGGGATCAATACAGTCTGTAATCTTGTGGCCTTAAGAGCACTTCTGGATTTTTATAATTTGTAGTATATTATGCTCTTAGGGCCACCGTACTCATTTTATCTGTTACGGCCTGTTGTGGAGGAAATTGCAGCCATGGCAGAGCTGGACATGAGGGGTTACGTTCAAAGAAAAGTTGAGGAACATCTGCCCCATCTAAGTAAGTCTCATCCCTGGAGCATCACCTCCTGCTGTCCACATCGCTCACAGCGGCTGGTGGAGAGAAGCTGGTACAAACTGCCACTACAGTGTTCAGACAGCTCACATGGGCATCATGGCATCCAACAGACAGAACTGCTCAGCTTCATTCTACAGAGAAAACATCCCTGGTTACAGGTTACTCATGTGACTCTCTCACTCCTTAAACTTTGGACAGATGGTCATTGTCATTTATCATGGCACTGCACCTTTCCAGACGTCTACCGGTGGTGAATTTGACAAAAGCTACCAGAGACAAGTGAGTAGGAGCTGGACTAGTGACAATGTGTGTACCATCAGTAACAGCAGTCAGCAGAGCAGCGTCTGTTCAGTGCGTAACACCACCAGACACCACAAGAGGGAGTCGGCTGATGGAGCAGCTGGAATGAAAGTGGAAATAACATGACCTGAGATTACAGATTATACAAATATAACCCACACACACATGCGCCCACCCACGCACACTGGATCCCACATGATAGTGAAACAACACAACAGCAGTGTGTAAACTAGAGGCTGTAGAATGACATGGTCCGAGTCTGCCCAGTGGCCAGTGTGTGTGTGTGTGTGTGTTAATAGCTATAGTTCCATAGTGGGCTTGTGGCAGCTCCCCTAACGTCAGTCTACAGATGTAACAGTCCTTGGGGGGCGGAACTTTTATTTTATGGCCCCTCTCCATTGGCTCCAGACGCCGCACCCAGCCCTTACAGCAGTACCGCCCCTAGACGCTGGTGATTGACGCAAGGCAAGCGCTGGGCTTCTGGAGTTTCTCCGGTTGGGTGCTGGCAGGTTCCGGGATGGCGCGGAAGGAGAAGGGGGTGGCGGTGCCGGTGGTGATGCCGAGGTGGCCTGGGCTCAGCGCCAAGTTCTGCCGACGGTTGCTCTCCACTATTGAAGAAGTGTTCGACGCCAAGCTCTCCCTTGTTCTGCAGAGACAGTGACACAAAATGAGAAGTGGTAGCACTACAGAAGCTCCAATTTCTGTTGGGACAAAGGAGAGAAAGAGAAAATGTGTGCCTTTCTAAATCATGTCCAATCCACTGAATACAGCAGGGTGGACTCCGCTCAAGTCATAGAAAAATCTCAGGGATCATCAGTGAAGACAGGATGACCAGAGCTCAATCTTTCATGAGTGTCATGGCACCCCATCTAGTGGTTTTACTTCATGTTCTTCTAAAAGGAAATTGGGTTTCTGATTCAATTTAATTTAATGATATAATTCAACACAGAATGATGAGTGATGGACCCACCCTCATAATGTCTGTTGCAAATCTATTGTTGTTGTTATTATGATGTTTTCTTCACAACAGCACAGGAGAAGTACGTGACTTCAGGACCTTCATCACCTGCAATCTCCTCCACTGGGGTGTGCCAGTGGGGCTGGAAACCAAAGAGCTTCTAAAGCCGCGTTTCCACTGCAGGAACTTTACCCCGGAACTAGGAACTATGGGCTGATACTGTGTGTTTACACCGCAGGAACCAGGGTCTAAATGAAGATCCAGGTAAATATTTCAACCTCCAAAAGTCCCTGCTGGCGAGGTAGTACTTTCTCAGAGTTCAGGAACTTTCGGGGGTGTGACTTGTGCGCTGCACATGCTGATTGGTGGAGCTTACGCCGACATCATGCGCTAACGTAATGTTAGCGCATCATTAACGTTAGCTGATGATGCTAACCTAACGTTAGCGCATCAGTAACGTTTGCGTATCATGTCGGCGGTTAGCTAGCTAGGCTAGCTCCTTTTTAAGGAGGCGCCAGGTGAACATTCCATGTCCGGGCAGAAGAACTGTCAGAGATGTCGGAGCTTTATATATATGTCAATGGAGCTAACTAGTAAATGGATTCCTATTTCTATTAAAGCACGTGGTATCTGATCGAGTCGCACACTGGCACTGGGAGGAGCAGTAGCACGCAGTTCAACGTCAACAGACTACTTTACATAATCTGCACGGTACTTTAGACCCCGGTGTAAACGCAGTAAGCAACCGGTCTGTGGCAAAAAAAGTTCCTATGAAATAAGTTCCTGGGACAAATAGTTCATGGTAATTGCGGTGGAAACGCGGCTTAAACTAAAGAGGAATGGAACCCGGCGGGCCTTCACAGTGGACACATGGAGGGGAGTGCCTATATTTGCTGCATGCAGTAAGTGAATACATGTCCTCACCGTGGGGAGTTGAATCCACTGTCAACAGTGACGGAGCTGGAGTCCATACTATCAAGTCTAGCAGAGTGGGCTGACTGCTGGTTCTGACTGGGCTCTGGAAGGTTCTCTTTAGCACCAGGGAAGGTGAGGGTTCTCTCAAACCTCCGCTGAAGATCCCTCTCTTTCTCTCGCTCCAACAGCCACTGCATCGTGCCTGCTCCACCTCCTCCCATCCCAACAACACCTCCTCCAGCCTTCTCATCCTCTCCTCGACTCTTGCTACCCCCCTCATCGAGCTCATCGTCGTCTGAGACGTTGTAGTAGTCAAAGGAGGCCTCTGCAGCACTGCCAGAGGGTTCAATGCCCTGTACGGCAACCGATGGAGTGGCCACTAGAGGTTTGGGAGCATCGAAGGCCTCCTGGGAATCAAGTGCATCGCAGGACGAGGACAGAGTAGGGGAGGCGAGGGTTGGGGGTTTCCTCAGCGAGCTGTATCCTGGCAACGGGAGGCTGGGAGGAGGTTTGAAGAGTGTGTCTTTACTAAAGATCTCCTTACGTTTCTCCTGACCAGAGGAGGCACTGTGGGGAGGTCTTCCATTAGGAAGGGTGGGGTCAGGGATAGAGAGGGGTATTGGAGGCAGGCTGCCTCCCTTGGGTCCCATCTTTGACAAGTCCTCTTTACTTTCTAGAGGATGGGGTGTCTGCCTGTCCATTTGCCTGTCAGCGCTGCCTAGTTTTAATCCGTCATGGCTACTTTTGCCGAGACTTCCGAGTGGGTTAGCTGTTGTGAGAGCAGCCTCAGAAGAGCCAGCACATTGAAAGTAATCATCAGGAGGGACGGCGCTGGGTAGGGGTTTGGGTGAGTATGCAGGAAGGCTGTCCCTACTCCTACTCTTCTCTAAACTCCTACCACCATCCAACCCCAGAGAATCCACAGGCAGTTTAGCTGAAGTGGGGGTGGCACGAGAATAGTGAGAAGAGCACTGATTGGTTCGAAGGGTGCCATCGTCAGTATAGTAGCGGCTCCGCTCGTCGTAATAGTCGGGCGGTCCGATCATCCCCGCTCCAAGTGGTCCTTTGGAATTGTCCATGGACCTGGAGCGTTCCTTTGCCTTGTCGCTGCGCTCGTTCCTGGACTTCCTCTCCTGGGTGTGGGAGTGTGAGCGGTGGACTTTGGAGTGGTGGGCTGATGGCCCATGGCTTGGCTCGGGAAAAGGCATTTCGGTGCGCCGCTTGGCGAGCTCTCCGGACACATCCCACTCTGGTGTGACAGGTAGGTGGGACGAGTCGAGGATGTTGGGGTTGCTATGTGCCAGGTGAAGGCGGGCCCGTTGCCGTTCTATGGCCAGTGCCTGTTCCCTCGGGGAGCGAGCCAGTGAGGACGAGTATGCTCTGTAGTCCCGGTCAGCCAACTCCAGGTGAGAACCGTCGCCGGGCTCGCCACGGGGCATTCTCGTCTTGCTATGTGAGCGGCTGAGTTTGGTCTGAGACTGCTTCCTGTGTCTACCCCCGCTTCTCCTGCTCCTGGAGCTCTGATTGGCTGACGATGCTTTGCTCCTCTGTGCACGCTCTTCCTCGAGGCGCTTCATGACCGCTGTGTGCCGGGCAAGGTTCTCTACTGTGAGGTCAGGGTTGATTCGCCGGATGATCTCCATCTCTACATTGCGTGGCAGCTGGCTGGGCACCTCCTCGTCACGGAGAGGCCACTCCTCCGGGGGGAACTGTGCCGAGAAGGTGGCCAGCTGCTTGGCCTTGTCCTTTTTAAAGCTCAGACGAAACAGCTTCAAACCAAATTTCCGACTTCCCGTACCACTTCCTCCACCCGGCTGTTTCTCTACCTCTCCAGTTCCCCCTCCCCCTCCCCCTCCAGATCGGTGTTTGGTCAGCGTGTCCGTCTTGAAGGGGAACCCAAGGGCGCTGCGACTCTTTTCCGTGTTGCCTGCCGCTTGCTGCGCTTGTGGGGCCGAGTATGCCTCCCGGTGGTCTTTGGGGGAGCGACGCTGCAGGGTGGTGTGGTGGCTAGGGGGGTCGTCTCCGCGGTAACTGTTGTTGAAAAAAGAATCCCCACCACCTCCACTGTGGTTTTGGCTGGACTTTGGGTGTGTTCGGTCGCGTGCGGCTCCAGAGGTGGACGGGGTGATGGTGCCGGAGAGAGGGGAGGTGCACTGAGTCTGTTGATGCTGCTGTTGGTTCTGATTCTGCTGCTGTTGGTGTCGGTCAGCAGAACGTTCGTCTAAGTGGTACCACTTGGAGCTGGTTCGGATTAGGCTCGGGGTGATGAAGTAAGTCTGAGGGGTTACAATAAAATATCCTTCTGGCTTTGGGTAGATTTTCCGCTCACGGACCAGCATGCTCAGCGTGTGGTGCAGAACCTCCTCCGTTGGTGTGGGAACACCTGAACCAAATCAGACACAAGCAGTTAGAGCAGATACATTTCACATCGATCCATATTAGATTTTCTTTGGTGTAGGGGTCCCTTAACAAAAAACATGGTTTAGAAATGCATGCAATGTAAGTCGCTTTGGATAAAAGCTTCAGCTAAATGACCTGTAATGTAATGTAGCATCAACTGGCCCCTACAGGTCCTCTGAACAAAATTACCCTCTGAGCCATTCAGTAGTGAAGAAAATTTTAGTCAGACCTAAAAAATCATTAAAAAAAACAGTTAAAATATCATTGCCATGAATTTGCAGTCACAGAAACCCCCCTACAGTTTATTTAAAAAAATATATAAAGCATCAACAGTAAGGGTCAGTAACAGTCATGTGTTTTCTTGCGTCAAGTTGTACACATTTCATGATCGATAGAAAATCACCTTTTCATAATCCAGCTAACATAACTTCGTCGCCACATCCACATAGAGCTCCACTATATGGTGACTAAAAAAGAACCATTATTTTAGCAACCACCAGCTGATGCCTGGTTTTCAGAATGGCAACAACTTTTAAAGGTAGAGCCCTGAAAAGTCATGTTGTAACCAGATGAGCTGGTTAAAAGGTATAATGCCCAGAAGCCTATAGCCCATTATACTTTAAACAGCTTTATAAAACCGCATGAAAGTATAAAAAGTTGCATTGTCTCCCCCCCCTCTGGCACTTTGACATGTTCTACTCAGTGCACGGACGGACGCACGCACCTTCCACTAGTTTTTCCGTATAGTGGGTTTTAGGTGGTCACTACACAGACATTTGGGAGCACAGCCCGTCAGACTTCATCTTTCTTTAAAATTGGACACCCCTTTTTACGCTCCTCTTTCTCGTGTATCCGCTCGGCTTTCACTTCTTTTTTTGTGCTCTCATCCATTAACCTCCATCCCTCTCTCTCCAACTGTCAGTCTCAAGGTATTACTGCTAGTTACATCATAGCAGCCTTTCAGACCAGCCAGAGTGATGCAACTTCATGCAGACAGACACACGCGCGCACACACACACACACACACACACTTGTGTGTGTGTGTGTGTGTGTGTGTGTGTCGCTCCCCTTTCCTCTCATGTTGTTGATAAGAAGGCTGAGTAGCGGGGAGGAGGTGGTCAGAAATGGCTGTTCTGGATTCAGGACGGACTACTCCCAACATAAACACGCTTAAAGTTGCCAGAACAATCCTTATTATATGTCACAATCAGAGGAGAACTTGCACCAGGCGTCCAATTCCATGAAAGTTGTCCGTTTGTAGAGCCTGTCTACTGTCCACCACTTGGGCTATAACCAATATTTTAGAAAAGGGTAAGTGAGGATTGCACCTGGGAGTCTGTTTAGGATCAGGTCCGCTACTCACAGACTGAGAGACTCCAGAGCCAAGCTATAGAAGGGGCCAAGTAGCTCCTGGTTCAGACTCCAACCACAACCAAACCAACCTGTAGCTTTCTGTTCTGGTGTCCTATCTGGTACCTACTTTCCAATGTCCCTTTTAAGCTCTGAGAGAGAGGCTGAACAGGAAAAACAGGAAGAACCTGGACAATCTCCGCACACAAGTCCTGAATTATCATTCAGAAGCTAGCCCCGGCTCGGAAGCTTCATTTATAATGGGGGCAGCAGAAGAGGGGGAAAGAGGGGGACATTATCAACTCAGTGCTCTGCAAAGGGGCATGTTGGATTGGTTGAGTTCAGCTGTTCAGCCCCCGGTCCTGACACAGGCTCTACTTCCACAACTGGTAACCTCGCCGCGAAGACAAAACTTCGGGCACCCATTCACAGTCTCTGCAGCCACGTCTCACACCACTATAACCAGTAACTGTCCTTAGTACCTGGGATTGTTATTAATAGCCAATAAGTATATGCTAAAAAATGTTGAACCATTCCTTTGAAGTGACTGAGAATGTTAGTCATGTTTATTATCAGGTCATTAATAATTAATTCAAGCATAAAGATGGACCGGGCGACAGACATGAGAGAACAGGTTTGCTCTATTCGCTGTCAGTGATCACATCAGTACAAACCCACACCCAAATGGGAAAAATTATCCTTAAAAATAGAAAATGAGGAGATGACTGAGCCACAAATTGACACTTTAAAATGGGTGATAGACTGCAGAGCAGCTGGGCAGACAGCTGTGTGTTGCCTGTCATTACATCATACAAGTGCAGTTGCGTTGGTGACATGACGCAAGCTCTCTAAAGACGGAAACCCATGCAATATAAAAAGATGAAGTAGTTTCACCGTGCAACATGACAAAAAAATCAACTGCCCGCTCAAAAATGAGGCAGATAATGAAAGATAATGTAGAACTAGAATAATAACTACCTAGTGAGATGATTGAAGATGAATTGGCAACAACTTTGATACGTTGATAGTCGTCTCTGTTCTAGCTTCACAAATGTGAGGATTTGCTGCTTCTGAATTTTGTACATGTTTTGGTTTCAACAGCCTAACAATATTTATTTCATTGTTTTATCATTACACTGAAAACATATGGCATTTTAGACTCAATGGCTGAAGGAATTGTAAAATGAATCAGCGGATATTTCATTGATATTCATAAACCAGATTTACTTACTAACACTGACTATATGAAGGTCCCTGCAGATTTATCTCCCAATGCGTCATCACAATAATATATAGTAAGAAAAAACAGCTTAGCAGACCATTGCTCTTTGTAGTCAAACTGCCAAATTGGTCCGCAGTCAGGTTTTTTTCTGCCCGGACATGGAATGGAAGTCGAATCAAACTGCCAAACCTACAAAAGGAATAGTTCAACATCTTCGGAAACTCACTTTCTTTCCAAGACTAAATATGATATGATATATATCATATATGATATATATGATTCCCCTACCACTATATGAGGGGGGCTTACCCCTCACCCTGTACGCCGGTCTGTCCGCGGACGAACATTTTAATTTCCCTGTACACAGCACTGAGGTACGCCGCTGTCTGTGATGGTAGATATGTTAGCCAAACATCATCTCTGTCATATGAAGTGTATTGTACATCTTTTTAGGGCTGTAGTCAACCAAAGAAATGCTTAGTCGACCAAAGTCTTGTCCTGCGCAACGATTAGTCGACTAAACCAGCGGTCCCAACCACATTCCTAACCGGGCCGTAGCTTACGACATGAGTTTAAAAAAAAATGCATGCAAACTAAATAAACGGCCCGCGGACGAGTACCGAATGCGGGGCGGCGCGGAGGAGTCCCCGTTCGGATCAGCTCCAACCGCGGACCCTAACGGACCCTAACGGACGCTGACGGACCTGATGCGGGACGTGATGGAGCTCGCGCAGAGACTGACGGGCTCCAACGGCGAGAGGAAGTTCTCGGGAACACGCGGTTCCCGAGTGTTCTACGCGGTGCGCTAAACTCTGCCGCTGTTACAAAACAGCCTAAATTATAGCATTTAAAGTTGGGGATAAAACATAGGCTGATTATATTTAGATTACAGTAATATATAACTGCTTATAAAAGGAATAAATATCAAGGAGTAAATCAATGAACATTTCTTTATTGGTGTAAAAAAAAAAAATAGAAACATGAAAAAAAAATGCAACTGGTCGACCAATAAGAATGTCAGTCGACCAAGGCGGCATCAGACCGATTAGTCGACTAAACGACTAAAGTTAACAGCCCTACATCTTTTACCATGTTAGTTCTTTACACATGACATCCATTACGTTTGATCCGTCCCCGGAGAGGGATCCTCCTCCAGGGTTCTCTAAGGTTTCTTCCTGTTTTTATTATTGGGGATGTTTTTCTTGTGCCGATGTGAGGGTTTCAGGGCAGAGGTAGTTGCTTGTGTTTAGACTGTAAAGCCCTCTGAGGTAAATTTGTAATATATACTTTTATAAAATAAAATGAATTGAAATGATTAGAAACAATAAACATACAACTGATACAGGGATGCAAACTCACCAGGGATAAAAAAAAAATGCTCCACTGGGAATATATATACACTGTATATTTGCATATGCTTCAAAGTTATTCCAGTAAAACACAAATAACCTGCAGCTATTTAGCATGGATGGTTTTTAACTTTCACAACCCCTTAAACTTGTCTTTAATTCTAGGAAAATGGACTTCCATTCCAGTGAAGTTATAAATTACATTGATATCACAGTACACCCTTGCTTTGTTTTCCGATTATTTATTTTAGGATTTTTTAATGTGAAGCAATTTAAAATCACACAAGTGGTTGTGATCACTTTGAACCGTGGACTGCTTTTTATTGGTTAGTTGATTTTGAGAAATTAAACTTACATTGCAAAGTTTTCTGGCTTTTATATAAAAGACACATTTTATCATTTTCTCACTTAGATTTATCAAAAGTTACGGAGAAATAGACACTGTACTATCCAATAACACCGTTATTGTAAACAGCAAAAATGGTTGACGTGATTTGCGAGGAGTCTGTCAGCCAACTGACTGACGTTAGCACGTTAGCCTACGTTAGATAGCCTAACATTCTTGCAGCGCACCAACGTCACACCTGTCCATTACGGCATCGAGGAAGCTACAGACCCACAGAGAACATGATGGCACGAGTTGGCCAAACGAACAAGCTTGAAAAAAATATTTCTGACAGCTTGCGTTCGCAGTTTACTTGGAGAGGACCCTCCCCCCAAAAAATATTTTTATTGTAGATCTACATGAATCACACAAATGAACTATCTTGGATCAACAACAGTGACCTTCACCAAAAGGTGACGGGTTTGCCCCTGTGTAATAACTGATGCTGTACACAACAAATGGGATATACAGCATCATTAAACACCAAATGGAGAAAACAATACGGCAACATATACAGGCAACAAACTTAAGCCGTACAAGATGAGTCATGTGACCCTGCCAAAAACAACCCATCAAGCTGTCTGTCCAGGTAGCCACACCCGAGAGGTGGCAAGGTGCAGTTATGTGTGTATCCGATAAATGAAATAGGTATAGATAAGTCATTCAATAATTTGCAGAAGAAATTCCCTCAGCGCTAAATAAAATGGCAACTCCAGTTAGGTGCTATTGGGAAAACTCACGTTCATAACTGTGGTAGTGCTTCATTTTTTGTAAGAACAATGCTTTATTCACTTGCTTTGGTGGGTGCTATGTGCTTATGTTTTCTAACACCAGTTACTGCCATTACATCCAGCAATCCGTGATTCCTCTCCAGTGGCAAGGCAACGCTATGGTGTCCACCAAGTCCTTTTAGTTTGTACTTAGAGTTAGCTCACTAGCACAGTGCGATATTTTGATGTCCCACCTACTGCAATAAAGACCCAGGGTCAATGATAAACCTCACAGAAGCAGCCCCTAACACGCCGGGGCGGGCCGATAATACAGAGCAAGCAGTCAGATGACAGTCAGAGACGGTATTAAACAAGGAGATGGTGTTTGTGAGTAGAATTGTGAATTACAGCAATTAGTGACCAATATATTAGTTCCAAAATATTAGCGATGGAATGAACCGAAAACTTATTTGATTGTTGATGTTGGCTTCTTATACCAGCTGCTATTTACAACACTGAACACACAAAAATGATCTGTATCTTCTTTTTGTCCTTTGAACATATAACTGAGTAGCTTTAGACTATAGCTGGAGTCAGCTGTCGACCTGTGTAGGTGTGTGAGCTGGAATTACCGGGAAAGCATGTCTGCAGATGTTCCGTCAGGGCCTCCTGTGTGACAGGCTTGTGGGCGGAGTTCATAGCAGAGATAGCCAATAGCAATACCTCTCCCAAAGGGATGAATTGCGATTGGCTGATGGGGGACATACTGATGGGTGACACATCACCTGTGAAAAGACAGAAATGACAGAAATTAGTCCTGTTGATTGATACTGGTAACAAATGTGTTTTAACCAGGACGTGTGGGACATATGGACACCGTGCAGTCTCATATCTTAGATCGACCTCCTGTCACATTCAAAAATAAAGCACTGGCTGTCCCTGTTGTCTGGCCGAGGACCATCTTTCTCTCCCATCATTTTTTGTCATCTCTCTACTATTGGTTATCCAATAAATATGATCCAATACCGTGGTCTGTCCCTCAACACGGTCTGGCTGCTCTTAACTGTACATCTGTGTCTACTGTACATCTAAATCTAGAGCCAAATTATCATTCAGGGCGTTATGTTGTTTTTACTGGCTAAAACAGTGTAACCTCCACAAGACAATTTTAAATCATAAAGTGTGTCCTCCTTTGGCTTCACAAAACAAAGTTATAAAAGAATGCAGAATACGCTACACTAGAATACATACTCTACACTCTAGAAGCTGACGAACCCCTACTACTACTACTACTACTACTACTACTACTACTACTACTACTACTACCACCATATTTGCTTGCTGTAGAAGGGGATTAACAAATGACACTGGTGTTACATGTTAGCAGCAGTGAAGAGTGACCACACTGACCAAAGGCAGCTAGCTCACATGCACAGTAGACGCAGTACAAAGTGGAACATCAGCTGCTGGGTCTTACTGGTGGTTCCGAATCCAGTCCTGCAGACATAATCACTAAAAGTTTGAGCCCCACTCATTCCCTAACTACTAAACGGTTCAAAAAACAGAGGAGGGGGGGCGAGGGCGAGAGAGAGCTAGTCAGGAGAGGAGGAGGAGAAAATGATATGGAGGGCCGAGGGGTAAGAGAGAAAGACTGCAGGGCAGCTGTGTGAATCCAAGGAGAGGCTGAGAGATACGATGGAACATTGATCCTCCATGTCTCTCTCACTGCAGTGGTAGTAAACAATCAGACAGCCTCCTTTGTCCACAGCCCGAAACCACACCCCCTCCTTTTGTCATGCACCCCCTCTCTCTGCCTTCATTTGGCCCTCTCTCCATTTCTCTGGCTTTTTGTATAACTCCAGTGTCTAGCTCCCCTACAATATGTCTGCATCCATTATTCTATCTCTCTCTCTCTCTCTCTCTCTATCTCTCTCTCTCGTTATGACGCTTTGCTGCTAATGCTAACTAGCAGCTGCTGCTAACAAGCTAGCCAATGAAACAGTGGGACAGACCAGCAGACAGTGAGACAGACAGATAGCACGTGACGGGCAGAGTCAAACCTTGGCTGGTAGCAATCCACTCCTTTTGGAAATAGATAGAATCCGGTTAAAAAGCCTGGCAGAGCTTCTGATGGCAGCACAGCTCTCTACGCTTCTCTCTCTCACGCACTAGCTCATCTCTCTCTCTCTCTCACATTCTGCTCCTCCCCCTCTCCTCTCAAGTGTATGCACGCGCGCGCGCACACACACACATACACGCGACGTCCTCCTCTTGTCTCACACGCGCGCGCGCGCGTACTCACATGCACAGCCCCCCCACTCTGTTCCTACTAACACACACACAAATGAGCATTCAGTCAAGGGCTTCCCACAATCCCTTGCGCCACACAAAGACAAGGGGGTGTGACCAATCACAAACCGCCTCACTCCTCACCCTGCATTTTCTCCCCTCCCTCACTGTGTGATGCCCACAGACATACAAGCTTGTGGGCGGGCTGCCAAGAGGGTTGTCATGACAACGCATCCCCAGTTGCTCTTTGTGGCTTTGCGTCACACACATAGGCACACGCACACACACAAAGTCTCTCCCCTTTCAAGATTTCTGTACCAGTCTCTGCTCTGCTACACTACGAACATCTCTGCTACACTGCCTGCCTGTGTGTGTGTGTGTGTGCGTGCATGCATGCGTGTCCTACATCCAGCTGTAGTGTTCTAACTGGGTCACACCAGGACCCAGCTGCAGTACTGCAACACCGGCTAAAAGAGCATGTGCACACAGACGCTATGAAACGATTACTAAATATAGCAGTGGAGTTATAGTACATTATCATTACAAGGAAATTGAAAAGTAGTACACACACATCCATATAGACACTTTCAACCATCCATTCATATCCATATGTATGTATATATACACAAATGTATATATATATATATATAAAACACACAAATACAGAAAGAAAGGTGATTTAAGTGACTTTGAACGTGGAATGTTTGTTGGTGCCAGACGGGCTGGTCTGACACACAACCATCTCTAGGGTTTACAGAGGATGGTCCGAAAAAGAGAAAATATCCAGTGAGCGGCAGTTCTGTGGGCGCAAATTGTTAATGCCAGAGATCAGAGGTAAATGGCCAGGCTGGTTCGAGCTGATAGAAAGGCAACAGTAACTCAAATAACGACTCGTTACAACCGAGGTATGCAGAAGAGCATCTCTCAACGCACAACACGTCCAACTTTGAGGCGGATGGGCTACAGCAGCAGAAGACCACACCGGGTGCCACTCCTGTCAGCTAAGAACAGGAAACTGAGGCTACAATTTGCACATGCTAACCAAAATTGGACAATAGAAGATTGGAAAAAGGTTGCCTGGTCTGATGAGTCTCGATTTCTGCTGCGACATTCGGATGGTAGGGTCAGAATTTGGTCAGAATTTGGCGTAAACAACATGATCCATCCTGCCTTGTAGCAACGATTCAGGCTGGTGGTGGTGGTGGTGCAATGGTGTGGGGGATATTTTCTTGGCACACTTTGGGCCCCTTGGTACCAATTGAGCATCGTGTCAACGCCACAGCCTACCTGAGTTGTGTTGCTGACCGTGTGCATCCCTTTATGACCACAGTGTACCCCTCTTCTGATGGCTACTTCCAGCAGGATAACGCGCCATGTCATAAAGCGTGAATCATCCCAGACTGGTTTCTTGAACATGACAATCAGTTCACTGTACTCAAATGGCCTCCCCAGTCACCGGATCTCAATCCAATAGAGCACCTTTGGGATCTGGTCAATATGGACCAAACTCTCTGAGGAATGTTTCCAGTACCTTGTTGAATCTATGCCACGAAGAATTTAGGCAGTTCTGAAGGCAAAAAGGGGGTCCAACCTTTTACTTGCAAGGTTTAGCTAATAAAGCATGTATTTGCAAAGACATAAAGAGAGTTGTACTGCTGCAGGATTCCCCTCTCTTTAATTTTGGTCTATTGCAGATTTACAAAAATGAATGATACATTTTTAACAAGATAACATTCACACTAACCAAATCACCACTTTCATGGTCAGAGGCATGAAAGCAATCAACATCTTTTAAACGAGAACATATGTCCATAAAGGAAGGACATCACTGCCACTACAATAAAGGAGGACTACTAGTCTCAATGAAACCCTAACTAGAAAATGGATTTTTAAAGACACGTAAAAGCTTTAAAATTTCCACTGTATTTATGTTGTGGAACAAAATGCTTATTTTAGGCCTATAGTTCAATGGGATTTGTAGTCCAATGCCACAAATGACAAATTTTCCTCAGAGTGCTTTATAGTGTCTGCCATTTGTTCACCAAGACAACTTGCTGGGTTTACAGTCTTTATGCTAAGCTAGACTAACCATGCGATGTCTCGAGCTCTGTACTAAAAGTCACAATGCTAAGATTTTCATTCTTGCCTGATTTTATTTGAGTCAATCCAAACATCTCACTTTAAAAATCAAATAGGCAATTGGGCCACAATAGCAGAATAAGAGAGTGCATCTCTCTAAGTGAATTAGAGGTTGAGAAGACAGATTCAGCAGGCTGAGAGAGAACCACAGTGGTGTATTGAGTGCCATTAGAAGGCAGGCATGTCATTGGTAATCTGGAAGTAATTAGCATGTGAAAAGAATGCTCTGATGATCAAGCTGGTTGGAACTCGGGTGTACTGGAGGGGGAAAACAGTTCACATGGGAGGGGGCGAAGGGTGAAAGCGCTCACTCCTTTTCCTTTAAGGAGCCCCTGATTTGCACAAAACCCATATCATGCTGGAAGACACCAAATAGCAAATAAAACATTCAGATTTAGTAGAGCAAAGAAAAATGTCAACGAAATTAATATGTATAAATATTAGTTCAATTTTAAATGTAATTTAAAAATAAATAAATAATTGAATTGCAATTATTACATTTTGCAATTCATTGCAAAATCTATGAAAAAAATGTCATAACAGGTTAACGGTTTTCTTTTTTATAAAATGAGCCTATAATAATCATAATGCTTATTAATGTTTACAGGATGATTGCGGGGGGAGGGAACAAACTGCGTGGGAAACGGCATAGCACAGCAGTTTTTTCCCCATTTCTTGTTTGTATTTAAAAACACAACCGTGGTGTTGTGGTTACAAATAATTTTGTTTCTATCAACTACAGACCATTGAAAAGAGATTTAAATTGAAACAAGTCAGACTGGCGGGGACAATATACCTATATACAACTTACATATATACAAATACATGTATATCATTATTATTATTATTATTATTATTATTATTATTAAAAATAACATACTAATTAATCTCACATTTTGAAATACATTAATCGCGATTAAAAGTTTGTATTTCATCTAAAGACTAAATCAACGAGAAATCATAACACATTTGATCATGGGTGGAAGATGCACTTTGCTGTGCTCTCAACTCATCATTTGACGGCAGTGCCAACAATCTCCCCACATTTAGCCAGGACGTTTTTCAAACTACTGTCTTTTTGGACACAGTAATGGTCCTCTGCAGATTGTGCAGACTCTGGAGATCAGTCCTAAAGCGGTCTGTTTGCCACTCATCCCCCTTTTGTTTGAAAAGCAGAGGAATTCCTCTGCAGTTCTCCACTGTATATCCCAAACCCCCCCTCTTAACTGACGTCACCTGGTAAGTGGTTGAGTGTTGGGAGTCCGTGAGGTTTTTAAATGGTTTTAAATATGAACGTGACAGCACTCACTCATCATTACACACCCTTCTCAGTTAATGCCCCGCCCCCTATGCCCAATTTTTTATTTTTATTGTATTTTTTAATATTCAAGAGCAAATCTTCAAACTTCCAGGCTCATGTTCACCAGGTCTTGAAAGGCCCCGGACACCTTGCTGTAAGCCAAGCAGTGTGTCAACCAGTTGAAGGTGATTACTAGATGCACCTCATGTGACCATCCTACGAACCGGGTGCTTTGATGGCGGAATCCTCAATGGGGCATCGATGGCCTGCAGCTCCAGCCTGAAGTCAGACAGGATGTTCTTCTGAACATCCGATAACATAGAAAGGACTGGCACATGTGCTTGAGGTGCATATGTGTAGCTTCAGTGTCCCACTCTAGTAGACACACAATAGCAATCTGTCCATTTGCATGCTTCAATGTGGAACTGCACAAACCACTTTAGTTTAGACACGTCTTTATTCTTGTTGCAATTGGAGATTACGTCCGACACTTCTAGAGGCCCCATTACCAGCTTCTTTAATAAACATTAAGCAACTTCCGGTATGTAGTCAATACAAGAGCCAAAGGTTCATTTATTGTCAATGGTCAAAAGGTTTAAGCTGCAAAATGCCGTTTTTACTCCTATTTTGGAAAGTAAGAAAGTGATCAGCCGAAATTCAGTTGCCAAATTGTTGGATGGCAGTGACTGAATGGAAGGAAAACTGGGTTGATTTAAAAAAAAAAAAGAAAAAATCATCTGTTTTTATAAATTTTATTAAATAACCCTTGGCGTCCAAAGAATATTAATCCGGCTGGTGTTGGTTTATTCATTTTAAGAACAGCTTGTATCTGTTTTTTATAGGGTTAGCTTCATTTATTCTTTTTTTTGGCCAGCGTTAAGTGATGGAATACAGTAAATACAGAATCTGCAGGGAGCTTATTTTTGTAAGTGAACATACGTGTGGAGACAGAACAGCCGCTGTCATCACAAATGGATGCTGTTGCTGTGCGTTGCACAAGTTTAATTTTCTCTTTATTTCTTCCTCGGAAGCTTTTTCTTTGATGCAAGGAAAAGACGAATATTTGAGTATAACTTACGGACTTGCTTGTTAAATCCTCCACCCCGTGGCACTAGCTAGGTAGTTAGATGTTGGCCACTATGTGAGATGGTACGTCGGGACGGTTCCATGTTCAGCGCATTATACATTTACTGTTGATGTGCTCATGTGCTCATGTGCTCATGTGTTCAGCCCTGCCCCTCCCCACAGGCGCTCCACGCAGTTCTGGCTCCCCTGCTTTGCCATGGCTTTTTGAAGCAGCTGTGCCTGTAACAACGCGTCATAATGGGATCAGCCCCTAAATGTGTCTTAGCTTGATTCTGGTTGCAGTGTATGTGAATGACATCCGCTGACAGCGTCAACATGGACCCAAGCTGTTGCCTAGCAACACAATTCCTTTAAAATGTGCTAAAATGGAGCGTGGTATAATGCAGGTATAGTATAACAGCATAAGAAATATGTATTTTTATTACATTAAAGCATGAAAGCGTGGTTTAGTAGAAACCCAAATTACATGTTTGATTGAGAAATGGATGTTTGCATGTAATATTCTGTCAGTCAGCTGCTTACGACATTCATGTCAAATGCGCTGCTTTGTACACATTACATGCATGTGTGTCTATGACAATGTGGAGAACATTGATGAGCTTTGGCTAGCCTCAGACTCGACCACACCTTCAGCCCTAGTTGCTACTACACTGGTCTCATTGCCATATTATTTGAAATTGCTATACAGATGTAATATTGGGACAGAAGAGTTTGACCATATTATTCAATGTCACTGCAGTTAACGTCAGTTCACCTCAATTGATGATGTTCATCTTAAGGGATTTAGAGGTGTGTTACTTTATAACTGCAATTGTAGTCAGACTTATAACCTTGTCATATGCATTCTGTTACCACTGTGTGTGTGTGTGTGTGTGTGTGTGGTTGTGTGCGCGTGACAGACAGGGACAGAGAAAGTGGACTAAAATAGCCTCAGTCGCTGGAGGCCCAGGACTACAGGGGCCCAGCCCTTCTGAAGCAGGCCAGGACTTTTGGCCATCAGATTCAGAGGCAGAAGACTATTGCTGCTTTCCAGTTGTCTCGTAAGTCCGCCGCCCGAGTTGGAAAGTGACGTCATTGCCTGGCTCGTACCACTTATAGTGTTCCAAATGCGTCTTGCTACAGGACTTTGTTGGAAAGAACATGGACGCCACCAGTGCAGCAGCTGCCATGCTAATGCTGGACGTTTTCGACAAAATACTATAGTAATCTTATAGAAATACTATCGTATTGTTGGACATACTAGAGAAGTACTGTAAAACTACTATAGAAATCCTATAGCGACTTTAGGATATTATAGAGGTATTACAGAAACACAGACATTTTAAGTAATTCCATTATTGCAAGTCTTACATTTCAGTAATATTTTGCCATTTTCGCCCATTTCATTTTCTAAGAAGTGCAGTCGTGTTTTTCTCGAGCCACCGGTGGCAGTGGCAGGCTAGTTGTTGTTATTGTTAGCAACGTAGCCTTTTAGCAAACCAGTTCGAAAACAAAACGTTACATTGTACAGCACAGACAGCAAAACCGTGCAATGCAAACATTGGTGACCGGACTGAAGCAGCAATGTAAATAGGTGTGTAAGAGCATTTAAAACGACCAACGTAGTACAAATTCCATGTAATGTGGGCGCAGACATCTTTGTTGTGCGAGTCGTACGTTCTTTCTGGTTCAGCTCGGGGTACTTTCAGAATCCCGAGTCGGACGGCTGATATGGCGACCTAAAGGGGGCGTGTCTGCGCAAAATGCCGCAAGAAAGCTGGGTAATTTACACTTTCCAACTCGGGCGGAGACAACTGGAAAGCAGCATATGTATTTATGTGTGTGTGTGTGTGTGTGTGTGTGTGAGAAAACAGAGGATGTCAATTGTGAGAATGCATGCGTGTGTGAGAGAGAAAAAGAACAAGGCGCAATGGTGAGGGAAAATTTGGTGCTTTTGTGTGTGCACGCAAGTGTGTGTGACATGCGTGCGTGTGCATTAGGGTAGCTGCCCTGAGCATAACTTAGCGAACTGAAAAAGGAGGAACTGATCGCATTACAGGAGAGGAGACTCAATTACATCAGCTTGTGTGTGTGTGTGTGTGTGTGTGTGTGTGTGTGTGCAGCTCACCGGGGGTTACGGAGTTCACAAACTCGGCATGTGACAGAGCAGTGGGAGGAGGAGAGTAGGAGAAGTTGTATTTCCGATGTAAACACAAATGGGATCATTACAATTACTGATAACACAGTTTGCGCATCTACGTAGAGCAGAAATGTGGAGAATCGTATTAATCACCTCAACATCAATACTGCTGTGAGGTCGGAGGTTTTATAAATGGCACTTCGGACACACTTCCTCCTCTGTCCATTCGGTCCAGAAAAATTGACAAATGAAAGTTGGATTAGTCCACTAGCAGTGCTCCTTTAGGGTATTTTCATAAATTACAAGAAATTTTAAATAAAGTATATTTTTACATTGTCAATCACAGCCTGCTTTGTAGATTGCTCAAAAAAAATCAAAACACATCAGATCTCAATGTGAAAAAAAATGATGTTGGCTATATACTGCTGGACAGTTTAATGTTTTAGTAACGAAAGGACGCGGTCGTAGATGCGAGTCTGTTACCAAAACTAAACCCATTCTGTACATCAGTGCACTTGTCGATCGAAGACAGAGCGCTAAAGGTGGAACGAGGACACGAAACAGCACCGCCATTCCACCCTGAAGCCACTGATACAAGTTTCATTTCTATCAGGCAAACCTTCCCAGAGCTAAAGGAAAACCAACATCACCGGGCTTCAATCACATTATCCCTTTTCGATCATAAATGACCATACCCTGCCATTTTCAAATTAAGAATGTGTAATTCCCGGGGGGTTTTAAATGCTAAACACTAGGCAGATGTCTGAAAAGGAAGGTAATGCTTCGGAAAGGACCCAGAGTCTGATTTCACAGGAGGAGGGAAGACTTTTGCCCTACAGACTGTCACCAGAGTGTCATTCTCTGCTCTAAAGCCCCAGTAAGATTTTTTTTCAGACAAATCTGAAATCTTTTTTCTTTTGCCATACAAACACTTATACTGATCTGTTCACACCTAAGCACATTCAAGTTTTCCCTTTGATTATGACACTAATCATTTTCATAAATAAGCTAATATATTGCAATTCGCAATTTTGAGTTAGAAAAATTGTGGAAAAGGTTAAGAAATCCAACACGCTCCAAGTAGTAATAATGACATTAGCTAAAGCCAACACAAGTGGAAAACCAGTCAAAGATCAGGAGGGAGAAATGCACAATTGGCCAGTCCTGTTTTGGGGGTTCACTGTGCACCTATTAATTCCATCAACGCCCGCCCAGGGCAGCTGAAACTGATAAACAACCCCCTCTGCTACTTCCCTGACCAGAATCCCTGATCATCACTGGAGAAGTGTAATTGAATTATTGCCATACCCTGCTAAAAGATAATTCCTTTAATTTATTTGAGCAGTGTATTTTCTGGCCAGGTAATGCCGTTGAAATGCATTAGAGCTGACCCGAGCTGGGAAAAAGACTGAACTAGAGCGGCTACATCCACACCACTACGTTTCCTTTTTTAAACGCTTATGTTTTGCTACATTCACACTGAATGTCCACCGGCACGTTCAAGCACCAAAAATCAATCAGTCTGGAAACGCAGTGTGGTGTGGACGCTCAGAGCAAAGAAAAATGTAGTATGTGTCGCCGTAGTCTCAAAGAGACAGCCATTAACGCTGACGTGAGAGGTCTCCGTGGACAAAAAGCTCTATTTATTATTAGTATTGTCACTGTTTTTTAATTGAAATACAAAAACCCTACAGTCACACATCAGCATTGAACGAAGCCCTATAGCAGAAATGACAGCCTACTTTCTGCTTCACAACGACTAAAGGGTTTTTTTTTACGTTTGGAGTGCTGCCCCCTCTTCAGACTTACTTTTAAGGAAAAGTTAAATAAATGTCAGCATTTGCACACGGTCCTGCTGTCCCGCGCCCTCATAGTGGAACTTGAAAAAGTGACTCTGCTAAATAGGGTCAACTGGTAACTCATCCGAGCACCTTTAGAAGAAATGACAATCTGATCTAAAACCTTGTTGTCAGTGCTATAGCCTTGTGCAGGACATAGGACCCTGTGGAAATAACCACAACCAACACAAGGACCATCGGTAATATGAACTAAATGTGCCCTTCTGAATACAATCACTTCCATGTTTACACTGTGATGCCACCTTACTAAGCCGGGCCCACAGCAGCAACACAAACTTCAATTCAGTAAAGACACAATAAGATCAAGGGCAAAGCGAGTACTAATAATACACGTTGTCCTTCCTTTCAACTAAAGCCCACAGAGGATGGAGGACCTATTTCTTTGATGTTAGTAGGCGTTGGTAAGAAACTAAAAGTAGTAGATTTGCATCTACCTCTCAAATAAGACCAATGCTCCCCACATCAAAGCCCAAGTGGCTCTTTTCCAGATATGACCAGGATGTTGGAGAGCTACAAATACCACCTTTTGTAAAGATCCAAAGCACTACTGTTATGGTTACAGAGCTGTCACACATTGGGCAAATTTAAAAGGTTGCTGATAGAGAGGCGGGTTGCCTGTCGCACTGCACATCCACATACAGGAGCTTCCTCCACTCTACAGTGGGCATGGATCGGCCTCAGGATGCATGCAGATGTTTGTTGGTTCTATTCCAAGTAGCCTTCATGAGGATACTGAGAGACCAGAGGAAACGAGGTACACTGCTCAGCTCCACTCCGTCCGTGACAGCATGCGGACTCCACTCACAACTACAAAGCACCACCAGGCAATGAGCCCAGCTACTCAACCGAAGACAGAGGAGGTATTCACACAAGAGTGTACAAAAATAGGTATACCATGTGGTTATTCATAGAATGTGCATTTGATTCATGTGTAGACACCATAACCATGTATGTCAGCTTAGTTTGTTGACACAAAATGACCTGCATCAGGATCGAAGCTTCCTGCCTTTAGCTCTCACATTATATCATGTTCACATTCCAACATGGAAACCCTGGCTGGGATCAACAGGGTTTTACCATCCCAAAATATCAAACACTAGACAAATACTGGATTTCATTTTGGCTCGTTACAAACACAGCTATTTAATTTTGGTCAGGTCAAAATTATTATTAGGTAACAATCTATGCTAGGTATGGCGCGGTTGAAAATGTTTTTTTTTTAAGAAAAAAATGATATCGTCTTCTGCCAAAATGTTACCAATATCAGAAAGCAGTATTTGACATGATCCAATAAATGGGATGGAGGGATTTCTCCTACTGCAGTGTTAAACAAGGACACGGGGTTAAGTCTCTGTTAGAAAAGGCCGTGCTCCCCCATTTCCTTATCTAAACCACAGCTGGGAAACCATTATGGATTCCATGTGCACACCGCTGTTCTCTTGCATATTCTGTACATAGTGTCTGTCCCGCGTCTGCCCCTAATGCTGCCCACTATGTACTCAGTCGGCAGTTTACAGAAGTTAGTTCTGCATGCATTTCAAACCATGTAGAGAAGGGACATCCAAACCTAGAAACACCTACAGCTTATGTGTGTGACATAAATATTAGGTATATTATGCATGTTCAACCACTCAGGTCTGGGGCCAAAACCAAAAACGTATCCGTAAATGTTACTTTGCAGTTCACGTAGGTGTCGTAGCTCAGAGAGCACAACAGCTACAACACAAAGACGCATAGAAGCAGCCTCTGATCACCTCGTCATTGTTTCATCAGGAAAGGCCACACATCGCCTGCACTGTAGTCAAGGTAACAGCCATATGTAATCAGCTGATGGTGGTGGTAAGAGTCACCAATCCCATTACCATGGAAAACATTCAGTATCCATAGCAACACCCCCCATCAGGTCCCTTAGCCAAGTAGCTGGCTAAGAACATGGAAGTAGGGCACCATTTCTTTTTGATCTACGGCAGCGATGCAGATACTCAGTAATCATGTTTAACATGAAAAAAGACGACCAGCAGCACATCCCTATCACTGAAAGCCCTGAAACATGCACACCTGAAGCAGTTAGGCTGCTCAAGGGGTCAGAATATTTGTATACATTAACACATCTAGACGGATTCCAAAAAACGGAGCGCCCTTACTTCCATGCAAGTAGTACCGTTAAATATATTCATTTCACAGCAGTGCCAAATAGCCATTGAAGAGCACTCATATGTAAACATAGTGTGTATTTGATGACCTCTCTAATCAGCTGTTTTGCAGCCCAAACAGTTAAACGCTGTAACGCCTGTGAGGAACAGTGCTTCCCCCCGTCAGTGGTACAGTACCTGTGTGTACGTACGCAGGCGGACTCTGACACAGATACTGTGGAGGCTGCTGGCTCCTGTGCTTGTGCGTTCTGTAGTCCTTCGCGCTGCGCGAGCGGCAGCTCCTGTGAAGCTCTACAGATGCTGCTGGTGGCAGCAGGCGCTCCAACAGCTCAGAGCTGGGCCATGGCCGCCTGAGCGTACGGCTGCTCGTCTTCTTCATCTTCGCCACGCTGGGTGGCGGAGAGATGGCCAGTCTATCTACAAGTCAATAAAGTATCTCCCACAAGCAAACTTCTGGATATTTGACCAGACTGCAAGTTCCCAGTTCCTCACGTAAATTCCATCATGGAACGCTAGTGGGAATAAATCCATTAATGGAAAAGAAGTCATTACCATGTGGTCGAAAAGAAGTCCTGTCATGGATTTGCAAGAATTTCTCATGGTCATGTTACTGTCACCTCCAGGTGCCAACCCACTTCTCCTTCCTGCCGCTGCCGTCCTTCTCAGGTCACAACAGATCCACCATGAAATGGCTGGTCAACTGCATGCCAATGCTTCTGCTGTGATGTTTGAATTCACTCACACACACACACACACACACACACACACACACACACACACTTAGCCGAACAAGTGGCTAGCAGTTAGCCTAGCATGGTGCCTTTGCTCAGTGTCAGAATCGTAGGGTCTACCCTCCACTGGGAGCAGAAAGAATGAGTCGGTTAGGAGGGGTAGGGAGGGCGGTAAAAAGAAAAGCCCATCAGATGAAAGCCCAAGCAGAAAAGGGAGGTTAGAAAGAAAAGAGGGAGTGAGCGCTAATACAAAAGAAAGCAAGAGGACAGAGGCTCACGCGCAGGAGAAGTGAACGAAATCTCCATGGGAAAACAAGAGATACTCCTCTCTTCTACCTCCGTCCACACCAGTAGTTGATCCTCGAGAAAAGAAACTGTTTAAATGCGTGTGTGAGAGAAGGCGAGAGAGAGAGACATTGCACCACAGCGGAGCACAGGGGTGATGGAAGACATGTAAAGGGGAGGAATTCACAAAAAGCAGCATTTAAGGGGCAGAGAGGGTTAATCCAGAGCAGGGCGCTGCTGATTCGGATTCTCCTTTGTCTTCTCTTTGGTCTGTGTGCTGCTTCGCCTGGCTGCTCTCCCTCTGCCGCTCACCGTGTAGTGGTGTTGTTGAGAAGGGAGCAGAGAGAGGGAGGGAGAGAATCGTGTAGTCAACTCCCCCCCCTACCCCTCCTTCCCCACTTCCCACACACACGCACACGCACGCTAAAGATGAGCGGTGCTACCCATTCATAGAAAACCCACTGACGTCCTACAGCCGAATTCTACTCAGGGAAAACATTACTGTTACTGAAGACTCGCCAAGACCTGGTTCGGTGTGTTTTCCAAGAGTCCACCTGCCAGCCAATCAGCATGGAGCTCTTAGTTCACAGCACACTGACCAAATGCCGCAACAATTAGACACAGGCAGCAATGGACATTGTTGTGAACACTAGTCACACTGCCAACATGTCCATGCAGCACCTCACTCCCTCTCCTTGACACACACACAGATGTCTCTTTCTCCATCATCTCATTATAATGCAGCGCTTTGACAGCATTGCCCTTGTTACATTGTTGTCCATAAGCATATGCAATTTTGCAGATGAAATCGCTGCATGCAGTAACTGGTTAGTTCCTTGTGTTATTTCTTTATCTCTACAGTGACATTGGGTGTTTTTGGTTTGCCACCTTACGATCATTGACCGTCTGGACAATGGCGCTGTCCTCAACTTACTTATCCTGTCCAACCACAGGGCCAGTTGGCCATAACCTACTGTGGTCAGTCGGTTTCATTTCAGTAGGACCTGTACAGCAATGGCCCTACCCAGTGTTGGGAAGGTTCACTTTCTACATGAACTTGTTCAAAAATGCACTAGTTCAGTTCTTTTTTGCATAAGTTGCTGTGAGCTATTATTTTTTCAAAATTATTGCCACAGCTTATATAGAACCCCAGACAGCAGTTATTTTATTAGTTTTAACACTGAAGCTATGCATTAGATTTAATCTTCATATCCAACCAGGGTTTAATTAGCATTGAGGGGACAGCATTTCACCATTGTTGCTTTAATGCCATGTTGCTGTCCAGTCACTCAATACTAGTTAATGGGGTTTGGTTCAAGGATCGGTCTTGACTGTCTTGACCGTTTTGGTTTTTTTTATTTGCTTGCACACACCTTGAAAGGCAGGCCGGGTGCTTTAGTTTACATATATTTACATATTAAGGCGCTTTAACGGTCCGTTTTCGCCTGGAAGCTCTATAGAAATCTGGCACCCTATTAAAAAGAACAGCGAAAGAACGTTCCGTTCACAGACACCAGAATGAACGAGTTAACAGCATCCTGTAGATACACGCTCTACAACAGGGGTGTCCAAACTTTTTTTCCGGAGGGCCACGAACAGAAAAATATACGATGGACTGGGCCACTCACTACACGTGAGGTGCGCTGCCTCACTTCTAATGCACTACTGTTGGAAAAACCAACCAAATGCAGGTAAATTACGTTTGATAATTGAACAAAAAGCCTCCATCATAGCTCTCTATTGGTAGATTTTCAGTGTATTTTTTACAAAAAGGTTGGCAGATCATTCTCTCAGTGAGCCTCTGATTGGTTCTTAGGGTGCTGAGCCCCCTTCATCGTCCTTTATGAAGGGAGAGACAAGAAGAGAAATCAGGGATGTGGATATTTCAAGCTTATTACACAAATAAATCATTGGGATTGTTAACGCATCAAATAACTTCGTTAAAAAATTGTCATCAACTTTAATTGAGTGAATTTATTAAGTAATTGTGCTTTAGACTTTTACGGAGCCCGGGAGGTGACATGAAAAAAAAAAAAAAAGGTGAAAAAGAAAAAAAAAAAAAATATGAGAAAGGGTATGTACTTGGGACTGGTTTGCGTTCACTCGCAAAACTTTTGCTCCGCGGCGGCGATCGGTGGTCCGCCGCGCGGGGATTCGGTGCTGGGCACTTCCGTCTTCGCTCGCCGCTACTGAGGGAATCCTTGTTAGTTTAGTAATATGCTTAAATTCAGCGGGTTGTCTCGTCTGATCTGAGTCCGGATGAGTTGTGGCTCCGTAGCGGACCGCTACCACCCCCCCCCCGGTCAGCCACAACTAGGCTGTGGTTCATTACAAGTGTCCGACAATTCGTAATTGTAATGAGCCAAAATTCGTAATTCGTCATTACGTGCTTCGTAATGAACCACTGCCTATCCCTGGAGCTCCAGACAACCCTCCAAGTTAGCAAATTGTGCCCCAAAACAGAGCGGGACGGAAGTGCCCAGCCCTGAATCCCCCCTCGGCGCACCACCAATCGCCGCCGCGGATCAAAAGTTTTGCGAGTGAACGCAAACCTAGTCCCAAGTACATACCCTTTCTCATGTTTTTTTTTTTTTTTTGTGAATTTTTTCATGTCACCTCCGGGGCTCCGTAGACTTTCATGCGGGCCAATTTAAAATGGATGGCGGGCCGCAGTTGGCCCGCGGGCCGTAGTTTGGACACCCCTGCTCTACAACATCAGGAGAATAGGACCCCTCCTCACTCAGAAGGCGGCGCAGCTCACCCAGAATGCAGCAGCTTAACTGGTCTTTAACCTTCCCAAATTCTCCCACACTACTCCACTCCCCCGCTCTCTTCACTGGCTGCCAGCCACCAGCTGCCCGCATCCAGTTCAAAACATTGGTGCTCACATACCGTGCTGTGAATGGATCGGGTCGGGTCTACATCCAGGACATGGTCAAACCCTACACCCCAACTCGCGCACTTCGCTCTGCATCTGCCAAACTGCTTGTTTCTCCCTCCGGATAACTTTGCTATTGCGAGAACAACAGACATAAATTGCATTTCTAGAAAATAGGCTGCTATTCCTAAAAAGGCCACTGGGGGTCGCATTCTGAGTGAGCGCATACGTTACTACAGGGAGGAAATGACTGTCCCCCAATGCAGATTTTGAGTTTCTTTGCATTTTGACTATTAAAGTTTCCTTTTGAACTCTGCATCTGCGTCATGCCTCTACCCTCACGCACTTCGACCAATCCTGACACATTGACTGGTTTATTTTTCTCTTGCTGGGCAATTATTTAAAATGATCACCTATTACTCATATTGTGATGCAATCATATATTGTGATACACAATTGACTGCACAAGGGTTTGAATACTTTTGTCAAGTATTTGACTCAAACAGAGTAAACCAGACTGAGTTTTATTCATATTTATCTATTGAATTACTAGAATGTTACATGAAATGACCAACATCATACGTATTGGTCACCATAGGTTGTGGTTTGATAACAGACTGCTAGCGGTCGGAGTGTGGGCTGACTGGGGAGTAAACCATATGCACGCGCATAACAAGCTAATTAGCATTAGTTTCAGTCCCCGGGCCGGTCCAAACTGTGGGAGTAAATCGCCATGACTTGGATTGAAAAGTTGAGTGAAAAATAGCTTGTGAGCCAAGAAAGTGTGGGGAGTCCTGCGTTCGACCTTTTCCCACCACGGCGGCCCTCCAAGCAGCAGCGCCCGCTTGAAAATGACGCGCGGCACTTCCCCCGGACCATTAGCGCCAAACTCCTCCCCCCCGCGTGGGCTGGACCATCCGCACAGTCTGGCCCGCCCGAGATCCAAGTGGGCAGCATCTGGCCCGAACATAAAATGAGTTTGACACCCCTGGTCTAAAGGAACGACTGCCCATTATAGGACGATTGTATCCTGTGTGCTACCAAGTTAATGTGCTCTCATGTACAGGTTTTGATTAAACGCAAAAGAAAGTGGTTGAAAGAATGTTTTCAATGGAGGTTCAAAGTACTTCAACTAAACAAATTGACATTGCATTTGCAATTGTATCTAAGAAAACAATGTTTATTCTAAGTCAAAGAAAAAATAAAGTATAAACAGATTACCTACTTACTAAATATTATTCCGGTTTGGTTTAGAAAAATGGCAATGCAAAGTATTAAGTCTGGGTCAAGATGCTCTGCCGTGTCGTCCCAGTAACAAATAACACATAGGTTTCCTGACATAACACCAACTCTTCAGCAGTAGAGCAGCATGCAAACAGACACAACGTCTGGTTCTCCTTCCTCCATGTTGTATCAATTATTCTTTCGTGGGAATTCCTCAGATCCTGGAATGAGATCATTTGAGCATTGTGGTGACCGAGCTGCAGTAGGAAACACCCGCAGTGAGGAAGTATAGAGGTTCACATGGGGGAGTGTAAAGCTCACTGGGAAGTGCTGTCCTCTAGTGGACTAACCATCTTCAGGTTCTAAAACCAGCATCACATATAAAACCTCTCATCATGAGATCCCATTGTCATCAACATCCCATTGTCATTTAATTTACACAAGAATTGAGAAAAAGTTTGCTATCACAACAAATCTCCTGGGCATTTGTCCCCTTCTTCCTAAAATATTTCTCTTTTTAGCTGCTTTCATCAAGACATCCTGTTGTTACTTTGATGACTAATCCTGTAAGCACACAGCTTTTATTTCAAATCAATTAAAAGGTTACAAAAATCAAAGTCAGACAAACTAGAGAGGAGAGAGAAAGATGGCACAAGTTAAAGGGCCAGGAAACTCCACGCCTGCAGGCGCGTGCGCACACGCACGCACACAGCTGGGGGCGGCAACAGTAATTTCATTCTGATGAAAGTCTCAGCTCAATTACCTTCAAAATTGACTGTACACGATCCGGGGTCTGTGTGTCTAGGTGTGTGTCTGTGGAGACACCGGGAACGCTGTGCAGTAACCACATAGTTGTTGAAACTGAATCCTCTGACTAATAGAAGCTCCACTGTTTGAGTGCTCCTGAGCCAGACAGACATGCTCTCATTGATGCTGCGGAGGAGAGCAGCACAAGAGGAAGTAAGAATGGGATTGTTCTCATGTGAAAACCATCAACACAGACCTCTAGACCAGTGGTCCCCAAACTTTTTCTTGTGAAAACCTGGTCAGTGGCGGGCTAGCGGTCGGTGGACCTCAGGGCCTCCGCATATACTCCCACGTGTCCATATGACCGAGCATAAAGTCCGCGGCAGTGTGCCGGCGGGCCGCATTCAGTACTCGTCCGCCGTAGTTTGGGGACCCCTGCTTTAGACATTTAGGATGTTTTAATGAAAAAAGACAGACGTAATCAATTACAAATTATATATAGTTGAAGATTCTGCTTCAATCCATATTTGTTTGAGTACAATACCTTTACTGCAGTCACGAAAAGAGAGGCAGCAAGTACGTTGATTTGATAATAATACAGTAACTCATTCAATGCGAAGAATTACTATTAAAACTCCAGAAAAAAGCCTTCCCCGGTCTTGTTAATGAATAATGAAGGATTACTATTCCTTAACTCATCTGTGATATTTGAGGTGATGAGTAAACAGTAAAATAACTAAAAAAACATATGCTGCATTGGAATACTATGCTGGATGGTGATTACCGTGGCAACAGCCAAAGCCATGGGTCAGCCTAGTTAGGGGTCACACGTACTCACGGCCGTGGGTGGGCACTTGCAAGATCCGCACAAATGTGTGCACAGCTTTTTGGAAGTACTCAAACACACACACATACACACACACACGCTCAAAGACAAAGCGTGTGTGTAGTCGGGAGAATAAAACCTGTTTTTATGCAGCTATGGTCTTTCTTCTCTTTAATCAGAGCAGAAAAACCAGCCTCCAACCCCACCTTCCCACTCCAATACGCTCACACATAACAGACACACACAGCGATGACTGCGAGCTAATGGTGTATCCGTCTATGGAGGAGACAAACCGTTCCCTCTATCAACACAATCGTTCCAGAGAATGTGCACATTACTAGGGAACAAATTTAAAGAATTAAAACCTTTTAAATCACTGCAAAAAGGTGAAAAAATAATACTTTTGGCACGCGGCAAAAGAAAACCAACAAACTAGTATACAGCATAATGTTTTTGAGTTTTCTGATAAAATTAAATGACAGAATTATTTAGTGTGCAACATCATTGCCCTCATTTGTTGGGCAGAAACCCCAATCCAGAGGAAAAGGTCAGATGAACACGGGAATGCATTTTGGTGCAATAAATGTGACAAAGATGGTTGGATTAATGTTTTTTAATATCCACTTCGAAATGAGGATTTTGGGATATATGGATGCTCATGCAAGCCTTTGTACCAAAATGGAGCACAGACTCTTTGCTGGTGGGTGCAACAACGCCACGGCAGCTGTGATGCTGAGGACCGGAGGAAGCCCAGTGTCCAGCGTGAGGCGGCCTTCCAGACCGCCTTGCACCAGCGGAACCACCGGGAATCTCTCTGGCCGCTCGCTCGAACGGAGCAATCAGGCAGAAGGGCCTATCTTAGAGAGTTGACATCAATCAGCTTTGCGCATTCATTCTCAGTCTAGACGTGACGCGTGGGTCTCCTCTCTGCTCTGACTGCTGCGCGAGGCTCTTGTGAGACTGACTCGCTGACGACACAAACTGCACAGCGAGAAGTGCTTTCACGTCAGACACCAGACAAGGCTCCAATGACACCAGGGAAAGTCACTCGATTTCTCGCTAGCCACTTTTGACAAAATAAAGTCGCCAGATTTCGCTGTAGAGATCTACATGCCGATGTTTAACTCATTCAGTTAAACAGTCTCGTCCACATTTTCAACATGAATATTTCTGCTACCAAAGAAATCGTTTACATCTTTTCCTCTCTTCAATGCGCTTCAACACATGTAGTCACCGATTCATCCACACACTGATGGCCTCCTACGCACGGTGCCTCCACCCATGAGGACTCAAACATTCATACCTATTAATTCGCTGAAGGCATAGGCTTAAGGACAAACTTGGAAGTGAAGAGTCTTGCCCAAGAACACATCGACATAGGTGCCGGGAATCAGACCGCCGATCTGACCGAGAGATGAAATAAGATGAGTAAAGCCTCTAGACTAGAGGCTTCAAACTAAAACGTCTTCACACATTCACTTTGCATTACACGCGTTTGCTGACTTGAGGTTCCGTTAAATGTGGTCATAAACAAAATGGGAAATATTTCAGTTTCCTACATCTAAGTGACGTGACTCAAACAATAGCAGGTAAAACATGAAAACGATAAAAACAGTCTGACTTCATTTTGGACCAAAAGTATTGAAATGTCTGATTATCTTGTTTGGTAGCTTTCCCATAATCCGATGCAAAAATACACTGTAGGGGAAAAAACTAAACATTTGTGCTTCTAAAAAGGGTTCAGTGGGTCACTTTTTAGACAGAAATAGACCGTCCAGCATGCTATGATGATGGGCAGCAATCATGCCCCGTGCTGAATGGAGACTGCGTCGATGGAAACATAAGAATACAGAATGCGTCGGCCTACAGGAGCAGACCGTAGTGGGTGTTCAGGCCTTACCCAGGTATTTGATGGTGAATCCCCGCGGCGGATTGAGAGACCTCCGCATCCATCCCTCCCTGAGCACCTCTAGGTGGTCCTCCTTCCCCTGGATCAGCAGCACATGCTCGTCTATCCATCCTAGAAAGAAGGTCTCGGACACAGCTTCTGTAATCCTCTGGTTCCACACATGTTGCTGGGTATTTTCGGCTTTGAAATCGGCAAATATCTCATAGCCGGTGTGATGCCTCGGCAACGCGTCACTCTCTGACACCCCGGCCGCCCCCACCGCCTCGCCAGCCCCGACCCTGGACAACACTATAGCCAGGGAATGGGGAGCTATCTGCAGGAAAGACTCCATTGTCACGTCGGCCTTTTAGCTGACTATCGAATACTGTGTTCTCATTGTATTTAGTATATCGGAGACACCATGAGGCGTAATGGGAAACAAGCGCTCCATTCTTGCTAGCAGGGTGTGTAGCTAGAAGCTACGCTGCAGCCGCCGCATAGCCTATGACGGGGTTTCCATGAAGCTAGCTGGCTAGCCCCGTTAGCTCTCTAGCCTTACATGAAACCCATTCCTACACCATTATGTCCGTCTTCTTGTACGAATGGAAGATATCGCAGCGTAACCGAACCCGGCATTTACCGAGTAGTCATACCGACCGCTGTGCGCTACCAAAGAGAGATGACATTCGCGATTTCGGTAGAATTTAAACCTCGTTGTGTTAGATATTAGGAGTAAGGCTAGCTAGCTGGATGCTAACGTGTTAATGAATTCACCCAGGCAACAGATGCGGCGAGCCCCCCCACCACCCTTCCTCCTCGTCGCCAGGTATCAGTAGGGTTTCGTGGGACACTTCGTCTTATTCTTCTTCAGCCTTTGACGGTTCACGAGGAGGTAATATCTCTCCAGCCGCCGGCGGATAGAGTATTTTCTCGCGCCGGACGCGCTTCAGTATGGTGCGAAAGAACACCGCTGGATGCAGGACGGTCTCATCCAGGTACGGGGATGGCAGGCACCGTTACGGAGTCGCGTAAAGGCGGCGTCCACAACACTCGGTATACCATCTTCCGGCCACATTTTCAGATTAAGACGCACAACGCCACAGGTGGTTTGTGAAGGAATACGGTCATTATCTGCAGTCAGCAGGGGACGTTTAGCCCGTAAACCCAGTCACGTGAGTGAGTTTTTCGTGCTCGGGTGGGGGGCTCCCTCTGTCATCGACTATATTTTTCATGTGGGCCGATACATACTGAGAAATACAGGACATTGGATGTTTGGCGTGTTGTTCTTCTGCCATCTGAAAAATTGTTACTCTGTTAATGTAATTGTTCTCTTACGAATATCCACAGCCTTTCTTCCCTTAACCAAAATGGTATTAAATCCTTCCTCAGTCTAAAAGGATTGGCACACAGGTTTCTTTTTTTCTTTCTTTTCAGTAAACCAAATATAAAATAACCGTATGGACAGTAACACATGAACAAGATGACCCTCAGCCCAATACATTGCAACTCACAATGACACTTTCTGTAGATCTTTAAAATGAAATAGATTGGGACTAAAAGAGCAGTTCAGATCACCTTTTAAAATACACATAGGTCGAAATAACAGACAGAAAACATGTTGCAGTATTTTACTTTATTGATTTACATGGAATGAATATTGAGTGTATACATGTGTGTCACTGGACTGTCACAGAGATGGGCACTCCCCTTTGAGTGTGACAATCACGTTTTTCTTCAGTTCTCTAAGAAACAAAAAGAACACATTACATCATTGTGGTCATGCTGCCAGGATTATAAATAAATCAACAAATATTAATAAAAAAGGAATGCACATGATCCTTATTAATGTTTTGTGGTGGGAGGGGGGTGCTGCCATTGTTTCTGTGAAATACTAGAGACTGCATGCAAATATCTGGGTCACTAATAGCAGCCTGGAAAGGTGACTGCAGCATGCATGTTCAACTATAGTGAGGAATTGTGTAGCCCAATTTGAGCCAGGAAAGAGGATTCTCATGGTGATGATGCTCACTCTTGAGAGAATTCCCCTCAGCGTGAACCCAAACCCAAAGCAAGAAGTTAGCGGACGTCATTTTGACCTGCAGGGGAAGGTTTAGGTTGTGTGGGTGTGTTTGTGTGCGTTACATGCCTGTTGTACTGGCACAGAACACATTCGGTGCTGTAGGTCATTCCATCATTGCCACATACTGGATCATACTCCTTGGTACACCCGGATTGGACGTAATACTTCTCACAGTCAGGCTGGACACAAAAACAGGCAGTTACAGGATTGCCGATTAGAACCATTTAGGTTATGTAAACAGAAATGGTTCTAAACATTAATGAATCACAATTTGAAAATTAACTACTCTTCCTGTACATGATTACCAGGCATTGAATGTTGACTCAATGTTTCCTCAGATTAAAAGACAACTGATGCTGCAGTTTAGATCTCCAGCACTGTTGTTGTCGTTGTTGTTGTAGTACGGAGAGGTCCACATTAAATTTAAACATTCTGGTTCTTTTCTGGTGCAAACGCATTTGTTTAATGGTTCAGACTGTCGGACTCATCGGTAGATGGTATCACATCGGTCCTCTGTGTCGAGCTGTACTTTCTCAGCGTACAAATAGGATAACAGGTAAGCGCAGTTTGTTTCAAATTAAGTCTTGTGTATTTATCAGAAATTACTTATTCCTGGCCAGCCACGCCTTTAGTGCATACGAGCATGTCCTTTAGTTAATTCACAGGTGCTACTTTGCACCCACTCTCCAGCTCCCTCCAGGTAAAAACAGTTAGCTCTATCAGCATTGCTAAAGTGAGCCCACTTAGCCCCTGACATGTTGAGGAGCATTCAGATATCAGTATCTGTACTATAAACCATCAGTCAATAGAACATACAGAATTAGATGGACACACCCAGCAGTCTCACCTGTGTGAATCCATCATTGGCTCCTTGGTCAGGTGCGTCATTCATCCCTGCCACAGTCCTGTGAGACAGGACTACACGCGCACACACACACACACACACACACACACACACTTGTTCAATAGTGAACAAACACATTAACCCGGTCAGATTAAAGAACAACACTGTTCCTGTAAAGTCTGGTAGGTCTTTATTCACTGATCATCAAAAAGATCATGGATGTGTTACAAGGAACGGTGTTACACAACGTTTAACCTTGAGCAGATCAAAATCTACAGCAGATCTGGAATCACTGCCCTGTAGAGCAAAGTTGTTAAGGTGTGGGAATGCGGATCTTACACTGGGAATGTTTCCCAGCCAAGTGTCACACTCATGTGTTTGTTTTTTCCTTTGCCTCACCTTGTTTTTTGCTTCTGCTGTTTATGGAAACAACATTGGACTTTCTGAGAAATTTCTGAGAATTTTTTTCATGCTAGATCAGGCTCTTATAAAAAGGTCTGGTTGACATCGCTGTCTTCTGTCAGTTAACCGTGTTTACTAAAACAACAGTGCAAACATCACTGTGTAGAACAGTAGAACAGTATTTGGCCCATTGGTAATCTAGTTCTGAGTTTACTTGATACCAGGTATCCACACCAAACTGCTCAGGTGGGATTTTATGATCCAAGGGACCTTGTTTATTGGGAGATGATGGATGAGGAAGTAGCAACAGGTGTTTCACTTTTTATTTGAGGCCTTTGAGATGGCCGATTTAACACAACTGAACAAAACAACACGATTGCCCCAGTTCGAGTGTAATCATGCCATGTGTCCTAATTTTTACTTTAAGGTCTGCTTTGATTTTTAAAAATGTGTATGATTTGAAATATACCAATACGATTAAGATGGATATTACTCAAGGTTTTTAAAAATTGTATTATATATGAAGAGCTTAAGCAGGTTTACTTAATGTAATTTTAAACTACATCCACAAATCATTTAGTGAGCCCTAAAATCTTCTTTAAAATATTGGGGCGATATCATTAAATACTTGGATTTTTCAGACACACAGACAAACTGTTACTTTGTTTTCTGTCTAATTTCTAAAAAACAAATCCTGTTTTACGAGAACCACCGCAGGAATAAGAAAAATGCCTACTCAGGGCAAAACAATTCTAAAACTACATGTTAATATCATTAGTTTATGCTGTAAATAAACTCACCAGAGACCAAGAGCAGCAGAACAGAACAGCACAGTGCGGTCAGCTTCATGACTAGCAGGTTGTGGACGTGTCTCTGAGTGTAGCAGGTGTGTGTTTCACACTTTATGTTTGCTTTTCGACCACAACCTGTTGAGCTGGTTTGAGCTGCCCTCTGATTGGCTGCATTGTAAAGGCGAGGTGACGCACACCATGACGCTTATTTGTGTTGTACCATAACATAATTAGGTCAAATAAGCAGGCTTAAAGTCAACTGATACTTTGGAAATGGTTTGAAACACATAAACGGAAGTTTGATGATCTATCTTCCAGTTTATAGTGAGTAGCATTTTAAAGCTGCATGGAAAGTTACATTACACATACACATGCCGCATAGAATACTTGGTCACAGTCCTGCATACAGTGAGAACAGTAAGGTATAAACAATTGATGTACTGTAAATTATCAAATCATATGTTTATGATAATGTGCAGCCTATTTATGTCATTTAGCTGAAAGGATTCTATTTATATGTGTACTGAGACATACATACATGTCTGTTTCAGGATGTCATGCTAACCAAACTATTCTTAGTAGTGTCACGGCGGGTCAGGGTGGCGAGCAGGAAGTGGAACTCAGACGCAGAGTAGTTCAAAAATATAAGGACTTTAATAGTCAAGAAAAACAACAGAAACTCAAAAACACCACGAGGGGCAAAAACGGGCTATGAACGTGGAACGGGGCACAAGGATCAACGATCAAGGAACACTCACCAACACTGATGTACAATCGACAATGAACCCACACAAGACAAGAGACACACGTGACTCAAATACACAAGGGAGGTGCAGGTGATTGGAAACAGGTGGAATCACTTAGACAATCACAAGGGGAGACAGGACAAGGCAGGAAGTGAAGTTACCCAGGGAAACCAGAAACACGAAACTTCACAATAAGACATGGACGAGACCAAACCGTGACAAGTAGAAGATATTAAGATAAACTGCGATCAACGCACTGGAGAATGTTCCATAGTGTACTGAAGAACACATACTGTATTATACAACACTGTATTACACTGTACAAAATGTACTGTATTAAACTGTACTGTGTACTATTCTACTGTAGAAGTGACAATACCATGATGTAGTATACTACACAAATTACAAATACAAAACTCTTTTACATATAAATACATTATATGCTGTACTCCAATATATTATACATACTGTACTTTTCATATACTATATTACTCTGTACTAAAACATAATATAGTACTGTATTATATGGTACTGTGATATATTAGAGTACTGGGAAATACTTTATACTTCACTTACTTTACACTGTAATGTATTATAATATGCTGACTGGTCGAGAAGTGGGAGGGGGGTCCGTCCTGCTACGGCGCTGCTGACACCTGCTGCCGTTATCATTATTATTAGTCACATCATAAACCAACATTACCGACTTTGCTTTTTTCCTGCAGTCTTTGTGCTTTCCCTCCCTTCGCTTATATCTGATGGTGGTTACATCGGTGTCGCTACAAGGCTGGGATAGGACTCAAGAGCAGAGACTGATGCTGGATATGAGAGGAAGTAGAAAGGATGCTTCTTTACTGGTCACCAAAAGTAATAAGCAAAAGAACTCAAAACGACTCCAACCAAAGCACGGGGGGGAAAAAACAACCAAAGGCGATGTCTTAGGCCAAAGACACACAAGGGATTGGCACAGGAAATGTGACAACTGAAGCAAAGAACACAGTGGAGTATATATGAGTATCTATATGAGTATATATATTGTGATGACACAATTGGAGGCAGCTGGGTGGAGCGGCAGCTGAGTGCAATCAGGGGAAACATAAAAAGAGAAATGATGAGACTAATTAGACGTAATTAGACAATATCTGGTGCTGCTTCCAGTGGTTCTGCCTTACACCTGGCTTACGACACGCAATGTTTCTATTATTATGTTGTATGAATTGAACATATTGTACATCGTTTACATTGTTCATTCTGTACATGATATCTATTGCATTTTGTCCATTCCGGGAGAGGGATCCTCCTTGGCCCTTCTCCCTTAGGTTTCTTTCTTTTTACTTTCCGTTGAGGGTTTTTTCATTTCAGTTATTTTTCTCCTGTGCCAATGTGAGGGTTTCAGGTCAAATTATGTTGCATGTGTACAGAGTGTAAAGCCCTCTGATTTTGGGCTATTCAAAATAAAATTAAATGAATTGAATTGATTTGAAGTGAATTAAATGTAATACCCATGTACATTGAGTCCCTGTGGTGCATGTGTCCCTGTGTGGGGAAAAAAGATCAACAGCAGAGGGTGCAAGTGGACAGCCGAGCCAAGCCCCACAAGGGCTGCCACTGGAGACCACTTCTGCAGCATGGTTGTCATTATTCAGATTTCAAAACATGGAAACAACATCCAGAGGAAGTTCATTCAAGTGACTTTACTCTTGTTTGTTCAAATATATGTCACAGGTACTAAACAAAGCACACAAGAAACAAAATATGTTGCCTTTTATTGAAACAACTTACTTTTACATATTTGTTGGAAAACATGTTATAGTGAATTGACGAGGGAATTTATACAGAAAAACAATTTGATCCTTCCTGTGACCAAATAACAATTCATTTTCCTTGCGTTTTTGTGAAAAATAAGCTAATAACATTTGAAACATTTTCTGTCAGCGTTAGCCAGAAGGAATATTAACTATACAGTACATACTAGTACACTAACCGTGTCATACTATAATAATAATACCATACCAAGGTACATCATACCATAGTAATAATAATAATGCATTTTATTCATAACGCAATTCTCAACAAATCTGTGAAAAACCAGCATGTAGTAAGAAAACCAAAAATCAGTAGGCAACAGCAGCGAACATGAGCAAATACTAAAGCAAACATTACAATTAACGTTAGCTAAATGAATGACACCCCTCCGTGTATGTATCGTAAGGTCTTAGTTGTTTTAGGGGTTAGTTATATTCTAGCTTTTCTATAAAATTCTAATCTCTGCGAAGAAAAGGCAAATCAATGATCAGTGTTGTAGTAAAGACAGTTGAGAGCTTTAAAACAGCACTGTGTACCCATGTGTGTTGTGAAATCAAATGTCCCAGAAAACCAGGCCATTTTTAGACACTATTTTAGTTTACCTTGGTTCTCCTTTGGTACTGAGCCCCATGGTATCATAACTCCCTTAAACTGTGTTTTGCGGTCTGACACGCTGTAAGACTCGCGGAAGTAATTCACGACAGGACTTTCCGCATTTCATTGGATTTTCTCACCTGTACCTGAAGCAACATGCTCGGACCAATAGGGTCCCCAGCCCTGCGCTGCCTTCAAATGACGCCGTCAGAATGGGAAGAAGAAAAACAATTGGGAAATGATTAATTAATCCAAATTAACTTTTGTTATGTTGCATGTAAGAGCAGTTTGTGCAAATAGAGACACCACGTGGGCGTATAATTATTTTCAAATAAGCTTAATTCAGTGTCAACAATTAAGGTTTACATTAAGAATGTATCTATACTGCCAGTGATGGTGGTTTTGCATCCATTTTGCTACTGGTTTGCAAAAACTGTAGTATTTCATACAAAGGGTAGTTATTGTTAAAACAATCACTGATATGCACAGGGCACATTCAATTTGTCATTTGGCTAAATACACCTTTTTGAGCAAAAGTGAAAGATTATCAATAGTGATTTTCATAGATGGCCTGTATGTCGTTATGGTTTAAGTGTGTCAATAAAATCATCGACGTGTACACTTCACTGCTTTTATGTTCGCGTTGTTTAAATTTGATGATAATATGAGCAATAAAAAAACGGTGCACAGGAACGCAAAGGATAATACACTGAGGATAATCTTAGATATAGAATAGCTACTATCAAATCGTTTATGAATTTGAGGCGGTATAAACTTGAGGCGATCATATACTGCCGCAATGTAGTCTGTGTGATAAATTATTTCCGATAGCACCTAAAGGGGTCATGAGATATCTAACTATAGCTAATCGCCTCCAACGGAAACCAGCTGAGAGAAAGGGTAGGGAAGACAAGATGGCGGAGTGAGTGGGTTGCGCTTTCTACAGACGGTTGCGACCCTTGAAGTTTGCCGAAAACGCCCCTGAAGGATTGACGCGATTGTACACGCAACATTGCCATCGGAATTGTATTTAGAAGCGCTGTTTTTTGCTACTCTGCACGGAGGGAGGTCCGGGCATTTTTTCCGAGACGGTCCTTGCTACAGCGTTAGCTTGATGCTAACGCTAGCCTACGTTAGTTATCACTAACGTTAGCTGCTGCTACAAAGCTAGCTAGGTGGTTGCTAAAGGCCATAAGCTTTTCGGATTTAGTTTCGGATGTACATACTTCGATACTGACACGGAATTCCGTGTTTCTTGCAGGAGGTTTTTATTCGAACGAAGAGCCATTGGAGCCGGTAGCCTATGAATAAAGCAAACAAATTCGGGGGAAATCCACTTTCCAACTTCATTTTTACGTTAATAGTCAAGGAATCGTTGGAGTAACATTTACAGCTAGTTTACATTAGCCCTCACCACCGACCACTGGACATACAAGACTTTGTATGTTCTGCTGACAATTTGCTAGACTTCCACACAATCTTCTAAAGTAAATCGGGTGGAGATTGCCCTTTGGTGGGTATTATGGCGAGCAGCAGTGGCTCCAAGGCCGAATTCATAGTCGGTGGAAAATACAAGCTTGTCAGAAAAATTGGATCGGGATCCTTTGGTGACATATATCTGGCCATCAACATCACGAATGGAGAGGTAATTCACTGCTTACACGTCTGACATTAGATCGGTCTATGTTGTTGCAAATAATGTAACGTTAGGCAATTTCCCCAGTGAACAGGGACTGAGGTAACTTGGACGTATTGGAGTCCGATTGTTGCATATCTTAGTTAGTTAGACTAACTTGTTTTTCAACTGTTAAATGTAATTGGTTAGAGATTATTCACGATACATGTATCGGCTTTGTTCATTTCACAACGTTTGTCGAGCTACATCCGCCTTCGCTGGAACTGATGCGGTAACATTGATATACATGAGTGTTCTCTTTTGTCTGTCGTTTTCAGGAGGTAGCTGTAAAATTGGAATCACAGAAAGCCAGACATCCACAGCTGTTGTACGAAAGCAAGCTGTATAAAATCCTACAAGGCGGTGTCGGGATTCCACACATCAGGTAAGGGGATTCGCTATTCCGTTACATTCTAGTAAGATTTGTTACTGGAACTCAATTGGCACTTTGTTTATCTGTAGATGTCTTTGATTGGTTCCGTTATTGTTGCACATTCTACGGTGAAAATAAGACTCGTTCGGATAATGCTGTAGAGGCAGCAGCCTGGTCGGCATTAGGCCTGCTAAGCTGTTCAACGTTACTTGGTCTATTCTAGGAAACGTGTCTTCGCAATCGCTTGAAAAGCCCGTCGGCTTTTCATCGCATCGCATTGTCTCGGTCCTGTTTGGACCTGACCCGTGTCCTTTCACTGTGTAAAGCCGAGGTTAGTGCTGAGGAGAACCAACTGGTTGGAAATGGCCGCCCCTCTTTTGTTGTGTTAGCTCCCAACATGTCTTCCCTTACTGTGTTAGAAAATGGCGGCGGAGCTCAGGAGCGAAAACAACAAGCTAAGACCCCCGGTACTAGTGTGTGTGTGTTCACTGCGTGAGCACGCAAGGGGCCATTATTCTCTTTTTATTGCACTCCATATGCTTTGTTGTGTTCAGATTGGGATTTAGCGTTGGCTTGGCCGAGCATGTGGTAACATTTTAGAGACAGCCACACTGTACACAAGGTATACACTATATGCAAACGTACGCGCATGTCTATGTCACTTCTGGTATGAGGGCTATGCTGCACATTTGTCTGTTAAATGCTGGGAGCTGATCCGAGATATTTCTTTGTTTGCCTATTGAATTATAGATTTTTGTATGTCTGATTCTGGCCACTGCATGTACAGCGACTGAATTAGAATGTGTAAACCACTAAAATATATATATATATATATATATATATGTATGTATGTATGCATGTGTGTGTACATATAGGGTACTGATGCAGATTTTGAAATGGTGAAATGACTCACGATGGTTCCCACTCTTCTGATGCTTAGTGTTTCATTAGTTAAAGAAATACCAACTCTTATTGGTTTCCTCTTGCAGCTAATTAATAGGAAACAAACTCTGGTAGTCATTGCATTAGTCCATGTGTTTTTAAAGGGAAGCTCCTAAATCCAAAACAGTACTTTTTCAGTTGGTGTTGTCTACGGTCTCATATGGTACAAAGTAACCACTGCAGCAGCAGAGAACTGTAATTCTCTCTGACTGCTGTTGTATTTAAGAGCGGTCGAAAGGTGGTGCGACAGATCATGGCCCGATTGAAACACTGTACAGCACATCTGGAACATGGCTGAAGAGTGAGAATGACCTGGGAGCCATTAAAGCATGGTAACTTTGTTGAAACCTGAGCATACAGACACACCGTCTTTACAAACTAGAGTTGCTTTATTGGGTCACCCCGATCACAGATAAGCACACGAGTTAGATGCCAATTTTTGTCTTTAATTCAGAGCTAATTTCTTTAATAAGCACCCGGAAGAGTTCTGTTGTAAAGCTCTTCCACATTGTTACTGCAGTAAATTTCTCTGGTAATGCTGACTTAATGTTGCACAAAGTCTTGTTTAAGCTTGTCCAACCTGCTGGTCCTGTCTCCCCTCCTTCACTCGCACCACAACCTGACTCACCTTTTATGCATTCACGCCCTGTTTTTCACACCGACTGAAACGTCTCTTCTAATATTTGCTTGAAAATGTTGGAATGAATAAGAATATAAAGAAGGCAACTTTATAACCAGAAATGGCTGTTCTATCGTTTCCATCTTTACTCTGGATTCTAGTAATTTTTATGTGGAAATTCAATTTAAAAGTTTTTGTTTCAATGGAAATAAAATTTAAAAAAGTTTAAGGTTGAATCGGCCCTAGTCTGTAAGAATCCCATCTCTAAATTGTTTTTTTTTGGTGTGCCACGCAAACTGCATATGCCAAAGAAACATTGTACTTCTCTGACTTTGCACTTCAAAGGAGTGAAGAGCACATGCATGTTTCTGACTGACCAACACCAGGCCTTACAGATAATCTGAATTAACGTACTTGCGAATTATGCCTGACTTCTTTAGAGGTCAATAACGTGGCTTTGGGCCACAAGTTGGCATGGAAGTATTTGTAATGGTTACTTGTCATAACGCTTAATCAACTCTTCGATGCAAAACGTGTCATGAGCAAAAATACAGGTCTAAGCAAGGCCAGTTTCCATTTCTGGATGGATTTTTTTTTTTTTTTTTAAAGCAATAATTCTGTATTCATTTTGTGACATATGATTTCATCACATGTCACGTGGTGAAATTATGTCACAAAGTGAATTGAAAAATGTATTGGATTGTGTGCACCGCTAACGGTAGGCATAGGCGGAAATCTGACTTGGATCAAACTATGTACTTTGAGTCAGCCCCCTCATTATGTGACTTTTGTGTCCACAGGTGGTATGGCCAAGAGAAGGACTACAATGTCCTAGTCATGGACCTGCTTGGTCCTAGTCTGGAGGACCTCTTCAACTTCTGTTCTCGCCGCTTCACCATGAAGACTGTCCTTATGCTGGCAGACCAGGTATCTAACACTTGCATACATCCACATACTGTAGCAATCCAAATGTCTGAGGAACATGATTCCGTACAACCCGGGGGTGGTGCTGCCTCGCTGCAAGAGGGTCCTGGTTCCAACCTACTAGTTTTGTGGGTAAGGGAAAGCATGGTCTCTGCCTTGGTTTCCTGTGGGTTCAGTTTTGGGTCTAGTTTACTTTTTTAAAAAAATGTAAATGATAACCCATGTCAATTTACTTAGAACTATTTAACCGTGGCTTTTTTTTCTTTTCAGATGATCAGCAGAATTGAGTATGTGCACACAAAGAACTTCATCCACAGAGATATTAAACCGGACAACTTTCTCATGGGCATCGGCCGTCACTGTAACAAGGTAAGACCCATCTGAGTCCTTTACCTTCCTCTAAGTATGGGCCATTGACACTCAATAAAGCTGTGTGGCCACGTTAACTTCACAGTCCTGGTCTCCTCCCCAATTGACAAATGTCCCTTCATTTGCCGCGTTTCCACCACAATTACCAGGAACTATTTGTCCCAGGAACTTATTTCATAGGAACTTTTTTTGCTCCAGACCGGTTGCTTACTGCGTTTACACCGGGGTCTAAAGTACCGGGCAGATTCTGTAAATTAGTCTGGCGTTGAACTGCGTGCGACTGCTCTTCCCTCTCCCAGTCTCCCGCTGGAGTTCTTCTTCCGTGCGGAACGATAATGTGGAATGCTAACTAGCGGACGGACGTTAGCTCGTTATGCTAACTAGCATAACGCCCGCCCGCCGACCGGAAAGTACTACTTCGCCAGCAGGGACTTTTGGAGGGAGAAATATTTACTCGGAACTTCATTTAGACCCTGGTTCCTGCGGTGTAAACACACCGAGTATCAGCCTATAGTTCCTAGTTCCTGGGTAAAGTTCCTGCGGTGGAAACACGGCTTTTAATAGTGATCCCGCTATATGCTAAACAAAGCTTTTAATCGCTGCTGCTGTTTCAGAAGAATCTTGAAATTGGCACCATGTCCACAGCATGTTTTTGTGAGCCTGTGGATGGTGTCTGATGTCATACTTTAATCACTGCTTTGACTGACAGCCACATGTTCCCATCACAGCAAATACCATTTTAGTTTTATGTGAAATAAAATCTGAAAGACGTTGTTACTCCATAGTTTTTACATCTGTTGTTCTAAAATGATGGCTAAAAAGCTGTGCAGGAGTGCGAAAGAGTGAAGTCTGTTTTCCACACGTGGCGCGATAGACAAGATAATGTAAAATGATGCATACATTATATATTTTCTGTATGGTTCTTAGCAAAGTTGTGTCTGGATTACAAGATAACTGGTTAGCTGTCTTACCGGTACAAATAAGAAATGTGAGATTTTTGGTTCTATCAGATTGATCTCCCAAATAGCTCCAACTTGTCTGGTCTTTTATATTGGTTGTGCCAACGCCAAGTTGAGGACTCTGGTCCGAGGTCATCTATACGTTGACTGTGCACATTCTTTTTACTGTTCGCTCATTAGCTACTTGCATTGTTCTATGTTGCAAGCCTTAAAGGAAAACTGCAGTGAACACATAAGCTGATGTAAACATAATTAATACTTCATCACTTTATGTCAATATATTAATAATGCGTTTGTAATCTAACGTTCAAATTCTTAATGTTTTGAGAATGGAATTTTCTGCTACTGGGAATTACCATTTAGGAACTAATGTTTGATTTTTTTCAAGTGGAGGTGTTTTTTTTTCCTTTTGTAACTACAGTAAATGTTTTTCTGATGGAGTTATAATTCAAGATTTGATATCGGATAACAAATCAGTAACATGCTCTACTTTATACTCTTATTTGCTTTAAAAAAGAGATTTAAACTTGAAGTTTTACTGGCAACCAACCAATCTGCTTTACTACATTGTGCTCCTGTCTTGCTGTTTCTTTGTTCCAGTGAACTGTTCCTATTTCTGCTCCCACTTCATGTTTTCATCAGTTTTTAACATTCTCCAAACACGACTCCCAATTATTACAGTTGAGAAATATTGTATTCAAATTTTGGCCAAAACTGAAGCAAAACAGCATCGCCATTCCACCCCAAATCCGCTGATATGTTACATTTCTCAGACAAACCTTCCCACAGCTAGGAGAAAACCAACACCAACCACTTGATTCAATTAAGCAGATATCTGTGTCTTCCAAAAGCATTCTCTTCCTTTTCAGGGTATCATTTTGGCACGGCTCTGACGATTCAACAGTAAGGCTGCATTTTGAAATTGGCCGAAGACCGGCTAACTGACACTAAAGCCGCCCCTCCCTGCACCCCAAGAAAGTCTTAAATTAAAAAACAAAAACATTTTTCCGTGCAGGAGTTCTGCCTTGACACATGCGGCAATATGTCCGTATATGCAACCATGTGGTGCTCGCACCGTTGAACACAACCTGAAGACTTGGTTCTCCATTATGGACTATTCTACTGGTTTACTGGCCACTCACACGAAACGCATATTGAAACGGTTTTGCTGTCGTGTGAATATCATTTGTGTGAGACTGCTGTGAAGAGTGTGTATTATCAAGTTGCCTGAAATTCTTTGGAGCCCTTGCAGACAGGCAACATGTGGTTACGTTAAAGCATGGGATGTATGTTTTGAACTCTGCACAGCAGGTGTGCCACCACGGCCCAACCTCCCACGGAGCTCTCCTGCTAGCCTCTCATACCTGACCCTGCAGTCTAACGACCTTTGCTAGCACATACATGTTCATTGGTTGCACGTTATGGCTCCTGTGGAGTCCTTTTAATACTATTGGATGTTTCCAATCATTGTTCCAATCCAAAAGTGGGTAGGTAGCTTGTTACACCTGTGTAGCAGAATCCTTTAAATGTTTTTTAGTTTTTTCTCATACTTTTACATACTCAAAAAGGGGACAGCTGTATACAATGACACCGAATTATAAGTCCATCTTGTGGCAAATGAGTGTACGGTCTTTTATTGGAAGTGTCAACTGGGGCCTTAATGGTCACTTTTTAGGCTGGGGGTCACTTGACATTTTAGTTCTAAGAATCAGCATTACACTACAACCTTTTTATTTGTTCAGTTTTCAGAAAATGTAAGGTCTTGCTGAAAAAGACCTGAATTGGTTTAAAGTGTATTGTGGACAATGTCCAAGACAAAATATGTATTGGACAGGAGTTTGTATTTCTCAAAGCGATATTGAGGTCATTACAGAGAAGTTGCTGTCTGTCATTTGTGTAGTGTTTTTTACAAGCCTAATTAAAGCCCAGCACCTGGTGGGGGCCCCGGATAGTTTAGGGTGAAGTAACTCTGCTCCCTAATTGTTTAATACTTGATATTCAGGAGGCTGTTGATCTATAGCCAGCTGTGTTTACCACCATATTAAACATGGCCTCAACACTGGACTTTCGTGTCCACCTCTGGCTGAGGGTAGTCTAGGTCTGATAATGGTTTAGGTGTCGAATGCTTGCTTGGGAAGACGGGATCATGTTGGACATTTAAGGAAAGTTAAAACCCATAAACTAAGTGTAACACTGGGATCATTCCCCAGAGCAGCCATGTTTTGGTATGGCTGGAAAAGTACTAGTGCAGAGCACCAGAATTGCTGCTTTTTTTGGAGTCATTGTTTCATAACTTGCATTTTAGCCTGTGTAGCTACACAAATACTTGAAGACATTTTTTTTAATGCAAACGAAGGTCTGCTGAAGCGGTACTAAATCACAGCAAAGCGTGTCTGTGGCGATGAGAGAAATGTTTGAAGATCAGAGCCACTTTCCTCATGTGCTTTTCCAGTACAGATTTTACACTTTGTGTATATTCAGCTGCATATGATTTGAAGTTTTTCATGCAAACAAGAAGCAGGACCTCTCCCCATGTCAGTGGTGGTCTGTGAGCAACTTGGTTAGGATGGTGTCACCAGTGGGCTGTAGAGCGTTCTTTGTTGCCAGAAATAACTTTCTTCTGCTTGTGGATGAAGAACAACCATGGGCTCAGGTGTTTACCATCTACTCCCAACATCCCCTCACTCCCCCAAGTATTTTCTGAGCCATGGTGTTGCCTGTCTGCACTGGCCCTTATTGTCACTGTCAGACTATGATGTTGACGTTTCAACGGCTCCCGACACTTTTAGCTTGTTGCACAGGGTTGATCCTACCACGGTTGTCTTGACAGAAGAAATTCATAGAAATGTGGTTTCTTCTCGAATGATTGCCAGAATGATCATTTCTGTTCTACAAGGACTTAAAGTAGCTCATTTGCCAGTGTAGGTCCAGCCTGGAATGGGCTTCTCCTAGCTTTACAGGACACTGTTGTATCAAAGGGAGAAAACCATGTGGATGCAACCAGAAGTGCCTGTTGTTCTCATGCTAACTGTGACTGAAGGTGGATAGAGGCTGTTTGATTTTGACCCCTGCCCCTCTACTGTCTGCCCTAGTGTTTAGACTCGTCAGTGGGGAAGAGGAAAAGAAGCTTGGCTGTTAGCTCTTCTCAGGACCCATCTTTCTCAGGATTAAACCAGGTGTGACCTTTACCACAACACCAGCTGCCTCACAACAGCAGTTGTCGCTTTGCAATCATACCTAACTACTACACTTGTTTTAAAGTGAATCAGACCACCAGCACCCATCTTGCACTCATAATACCCAATGTATGTACTCCCCCACCCAGTGTGCACTTACACGCATTACAATGGGAGAGGAAAGTAAACTTTCCGCTGGCATTGCCTCGGTTGTCCCACTTTTGTAATACTAGGTCCCAGTTCTTCCAATTATAGCTCAAATGGCTTCTTGTCTTCATTAAAAGCCTGTTCCTCTCTTAAATGTGATGTTTGTCCCTATGGAGTTTCTCAATTTGGGAGCACAGCGTAGAACTGAAGCACAGCGCCCTGTTCAACTGCTTCACGTGAAAATCCTAGTTGCATGAATCAAGTGGGACCTTTATCAGAATAAATGTCAAACATGTTTAACTGTTACTTTTACGATTTCCTTTCCTGCTAAGTGTGTGAGAAAAGAGCATGTGACTCTTGAATGTAGTAATGGGTCCAAACATGCTGTGTGTTGGCAGTAAGCACCATACGTTTATATTTGAGATAATTGGCCTGAGACTATGCTTCCATTAGCCATGCGTTAATCAGCCTCTCGTATAGGCTACTTCTGTCCAACTAGGGCTTTGTGCATAACACATTGAAACATGTATTGACTGTTTTCAATCTGTGAAACGTATTCTGATTTTAAAATGTTTGAGTTTTGTGAAATTGGGCAAATGCAGATACTCCTTGGGAGCACTGTAGATGTTCTGAGCAAGCTTAACTAAATATGGATAGGTAAACCTTTCCCTCATAAACAACTGTTGGATCATGGATGACCTGCTTGGTGTTCTACTGGGAGGGAGTTGGACCTACCAGCTTCAATGTATTCTATTCAGGCCTGTCTGAATGGAACTGAACTTGAGACACATGTGTAAGCTGCTGTTCATGGCTGTCTGATATGGTCACAGCATGGCTCAAAGCGGCAGTATCATTGTCTTAGTTTTCTATGGTGTCAAGTTTGTATTATCTGCCTACATTCACAAAGGACATGGGATGTACTGTTGTAGTTAAACGGACACATGCGTGATGAATACAAATACAATACGATGTTTAGGAGAGCTTACCTTGTGGCTAGAAATGGGTTTTTGGATAACAATCCCGAAGTGTACTAGTTGTAGAAAACTTAGATTGACCGATAACTGCCATTTTAGAACCACATAAAGGTAGCGTATAACCACAAGTTATAAAGTGACAATATTCTTAAAACAAGCTTCACTGCAGAGATGTGCTCGTTGGACAGCACCAACACCGGCTTGTCTGTAAGCGCTCCGTCAAACATTGACCAGCCGTGGTTACAGGACGATAGAGGATGTATGTAGATGGACGCGCTGACATGAGCAGTTTATTCCACGGGGAGGGTTCTTGTCCTATTTTGTGTTCACCTCGGATGCGTACGAGCCAATAAGACTTGCAGAGGACCCCCATGTTTATTTTTTTTAAAACTTGACTGCCCTTTCCTCTTCAGAATTAGACTTGAGTGGTGTAACAAAACTAAGTGTATTCCCTTTCTGAATGTCTGTTAATAAACTGTTTGAGCCATTAAACAATGTTTGAGGGTACTCTCACAGCATAATGGCAGCATTGTTGATACAGTTTAACTTTTTTCTCCGTATAACTTTTCTCCAGAGAACCTAAAGGTATTTATGATTAAAATTAAACCTCAATGCACTGTAACAATAACTCTACAAGGAGAGGTGATAACTAGGAAAGAAGTTTAAGTAAGACTACTAAACCACATTTAGGGATGCAGTTGTTGTTACCCCAACCCCCCCAGCTCCCTCCCTTTCATGCATGTCCATGTTGTCACAAGGATCTTCAAAATCAGTAGGATAATTGTTTTGGACATTCATTATTTACAAGAGGTCTTGGCTCGTTTTCTTTAATAAAAACGTGATTGTTATTCCACTGAAGCGTCACCTACAGATAACCAGCCTATGTTCTCTCCCTTTCTGTCAGTTGTTCCTTATTGACTTTGGTTTGGCGAAGAAGTACCGAGACAACCGAACACGACAGCACATCCCTTACAGAGAAGACAAGAACCTGACCGGCACGGCCCGCTATGCCTCCATCAACGCACACCTGGGCATTGAACAGAGGTCTGTTCCCGCCTGCCACATCTTATTCCCATAGTTTAATTATCCTACGGAAGCATTCATCTTAAAACATTGAAGAAATGGAAATGGGTTTTGACGTTTGAAAACGTTATTATCTTCATTCAGTCTTTGATTTTAAGATGTGAAAATTGGCATTTTATAATCTATGCCTGGTTCTAGTTGGAGATGCATTTGTGACATGTTTAAATTCCTAACATCTATTTACAGTGCTTTGAAAACCTCAGCGACTGTATTTAATCAAACTTCTATTTGCACACCTCCTGCTAGAAATAATTGATTGATCCTATTTGGCACTGCATCCGCACATGCGAGTCATGACATGTTCAGTCATGTGTTGCAGACTAGCCAATCAAGTTAATTCCTCTGAACGGCATGAACCAACTGCCTTCTGATAAATATACAGACACTCCTCAATGCTCTTTGGCTGCTTCCCCCACGGCTTCGGTTTTGTTTTCAGTCTTACTTGCTCGAAGTAAAATATTCTTTGCGTAACTATATAGTTATAGTAACTACTATATAGCATCTTTAAATTTGATCAGCAAAAACTGATCTGACACCCATTGGCTGAAAAAAAACTTGATTGGCTGCAAATCTTCCATTTGTGTAGTAGATCAAATGCATCTGAAATAGAAAATGTCTCCTTACCAACCCATTTTGTTTGCAGTCGCCGTGATGACATGGAGTCGCTAGGCTACGTGTTGATGTACTTCAACAGAACCAGTTTGCCATGGCAGGGACTAAAGGTATGATGACATAGTGGTTGTATCTACTGTAATGGGATGCTTTTAAAGCCTTGCATAAGTGAAACAGGTCTACTCCACATGGCACTTATACAGCCACAGTGTGTGGATACTAAAAATATAGGATTTCCTCTAGAGATGTTCCGATACAATTTTTTTCCCTCCCTATACTGATTCCGATATACGTCCAGTGGGTATCGGCCGATACAGAGTACCGATACCAGTGTGCCCTTAACTTTGGTTAATTTGTCGTGCTCTTAAGCGTGATGCGTCTTCAGATGTTTAAGTTGCTGTTGGTAAAATTTGCACTCGTGCCACCCCTCGAAATTGCTTCTTTGCACTAACATGATTATTCCACTGCAGATATAATAACTTGGGATACAGATGATGTAACACAAGTAAAATGTTGTCAGGGGGTAAAAAGCCATTTGACAAGTTAGAGGTCGACCGATATGGGTTTTTTCTGGCCGATGTATGCTTGTTTTTAACCTCTATTTGAAAGATAAAATTTAACACTAATAAGAACTCTGCGTTGCTATTCGGTCCGGTAGATACGGGTCGTTAAGGCACCGGGGGCGTATTGGCAGCGGGTCTACTCTGTACCAACCCGAGCACAACAACTTCTTTCTCTGCATTGAGTTGACAACCCTCTCAAATATAGACACGCAAACGGAACAAATCATAAAAGTGTCAGATCCACTGTCTGTGATTGCAAAATTGTAGCGTAATTATTGTGACATGACAGCTATCAATATCCAAAGAAGCCGAACGTCATGTCGCCTATTCCTGTTTTTTCTCGACGTTAGCAGTAATGTCATACGTATTTCATTAAATATATATAGGACGTAAGAATTTAATCCTTACCGTTTTCTCCGAGGAACAGCTCCCTCCTTCCTCAGGCACGGGATGAGGCCTCTGCTGGTAATTGACTCTAGGGGCAGCGTGCGTCGAACACGTGTTCCACAACACCAGGCTGCCCGCAGATGCGCCTGCCTATTAATCGGCTTGATATTGGCCGATGCCGATTATGTTAAAAATCGGTCAACCTCTATGACAAGTAGTATCTTGCTAATAGTGTATTTTTGTGTGTCAGGCTGCCACAAAGAAGCAGAAGTATGAGAAGATCTCTGAGAAAAAGATGTCCACCCCTGTTGAGGTCCTCTGTAAGGTAAGTAAGGGTTCAACATGTGAAGTTGTGTTCCTCCACCTTCCCATAATGATTGTATGAATTCCTCCTTCCAGGGTTTCCCAGCAGAGTTTGCTATGTATCTGAACTACTGCCGTGGCTTACGCTTTGAGGAGGCTCCAGACTACATGTACCTGCGCCAACTTTTCCGCATCCTTTTCAGGTGACTGGACAGCCACATATTCCACTACATTGTCGCTGGGCCGTCTTTCAGTGCTAACCTTCAGTTAGCTTTGACATAATAAAACTGTTTGCAAGGTAGTCTGCTCCAGATCGTCGCTTGTGCTGCGTAAAAAGATGGCCGTCGGTCGATTTGGTAAAGCCCATAGTATGGAGCGGCTCCGACGTAACCAGTTTATATGTAAATTTCAACTTTTGCTGTCATGAATATCACACTTTGTAATGAACTTTTCTTCACTCGGTGGTAGTATAAATACACCAAGCTTGCAACATTAAAGTTCAGTTGACTGATTTTCCATCACCATACAGGATGTTGTTGCTTATTGTCACACTATTGTCCTATGCCATTGTTTGCATTCGTCATTCATTCTTTCCAATGTTGCTGTATTTCTACAACTGAATGTTGGTTGCATTGAGCTAAGTATGTCTTTGTATCTTAGGACCCTGAACCACCAGTATGACTATACATTTGACTGGACCATGCTGAAACAGAAAGCAGCCCAGCAGGGGGCCACTTCCGGGGGCCAGGGCCAGCAGGCACAAACCCCCACAGGCAAGCAAACTGACAAACCCAAGCCTAACATGAAAGGTTAGTAGCAAACAGCCAAGCGACGTTTTTTACAGACACCAATTGCTCAGTCATTCATTCAGGATTGTATTTAGCACGATAAGATACTGAACCATAACCCACACCCCAGTGCCCTTTTTCCATTGTTTTTCAAAAGTTAAACATCAAATTGGACATTCTAAGCAACTGTAGCCTAACAGCATTAAATGTTTCCTTTTTAAAATAGAAAATCCCAAATAAAATTTGATACAATTGGTCTGTCTTGCCGAAGCGAAGACGTCCTTGGGGAATTTGACTACTAACTTTGCTGCCTTGCTAATCTGTTCCTCTGTGGGTCTGAACAAGCTCCCTCTTAAAGCTGACAGACTCACTGATTCCACACTTGTGACTCTACTGCAGTCTGTCTTTAACATTCCCAATACAGTCTTTATTGTTTCCCCTCCTCTCATAACCCTTTCCTTTCTGTGCTATTGGACTGACATTAATGGTCCACACGCAGATGGAGACTTTGTATAGCTCATTGGACACACAGCCTCAGGATAATTACTCCCTCAGGACCGGTATAAAGGATTTATCTGTGATGTTGCCGAGTGTGGACACTATCCTTGTAAGCAAACATGCGGTCAAATCTTAAACTATCGAATCACTCGAGCATCTATTTTTTAAGATTTAAGTGACCAAGCATATAGTTCTGAATGAAGCCTATTTGGCAACCCAGCCCCGAAACCAGAATATCCTTTTGGCACATGGTCATTTTGATGTGTTTTTAAGGTGCGGTATGGGAGTATTGCACTCGGGGGAGGCAGGTATGCAGAGATGTTGGCTTGGGAAGAATAATGCATCTTTTTTTTAAAGCTTTTTACAAGCACATGCCTTATGACAATCAGTGTAGAGATAGCTGATCGCTTTGTCCTGTCTTTCTATACTTTCAACTATTGCAACTATACTGCACATGGCTTCTTTTAAAGTGTTTTCAGTACTGTGAAAAACTGTAGTTTTAAAAGAATAATTCAGTATTTGCGTGAACCAACTCCCTAAATGAATATTCCATCTACATAAGTGCTTAATCTACACAACTCTTAAGACAGGACACTGAATATGCATCAATTATTCTGGCAGCTTCAGTTGGTCCTCACCCACAACTCTTCTACTCAATCTGGATTTAGTAGCTGGATTTCAGCCTGCATGCATATTTATTTTGTCTGCAGAGTGGGGAATATTGGTCGGAATTCATACAAAGAACACATTTAGTTTCCCATGATAGCTTCACCTCTAGCTTTAGGTTCTTATGTGCTGGCTTGATCCCTGTCACCCTGACCACCAAATGAGGCGCAGAGATAACTGTGGTCACGATAATAAAATAATCCAGCAACATGCTCTGTGGTGCTAATGTCGGGTGGGTCTCTGTAGTTTAGTGGAGAGCTGGCTCATCCTTCAATCCCGTTATTTTGATCCACTGCTCCACCTGTGGGCAAGACCACATGGCTCCTGTTGGCTGTGACTGGTGTGAGTGAGTGATGGCAGATGTCACTGTGCATGGTAACTCGTGTCAACCGTGTGTGAGTGATGGTGTTAGAGCTTTACGTGTTATAATATGAAGTTTTTTTTCCATTTAATGCTGATAACCCAGGAGTTGAGTGCTGCTTTTCATGACTATTCAAGCTGTAGATGTTCTATTAAAGAAAGCCAGCTTTCCAATAATGTGTACAATGCATTGTACAGTTCAAAACATTTCATGCTGAAGACCCTGATTTATTGCTGGTGCGTTCTTTTTTATATTTTCTCATTTTCTCTCCCGTTTATTTCCAGTTGAGCAGTCAGTGATGGCTGTGGCACAGAATAACTGCTTTGAAGATCTCAAGTCCACCTAAACTGCAGTCAACACTGCAACTCGACACTGCTAGTTTATAAAAAACGATTTTAATAAGACGGCCACGTCTAACCTTTGTTGAAACAATGTTCCTACTCTGAACCCACCTTTTTAATGGACTTTTAACTACATACTTGACATGCATACAACATGACTACATACAACATGACTGTTGGTCCTGACGGCCAGGTGGCACCTTGCATGGTAGCTTCTTTCCAATTAATTCCAGACCTGTATTGTGTTTGACTGAATAAAAGCTTTCAAATTTCCTTCAATCCATTTATTATCTGTTCATAATGAATTCTGGTACAATGAGTTGCAGCTTTCTTTGCTTGAACACCTATTTCCTAGAAAGTTGTTAATTTCTCATTAAAGGTCTTGGGGCTTCTGCCCTCCAGCAGACAGTCACTGCTCCAGCTAGGCGCATTGTGTCTAACCCCCTCCCTTTTCCCCTGGCTTCTGTTTGACTGGCATGAACTGAAGCCCACAGCAGCATTTATGATGCCTGTGCGAGGAGGCTTTCCTGGTTAGATCAAGGTCCAACAAAGTGAATGCTAATACATGCAGATGGTGTGGAACCTGTTTCAACTACTCCAACTGACTTGAGAACAAACACAGCTTTGATGCATTACAACGCTCCTTTCTACCAGGGACGAGCCCAAAGTCTGTGTAAATACAGAGACAGACGGTGTCGAGGCTATCAAAGTCCTGCCAAACACGATTACGTACCTACACCTCACTGAATAGTATGGTAAAATTAACATGCACTAAGACTGTTCAGACTTCTGTTCAGACTGTTCGGTCTGAACAGAGGTTATATGAAAGTGTTCCATACAAACAGCTGAGCCAGGTGTTCAGGGTGTGTCCCCCTAGGGCCTCTAGGGCTGCTGCTGTGTACACTCACTTGCCTCACGACAGCACCGCCCTGCTGTGACCAGAGTCAAAGCCTCCTTCCTCTGTTGTCTCCATCCCTGCTTTCAGACGCCACCCGGCTGGGGTAAGCTGTTGGTCCAGTCGTGTGTGTGTGTGTGTGGCTGCGAGGCTGCGAGCAGTCAGGACGCCGTGGTAACGTTGCTGCCTGTGTTTGTCTTTCTCTAGGTTTCTGAGCACAGAAGAGTTGGTGACCAGGACCAACAAGTCTCTCTTCCTGGACAAGCGACAAAGTCTGTGTCTCTCCTCCATAATAACTATCTATGTAATGGGAATGTATAGATCCACACACGCCTTTGTCAGCTGTGTTATCTATATATTATGTATATATAATAAAACTCTGCACTCCGAAAGAAGAGAAGAATGAAAAAGCAGGAGTTTTTTTTGATGCGGAGGCTGTAGCCCCCTGTCCCCACCCCTCACACCCCTCCCTATCCACCCCCTTCTGTCCTTCAGTGGTGACTTTTTGTAAGGTTTCTTAGGGAACTAAAGTTAAGATAGTCCGCTGATCCTCTATTTTTCTCTCCCAGTGGAAACATCTCAAATCATCTTGCCCCTTTTCACTCTTCAATTATTTCACTCCCTTTAACAAAGCAGATGTTAAAGCGTGTAAAACAAGGCTTTCTTTTTTGTTTTTTGAAATAATTGAATGATGCAACCCTGGATGTTATTTACTAAAAAATCAAATGTTGGATTTTCTTTTCTTTGTTTTCCCATGGTGATTAGGAGTTTGCCTGTCGACAATATAAGCATCTGATGGCAACAGTCAATGATAGAATGATACTCTGGCTCTCCCTCTCTAGAGCGCTGAATTATTAAATCTGTTGTAAAATGGTCTTCTCCAAAAATACCAATAAAAACATTACATAAATCAGACTTTCAAGCACAAGTTATTATCAACCACCTGCACATAAAACCTGCCTGTCTTAAGCTGGTCACATTCAGACATGCACACGTTATCTTTCTTCCTTTGACTAGACTGCATCAAAATGACCTGTAACATCTGAATCATGCTCGTAGGACATCTATGAAACCGCTTCGGTCTGATTGGCTGAGATTATGTATAATGAAGTCCTGAAAAATGGGCAGTTCATGTAATTAGAAAAGTTAATACTAGTTAAATATCTGGGGTGCTTTGGGAGGAAGTGGAGGTTTTGGGACAGTGCTCCATCACTGTTCACAGGAAATGGGCCTGTTGAATTGTTATTGTCAGACTCTCAAAACATTAAATGTCTGCAGTTTGAAATGTCTCTCTACATATTCATGATTTGTCCAGATTACCGTGCAACAGCACCATAAACTGTATGCATACACAAGTATTTGTTGTGACATCCGGATGGTTGCAGCTGTACCAATGATAGGACATATTGATGGTATGGATTTCCTCTTAAACACATCACCGCACATTGGCTGTCTTCCATCTTCCTCATAATGCCGTTCGCCCCAGGAAAGCGAAAGCTAAGCAATGTAGGACAGATTAACACATGGGATTTGTTAATATAATAAATATCCTGTTGATCCATGAAGGCTTTTTCCTCCGATCCTATGAATAGATGAACCAATGGGACTGCAGGAATCCCCTTTCTGTTGCATCATTCATAACCAGTACAGTCTAACATCAGCATCCTTCACCATGACCTCCTCCCGATGTGGGCGTTCCAGGACTCCTCTCAAGGTATTGTGTCGAACAGCCAGCTGGCTACTGAACCCCAGAAGAAACATACTTGTGCCTGAGGCTCGGCGTTGTCACATGGGGAGAACCATATGTTTTGCGGTTGGTCAGACACATTTATCAAAACCTCTTTATTCAGCTGAGAAGCAAAGGTATGTATTAATTATCCTGTCGGATAACTCCATTCAATTCATTTTATTTTGTATAGCCCAAAATCGCAAATTACAAATTTGCCTCAGAGGGCTTTACAGTCTGTACACATGCGACATCCTCCGTCCCAAGACCCTCACATCGGCACAGGAAAAACTCCCCCAAAAAATGAAAATCCCTTCCAGGGAAAAAAGGGAAGAAACCTTAGGGAGAACGTCAGAGGAGGGATCCCTCTCCCGGGATGGACAGACTGCAATGGATGTCATGTGTACAGAATGACTCATACAGATGTAGAATACATTCAATTTCTATAACAGAAATGATTCAAAGAATTTCAAGTAGCAGGCCAGATGTATGACAGGACCACTGCAGGGGCGACCACCGTCAGATCGAACCACTATCCACAGAAGACTGTGGGGAGGGAAAGCAAAGATTTTAGGAAAGGGCAATAGTGATATGACAACTCCTCCTGGTTCAGACTAGACAACCAGTGTTTGTTACGATTCTCTCTGCAGACTTGATTGTTACCATTCCATTGTTTATTTCACCTCCACCATTTACCAGTGTGTTTTATTTGAATGAAACTAGAAAATGTAGTTTCTGTGTGGTCATTTAGAGGAGTAATGGACCGAGCCATCATAGCTATAGTCATCAGCATGTAGTCATAAAACGTAATATTGTTATGACTTTGTCCAGTATTTTGAAGAACCAGCAGAATAAAATTGCCATACATATACCCCCCTCAGCAATATGTTTCTTTCTGTTTGGATTACTTCTAGTCATACTCATATTGCCAAACAAAAAAGGTGACTTTGACATGGAATGTTTGTTGGTGCCAGACGGGCTGGTCTGACACACAACCATCTCTAGGGTTTACAGAGGATGGTCCGAAAAAGAGAAAATATCCAGTGAGCGGCAGTTCTGTGGGCGCAAATTGTTAATGCCAGAGATCAGAGGTAAATGGCCAGGCTGGTTCGAGCTGATAGAAAGGCAACAGTAACTCAAATAACGACTCGTTACAACCGAGGAATGCAGAAGAGCATCTCTCAACGCACAACACGTCCAACTTTGAGGCGGATGGGCTACAGCAGCAGAAGACCACACCGGGTGCCACTCCTGTCAGCTAAGAACAGGAAACTGAGGCTACAATTCGCACATGCTAACCAAAATTGGACAATAGAAGTTTGGAAAAAGGTTGCCTGGTCTGATGAGTCTCGATTTCTGCTGCGACATTCGGATGGTAGGGTCAGAATTTGGTCAGAATTTGGCGTAAACAACATGATCCATCCTGCCTTGTAGCAACGATTCAGGCTGGTGGTGGTGGTGGTGCAATGGTGTGGGGGATATTTTCTTGGCACACTTTGGGCCCCTTGGTACCAATTGAGCATCGTGTCAACGCCACAGCCTACCTGAGTTGTGTTGCTGGCCGTGTGCATCCCTTTATGACCACAGTGTACCCATCTTCTGATGGCTACTTCCAGCAGGATAACACGTCATGTCATAAAGCGTGAATCATCCCAGACTGGTTTCTTGAACATGACAATGAGTTCACTGTACTCAAATGGCCTCCCCAGTCACCGGATCTCAATCCGGTGAGTGTATGTGCTGTCGCCACATCGCTCTGGATGGGTTCGGGCCAATCGCAGGGCAGTCCGTCGTTGTTTGTCCATGTTCTCTAGAAGCAGGGTCATGGCCACAGTTAAACATCATCAGGGTTGAGTGTGTTGACCCATCTACACACTGCACCTGCGCCTTCTGTGGGCCTAGTGTAACAACAGCACACTTCTTTCCCCCGATACACGGCCATCATTTTTTTTCCTTTTTTTATATAAACTTTTTATTTTGTTATTTTTTTCAGTTTCACTGACCTATAATTTGACAAATGAAGTAAATGACAGAAAACTACGAGAAAGAAAAACAAAAAAACGGCCATCTTGAGCCCCGTAGCTGCTGCAGGGCGTTCACACTCCAAAGCAACGTTTTTCGTTGGGTAGATTCGTTAAAATGATAGCGTCGGCTCAGAGCCTTTTGTCTCCTCCGTCCGTGTTATCTCAAGTAGCTGAAGCACAGTGTGTTCTCACTGTGTACTTCAGAAAATGCCGAACAGGAATACAACTCTCTTAATAACCTGTCCTACTTAATCTAATGGTGTCAGTGCTTTCACGTGAAGGAAATACCAGTAAACAATTGAAACCCTTAACAGTTGTAAGTGAAACAATCAAGGCCTTAAAAAATGTTTAGAGGGGCTGATCTCAAGCAGGGAGCGGCCTGTCAAATAGAAGGGCGAGGAACCTTAATAACAGTTCATGCCGGAGCCTCAGGTTGTATGTGCCACTATGATTGTGAATGAAAGCGTAAGAACCTGTAGAAACCAGTCGAACCTGTGAAGCCACACCCCAGGTGTGTTTTGGAACGGAGATCGGTACTCAATCGTTATCAGTGTGAGACTCCACACTGATGCTTCTTCTCGTGTCACAGTCATCAAAGGAGCTGAGGTGTTCATGTGTGTGTAGAGCAACACACTAGATCGACGGAGTTAAGCAACTCTTAACTCGCTGTCCTCACCAAGCAGATTCGTAACTGAAAATTAACATTACCGTCCATCGGCCCTTAAAGCAGAGCAAACCTTGACTAAACAGGTCTGACTGCACTGCAATACAAACAAACCGGTTACCTCATTGGGCACCACGTTGCTCTGCAGCTGTGCTCTTCCACTGTGTGTTGGTCAAACAACGAATTTGAGCACCGACGGCACAGGTTGACCACACCCACTTCATGCTGACCGCAGATAACAACGTGGAAATGCATATTGATAGATGTTAGATGCTAACACAAAGCATTTTACCAGTGTAGAGGAGAACAACACCACAAGCTGATGTAAACAATCAGCTCTACAAATGATTTATGAGGTAGGATGTTGTTTGGCTCTGTGTGAGAAACGGTAGAGGCTTCTCACCGGGTTAACTCTTCATGGTGCATTTGGTCCCACTCGGAATGGGTGTTAGATTGACTAAACCTCAGTGTTTATTCTTTGGTGAGAGGTTGGGACGACAGCATCTCCAGTAAACTGCTTTTAGGTTTGGCTTTGTTGAACAATAGGATTTAAGATTCAGGCTTTCCAGCTTTCAGCTGTAAGGCCTCTCCAACCCCACGCTATCCTGGACCAGCCATCAAAGGGGAGACCCAACTTCTTACTGCCTCCATGGGGTTCGGCTCCCCCAGTCCTCACTCCCGGGCCGTGCAGCTCAACAAGAAGAACAGATTCTTCTACCCACTTGATCCCAACAGTTAAATGTGATTCGATGAAAGACAAAAAAAAACTATCAACACACATTAATTTCGAGTCTGGAAACACTGCGTAATAACCATGCTATTTGCTGCTGTAATATTCTGTTGGTTTGCTAGATCGATCCCAACAGATGACATCTGTATATGGAGCTGCAATCTATTCAGAGCACAGAAATGTAGTTTCCAGGTTGCGTGACTGATCATGTGCACTGCTGTCTGACTCACTGTGGTGGATAAGATCTGCTTTGCTTTGAGGCTTTTCTTCTTTCTTTTGTTCTATCCGTTATTAACCAATGGACACGTCCCTACACACATACTGATTTACCTACAGACAGAGGTTTAACTATACAAGGAACACGTGGTGAGCAAACATGGCCTCCTAGCAACATCTCTGCCAGCTCATAGCCACACATGGCTTGCCATGTGGTCTTTAGCTTAGCTTACAGCTACTTCTTATTCGTATCTCCCCCTACTTATCTCACAGACACAAATATCCACACACACACACACACACACACACACTCCTCCCCCTCCACATGCATGAATGAATGTTTTATTTAGATGTTAGGACATCTATAGCTTTTGTTGATTTCAAATGGAAGTTGGAAGTTATAAAAAAGTTAAAGGAGCAGTTTTCTGTGATATCTCAGTGCATATGTGCTGTGATGGTGCCTGCAAGCAAAGTCGCGTGTTCAAAATGAAACCTTCAATTTCTTGCTCTCAATGAGTGAATATGAATTTCAAGACTTGATTTATAATTTGGTTGTTGCAGCATCTAAACAAGGCTGCAGCAAGCTATTGGCGAAACATTCAAAGAGCAAGCCGTCCCCAGACTGACTGCGCCCTACGTTTGTCTGATCAGCTGACACAGCAGGCAACTGGTCTGGACTTTGACCAAAGTGTGGAGGAAGGATCCGCCGCACCCGCCTTGGACTGACCCTGCCACACTGGCTGTGCCTTTCTTTGTCAGGGAGGCTGAGGGGACACTCGACATGAAGCACACATGAGCTGCTGCTTTCTCTATGTTCTCAGTTTCCTTACACACATAAGAGAGCATCAACAACAAGCCTTCCAATGTGCTCCCTAGCACCACTGGGTTTCTTAAGTTGGCGGCACGCGTCCAGCTGTCTGACGCCACACTGCCCCCCCTGGTTGACTCTCCATTGATCCTCAGAATCTGCATGACATGAGTTTGGACATGGACATCCTGTCATCACAATGATCACCGAGACCAGGGCTCTCTGACATGTTATGACTCTGGATGTAATAACACATTATAATGTGAAATTTAACCTTTATGGCCTGGCTTTGTCTCTCCCTGAGCTTCTGTTTTTCAGATTTGTGCCAATGTTTTTTCATCATATAGATGTCTGTTCTGTCTGGTTAAGCACTGTTCATTGTGTCCGTATGCAATATACTGAATATCAATTCAAATAAGCCAAAGGCTCGTTGCTGTTATGCTTGTAATATTTTGAAGAAGTTATATGGAGCGGACATCTCACACTGACATAAAAAGGAGGGCAGCAGATGTGGAGTACTGTGAAGTACACAGGGAGTCCCACAGTGCAGACACACACCTTCACACATGCCATTCCACAATGGGGCTGACTAAGTCTAAGATATTTGTACTTTTCAAATCCAAACCAACTGCCAACCTAAAAAGAGCTTTGGGTTAGGCACGTGTGAATGTAACTACAAGCATTCAATCGTCATCAACCTCACACATACCTTCTGTCATTATCCGCCTGCTCTGCATACTGTATGTATGTGTGTGTGTGTGTGTGTCTGTGTCCATAGTAGTGTACTGATTCACTGAAGGTTTTTCAGTAGTATGTAGCGGTCCACATGAGGAAATGTAGCTACTGAGACTACTTTGTTAGGTTCCAGTAACAGTTGTCATTGTGTTGTGTCCTTTCCGCTCCATGGTGTGACGCGCCTCTCTTCAGGTAACAGGTGCTTTTGTGTATTCCGTCTTCTACTGCGTCTTCCATGGTATTCCTTGTTAACATCTTATAAATCTGTCTTAGATACATTCAGATCTGTGCTTGTAACTGTTCTCCCAAGTGATACCAAGTGATTCTTCTGCTTTTACATGAAGGACTGTATATTGATGTACCATATACTGGTTGTGTATTCTACAGAAGGTTCGCACCGTAGCTATACTGCACATATAGTCTTGTTTAAGAATAGTACAACTGCTCCTGCTGCACTCAGAGGACACAGCTTTTCTTCAGGAGATATTTGACATGCCTGCCCCATCTTGTTTCTCGCTGACGCGTTCAATGGACTGTTACATTCCTTCATTTCATTTCTCCTTTAGTGTACGGTTTGCAATAGGCTCAGTTCAGTGTTTTCCGCTTCCTCTTCCTCAGGCTGATTGTAAAGTTGTATTGTGAGGCAGAATTGCATATGTTACAAGAGTCCACTTTCTGGAGTGAACAGTTCTGTGACTGGCATCTTCTTATCTGGCACCTTACTAATCCATAGTATTACGTTTTTTTTATATTTGATTCTTCTTGCACTATGTTGTCTTTTTGTCCATTGTCGAACTGTTGTCAGCCAAGAAGAAGGGGGGGGGGGGGGGGCAGGGACAGCAGCATGGGAGGAGCTGTTTGAAAACCAGTCCCCCCTAATATGAAAGCATGGGACAGTCAGCAGGCCGATGACTCTGAAGATCTTGTGAATACACACTGCTCACGTACGAAGGAGGAGGAGGATGTGAGCTGCTACACGCTACAATTGCACCACCTTGTGGTCACACATCCCCATTAAGAAGAAGAGATGGCATTCAATCTGATTTATTCTCTCGTAAAATATCTTCGTCTTAATAATGGCGGAATTATGCTATGAAACCGGAAATGTTTCTCGGAAAACGCAGAAGCATAAACTCGGCTTTATACCAATTACTGTAATAGATTTGTTTCAGCAGAGGGCTTCTCTAAACATAAATGGCTCCTACACTGACTAGATGTGGATATCTGGAGGGCGCACTGGAGTTTTAGAGGAGATATTTCCAGTCGATCTCTTGTAGATGATTGATCATCGTCATTCATTGCCATTATTGTTCGGACCTCATTTCTTACCTCTTCGATAAGTCCTGTGATGATCGTGAAAATACAGTTTATAAAAAGCTGCACATATTTGTAGCATTTTTAAAAATTATTTGCCCTGATTTTTTTAAACTTCTATTGTCTTTTAATTTCTTAAACATATGAAACATACAGTTTGACGTCTATCCAACTGTGCGTCTTACTGATATTTGTGATTATTTTTCAGTGATTTTATTGATGATGCAACCTGTTCTATTTTACAGAGCTTTATCTTTGACATTCAGCTCTGTTACTGTATTTCTCTACTGTATTGTTTTCTTTGTTTGTTTTGGAGTCCAAAAACAAGCATTTGAGTTGTTAGCCAATGAACTTCCAGCATGGTAATCAGAGTGAAGTACAGTGAACACTGTTTTAAGAGTAAAGAAGGTCAGAGTTATCTTAGCTGCAACTACAAATGCTTCATTAATGCTCCGAATTAACTCACATTGTGTCATAGATTAAGGTCTTACAGCACACTTTTGCGCAAGTCCATTTTACTGATAATAATTTTGTACTCAAGTATAATTTAAATGCAGGAAATGATTACAATAAATTATTTTTTCTGTGCTAAGGATCTGAGTAATCTTTCCTTCCCGCTATACTCCCAAACTTTTGTATTCATTTACAGTGTTGGGAACGTTACTTTAGTTAGTTATTGTTACTCACTTGTTCCAAAGAGTAACTGAGTTAGTAACTGGTCTACAATAAAAGTAACTTGTTACCAGGGAAAGTAACTATTTGCGTTACTGTTAAAAAAAGTTTTTGCTCCTGGTCATAATGTACACATTACTTGCACGTTCTTGCCTTTAACCGCAATGAATTTGAAATAGTTGTTATATCTCCACCTTGAAAATGCCAACGTTTCATCGGATGCTCACTCGCCATCTCTGCTGCTTTGTCGAATCTCTATTTAGCCATGTGTGTGTGTGTGTGTGTGTGTGTGTGTGTGTGTGTGGATGGCGCGTGTGCTGGCATGTGTGTAAAAACAATGGCTTTGATTGGCTACCATGAATCATGACTCTGCCTTAGCCAATCGCTTACTTCGTTATTAAGCTTACCTCCATTAGCTACGAGCAGGGGTGAAAGTAAGGCGGTACTGGCCGGTACGGCGTACCACTAAAATATTTGGAGCCGGTACGCTGTACCGGAAAGAAAACTGTACTGTCTCTGAAAAATATTGCACTTTCAGCATCACAACTGCTAACGTCGCGCGAGTGTAGGTGGAGGTTCGGCACCGCCCGCCGGCCTGCATCCATCAATCTATAGCAAGTTGCGCCGCCGAGGTCCTGCGACGTTAGATCCGAAGCAGCAAAGTCTTCTTGTCTGCAAGTGTTAATATTTCACAAAATACAGTAACGCAACTAACAAACTCATTTAAATTTTAGTAATTGTAACTGCGTTACTTGATTAAAAAGAATAATTTGTTACATGCTTGTTACCGCTAAAAGTAATGCAGTTACAGTAACGCGTTACTTTGTAACGGGTAAATACTTTGTAACGCGTTAGTCCCAACACTGTTCATGTACAATAAGTGACAATGCACACAATTTTTTCTTTGTTTCAATGTTTATTCTACCATAATCAGTAGTCAGAGGAGCCAGGGATTGGTTAGTTACCTCATAAAAATGAATGTGACATGTACGCACAGTAAATACAGTGAGTATGAACATTATTAACACAACACAAATAATTCTGTAATAACTGGTAGAGTGGATAAGCCCCGCCCCCAAGAACAGTATTTCCAGGAATCCCCCTTTCTGATAGGTCAAGGGATTCCTGGGAAAACTGGACCCCAGGAGAGAGGAAATCAGCGCAGAGGTCCAGACTTCATGTATATGAATAATAGAAAATACCAAAAACCTCACGTCTGTGCTTTTCTTTCCATCTCCCGATTCGGCGATTTTAAACACTTAAATCCTTATAGGGTTCTTATGATTTATTACAGGTATTTAACTATATTTATCCAAGATGGATGCGGTCCGGGTATATGGCGCTGGATGCAGGGGGAGGATGAGAGCAAGGGGCCGCCCACTGCACTCCACATTAAGAGCAGCGATCCCAGTTGCAGACTTTAAAGACTGGCTTGTCCACAAAATAGCAAATTTCAGGCTCCATCATATGAGGCCAGTGGGCCCAGAATGACGTTTCATAGAAGAAGAAACTATTTTATCTCAACCTTCCAGTAGTTATTTACCTTCCACCCCGCAGGTGAATGAGCTGGAGACTCAGGCTGGACCGACGGCTGCTACACAAGTGTCCATACTAAAGGGCTAAGGGATGTGATAGAACTGAATGTATGGTCCATTTCAGCTACATCACATTCTAGGAAGGGACCTCCGGCCCTGTGTCCATTTCTCTGTAAACCTCCGTGCATTTAAACAGCATAGGTTAATAGGCTGACGTGGATCCAAACAGTGTCTGCGACTTAGAGGCTCTTCCTGTCGCAGATAACAGCCCCTGGGGAAGCTGGACACCAGGTTTTCTGTCCTCCGTCCCGAGCTACAGTGCTTCATCTCAGACTACCAACTGACCCCCAAGAACAGTATTTCCAGGAATCCCCCTTTCTGATAGGTCAAGGGATTCCTGGGAAAACTGGACCCCAGGAGAGAGGAAATCAGCGCAGAGGTCCAGACTTCATGTATATGAATAATAGAAAATACCAAAAACCTCACGTCTGTGCTTTTCTTTCCATCTCCCGATTCGGCGATTTTAAACACTTAAATCCTTATAGGGTTCTTATGATTTATTACAGGTATTTAACTATATTTATCCAAGATGGATGCGGTCCGGGTATATGGCGCTGGATGCAGGGGGAGGATGAGAGCAAGGGGCCGCCCACTGCACTCCACATTAAGAGCAGCGATCCCAGTTGCAGACTTTAAAGACTGGCTTGTCCACAAAATAGCAAATTTCAGGCTCCATCATATGAGGCCAGTGGGCCCAGAATGACGTTTCATAGAAGAAGAAACTATTTTATCTCAACCTTCCAGTAGTTATTTACCTTCCACCCCGCAGGTGAATGAGCTGGAGACTCAGGCTGGACCGACGGCTGCTACACAAGTGTCCATACTAAAGGGCTAAGGGATGTGATAGAACTGAATGTATGGTCCATTTCAGCTACATCACATTCTAGGAAGGGACCTCCGGCCCTGTGTCCATTTCTCTGTAAACCTCCGTGCATTTAAACAGCTTAGGTTAATAGGCTGACGTGGATCCAAACAGTGTCTGCGACTTAGAGGCTCTTCCTGTCGCAGATAACAGCCCCTGGGGAAGCTGGACACCAGGTTTTCTGTCCTCCGTCCCGAGCTACAGTGCTTCATCTCAGACTACCAACTGACCAGAGATGCAGCACTGCACCATGGGCCACAGGGATAACTGACCGCATACATAGCATGCAAACTGACCAGGAAATATTTTGCAAAAAGGATTGATTTCAGCTGTTACAAATCACGACACTATAGACATGCAAGTGACATTGTCCTTATGGCGAGTCCCAATACCATTAGAACGAAGTCATGAGGAACCTAAGCTAATAATAACGAGGGAGAGGGAGACAGAGCACAAACATATTTGTTAGGGAGGGCTCAACAGGAAATGGTGTTAACCCTGAGTAGACCTACATAATATTTACTTCCTGTCATGCTGCTGCTCCCTTTGACACTTCACACATGGACACACTCACACAGATGTACCCAAATAAAGGTTCAAAAAAGATAATGCGTTTGTAATGCTCACCTCTCTACATGCTCGTGACATCTGAAATACAAAAAACAGTGTTGAGAAAGAGATACTACAGTATACAGTCTGTTCGGTCCCTGCAGCAGCGTTACTATGTCCACTGAACTGTACGTTCATCATGAGATCCAGATGAAGGACTCGGTTAAACACTCTGCTCAAACAGCTTGAATGACCCACAGTGGAAAGCGGCTGGTGTTCAGTCTACATTGGTTTCCTTTTACTATGAAAATAAATGGACTCCACCAAAGTACTTTTCACAATTCACACTCACAGCACTGCTGCCCATAGAGGGATTTAACAAACCTAACGAATTATGTCTCACAGGGAATGAGCATGAAATTATTAAGACATATAAACATCAAATGGTAGATAAAAAATGTGTTTGACCAGCCCTATATTAACCTGAACCGTGGTACAACTTTGGACAAAGCTGCTAAAGCTGTCAGCAATTTGAGCTCTGTAAGACAACGGCCCCTGTGACGACTTTTCTGGATGCATATCATAATAACACATTAACATTCATTCCTTCTGGATTATCCCTTAAGTGCAAAACAGAAAATACTGTAAAGTCTTAAAGAGGTTCTCTCTTACCTAAAGTGCAGGCTTTCAGATCTCCATCTTTGATCTCCATCATCTCAAGGCAATACCTGGTAGAAGATACAAGTTTGAAGTGTCAAAAAGTGTTTGGTCCTCTGAGCACCCCTAATACTCCAAACTCTATCGTCTCCATCACAGAGGACATGGAGGAGAGAGAAAGAGACATGTAAAGACACAGAGAGAGAGAGAGAGAGAGAGAGAGAGAGAGCGAGAGAGAGGGACATATAAAGACAGAGGGAGAACAGCTGGTAGGTCTCCAGGAATGCTACGACTGTGCTCGGGAAACTCCCAGTCTGCCCATATAAGGCCCTAGCCAGCCTTTTATTTTGGGGATCATGGAAAATGGGATTGCTGCTTAGGGTAAACATTCCCTCTTCCAGTCTGTGATCGCTCCCACTGATAGTCTGTCTTTGCCCCCCCCCCCCTCTTCTTCTTTTTCTCCCAGCTGGCTACATTCATTCCCTTTTCTAGGCACAGTGGGGAGAGACTCGTGGAGGAGAAGGAGGCCTTCATCTCACGCCGAGCCTTCTCCCTCTGCTCTGGACCCAACAAGTCCATATTAAGAAGAGCAAAACTCTCTCTCTCTCTTGCACACGCACACACACACACACACACGCACACACACACACACACGCACACGCATACAAACTCAAGGTCTGTCCTCAGGAAGTGTTGCCCTCACTGAACCATCAAACAAAAAAATCTGCCCTCTCTCAACCAAGTGTGTGTGTGTGTGTTTGCTACATGACTTCAAGCTTCAATCCTTGCTTCCTGTTCCACTATAACATCGCACAGTATGTCTTCTTGTGTCTGTAAAACTGTTTTTTATGAGAATTTTTGAGGAAAAGCGTTTGCTGCATGAATTACATCTAATACCGACAAGAATAATAAGCAGTGAAGTGAGTGAAGATATGATTGTGAACAAGGCCGATGCCTCCATATTGGTGAGTCTCAGCAATACCTTTTGTTCTACGCAAAGAGCCACGTGAACGAGTCCAACAGTTCAGCATTTTGAGAAATACGCTCAAGAGATAGTCGACACCCTTATGCCTTTGTGTGAAGTACACACCTACCAACACGTTGTACGCCATAAAGTAACCTTCTGGGACTAAATGCGGGCCACTGTCTCAGGCTATTGATTGGTCCTCTCCTCGAATAAGCAAAGAAACTTTAACCCTCAAAATATTGAATTCATTTAAATGCCTGTTGAGATGAAGCTCTGTTATTTGACTTGTTTACGTTCAAGTAATGAGCTGTGGGTTTTTTAATGTCTTTTGTTAACTTTTGAGAACCCCCCGGGAACACCTTTACTCATCCAAAACAACTGGTCACTACCTGACAACATCCCCTACATCTGCAAACAATAATCCACCAAGCAAAAGTGAGCTGACCTCGAGTCATACAGCTGAAATGCCCGTTGCAGGGATGTATCATGTCAGTGCTGCTGTAAGGGGTCTGAATCTAACAGCTGAAAACCTCTCTTTGCTTTTTTCATTGGAGGTGTTGACAAAGCATAATGCTGTCACAGAGGACAGAGGATGACACAGTTCTCTCTCATCTTATCTTCAACCGCTTATCTTTGGGTCGGATGGCGGGGGCAACAGTTACAGCAGGGGACCCCAAACCTCCCTCTCCTGGGCCACATCTACCAGCTCTGACAAGGCGTTCCCGGTCCAGTGTGGAGATGTGATTTCTCCACTTGGTCCTGAGTCTTTTCTCAGCCTGGAACACCTCCTTAGGGCGGTGCCCAGGGGCATCCTTACCAGATGCCCAAACCATCTCAACTGGCCTAGTCCGAGCTCCTCACGGATGGCTGAACTGATCCTATCTCTAAAGGAGACGCCAGCAGACCTCCACAGGAAAGCCATTTTGTCCACTGGTCCCCGTGACCTAGTTATTTCGGTCATTCCTCATCTCCACCCTGCTGCAAACCCTTCCAGTGAGCGTAGGGGATCACAGACCAATCATCAGAACCAGACAGCACCCCGAACTGTAAACCCCCCTCGCCCCAACAACGTTTCTACAGCTCAACCAATGAAAAAATAAGCGAGCATATTTTATACATGCACATATTAGAAATATTTTATCTGGAAGATTGTCAGTGTGTAGCCTGAAAACGTCTTATTTTATTGAATATTATTTTCATTTTACTATTCTTGTCTCCTGTATTGCTGAATGTGTTACTGCGTGGTACTGTCTGTATAACTGTGTAACTATGTGTACTGACTGTGTTACTAGGTGTACATCTGTATTACTGTGTGTATATGGTTTGTGTTATTGAATATGTGTTACCATGAGTTACTATGTGTTATCAGTTTGGTATAAAAAGTGTGCAGCTGTGTCGCTCTGGGCTAAAAGACATGTAATGCAATCCAGTACAACAACAACGTCAATGGTATTTCTTGCATTAAGCACCACAAATGAAATCCATCTTCTCCATCAAGGCATATTATCTTGGTCTCTGCCAGCTCCTTTAGAATAACTACATACGCAAACGTTTTAACGTGTTTAATTTCATATCATAAATATAAAACTGATTTGGAAAGCAGAATATGACTTGAGATGGAGGCATGTAACAGTGTAGACAGTCACAGTCCGACCACTGGCTACCAGCCCTGGGTGGGACAAGCTGTGATAACGCTCAAAGCCAATTTCTCCTGTTGAGCCAAACATTGCCTAATATGGTCTTCTTTCTTTTTCTCTGACCCACAGGAAGCCCTTTCTGCATGTACTTTGTCAGTCACACACACAGACACGCACATGGACACACACGTACACACTCACACACACAGTGTTTGGAATTACACTGTTTAAAATAACGGCATTAACTAACGGCGTTATTTTTTCGCTCTTACCATTACTGGACGTTAAATGCGGTGCGTTGCTATGCATTGATTGATGCAGGTCGGCGGGCGGTGCCGGACCTCCTGTCATGCTGACAATGCAATATTTTTCAGAGACAGTGCAGTTTTCTTTCCAGTTCGGCGTACCAGTGTTACGTCCATACTGGTTTTTGAACCTACTGGTTTGCGTGTTTGTGCAGTGGCAGATGTCGTCTGCCTTGGTCACGTGATTCGTCCCACATTCGCAAACATATTGCTGAAAATGTTCAAAATGCATCACATTTTATTGAATCGATTACGATTTTACAAGTGAGCACTACATCACTGCCACGTATAAAAAAATACATTGAAGAAAATATATTTAGTAAAAGATTGCCACAAACTGGATTCAAACCCTGTCGAGCAAAATAACAACACGTCCCAAGGCGTCGGCCAATTGAACTCAGAAACTCCAAAGAACGTGCAAGTGATGTGTACATTATGTCCAGGAGCAAAAACTTTGTCGACATCTGTTGTAAGCAACTCTAATTTTTTAACAGTAACGCAAATAGTTACATTCTCTGGTAACGAGTTATTGTAGAGTAATTCAGTTACTAACTCAGTTACTTTTTGGAACAAGTAGTGAGTAACTATAACAAATTACTTTTTTAAAGTAACGTTCCCAACACTGCATACACAGCTAAGTATTCATTTTGAAAGCTTTAGGACAGACGTCACCAGAGAAGTGAGTTGATTAATGAGCCAAACACTGTGTTAGAGTACAGACATGGCTTCTAAGTGGGTCTTAAAATCAATTACCAAAGAAGGCAACGCGGGACACTGAAGTCTCTTAAGAAAGGTTTATCATGAATTACAGTCACAGTTTGAAATACCAAACTGCCAGGTTTGGTTTTCAAAAAAATCATCAAGGTTTTGCTAAAAATGAGTAGAAAGCTGAACAACACGTTTGAATGTCTTCACGTCTTGTGTTTGCAATATTGTGGGAGGGTTGACATTGAGGTTGTAGCAGTGAACTGGTGTCAGCTGAAGTGTGAGCCAGGATAGAGGCTGGGGGGCTACTGAAGCGTCGGCTGTTGAAACTACAGAGAGGGTAAATCGGGAGAATTGGTGTTGGACTATCAATAATGAAGCAATGAGAATTTCAGAAGAATAACTGATATGTGTATTATCACTGATGTGATCGATCGTAGCCCTGCTGAGCGCTCTGCTTCCACTACATGTTGAAGGCGCTCACAGAGCACACACTATTAGGTAACAATTGTGTGTGTGCGCTTCCCTCTCCATCTCTTTCTACATTCTCTACTTCCCTACAATTCTCTCGACCTCCTTATGCCTCCAACCCCCTCCCATGTGAAATTGACCCTGGGAATCACGGTCCCTTGGTCCCAGTGGGGGCTGTTGTGTGTGTGTGTGTGTGTGTGTGTGTGTGTGTGTGTAAGGGGTTATGTGAAAGTCCTCCTAACGCAGTCCCCCCAAGACCTTTGACTGCTCCATAAATAAATGCAGCATTTCCTCTTCCCCTCCCTACATACACTTTCTCATGTCCATTCCCGTCCTCAGCAGGATACAGGGCTTTTCGACACATTTTATTAACTGGATCTGGGAATAGAGATGCCAAAATGACCCAATAATGTACATTAGAAATCTATATCATTATGCTATCATTAACCTCCTCAACCTCGTCCCACCCAGCAGCCAACCGCCAAGACCTCACTGTCATGCTTTACTTATGGGAGGGGAAGGATGACATGTGACGGCCTCATTGTACCATAAGTTAATAACAGACACAGTTGTGTCAGTGGGGGGTCTCAGCAGGTTTACAGCCAGGAGGTACATACCAGAGGTGTGTGTGTGTTTCTTAGCTGTCTTTCTTTCCCGTTTCTTTACAGTTTGAACCATCACAGTGATGACATCCTTTTTGGCTTGCCTCCAAAGGACTGTTTAAAGGTGATAACTATATTTAAGTCAGATATTTAATTGGCGTGGTTGAGGCTACTACTACTAGCTTTAAGAGCTAGTCAACCAAGGTCCTCATTAGAAGAGAAAGACTAACGTTTGTGTGAGCGTTTGGGGTGCTCCTACCTGTTTCCTGCTGACCTCCTGATGTCCTTGTCCTCCAACAGAAGACACAAAGCAGCGTCCTGAAGAAACAGCCATGAGTTAAGTGTACACTGGTGTGTGTATGTGACTGCCTGTAGTTTGCCCTTCCTTTTACACCCATTCCCTATTGTACATGTTGTCAATGGTGAAGTTGGTCCTAGTCATTGATGCTGGTCTTGCATGTGACACATGAGACAATGTGTGAGACCATGCTGTAGGGCTGCTGTGCTTTTCCCATATAATGCCAACACTGCACCCACATACCAAGTCCCTCTCCCTGCTGGCGAGCTGAATTTCAGTTGCCAACCTTTTCATCCAGCTCCACGGTCTTCTGGGGCCCCAACCTTTCTTAAAATGACCTCCTTATGAAAGGCAGTGTCTATGTGTGTTAATGCGAATCCACTGCACCTGTAAGAGTCGTATCAAAGGACAATGTGCGGTTCTGCGTTTGAATTCAATTTTCCAACCCTGCACATTTCTTCCATTTGGCATCAGTCAGTGTAGCGAGTCATCTGAAGGCCCAAACACCCTGTGGGAAGTATGCGGGCTGTCGTATACAGCGCAGTTTTTGCAGAGATCAGATTGTGACCAAACCTCTAATGCAGCCACCAGTAGACGTGTCTCCCAGTGAGCTCTGGGACTACCACCAAGCTATTTCACTGTTGAACGATTTGTAGCTTGGGGCAAAATGACACAGTGGAGCTCCTTCAGTAGATATCGGCTTTCGCAGATTCAAATATGTTCAAAAAATGTTCACTTTGACAACATCGAAGCCTAATGACAATGTCAATATGTCAACATATACTTGAAAAACTGTTTTGGTTGTCAGTGTGCTAAACATACACATATATAGGAGAGCCTCTGACCATACCTTATTCTGAGGCGGGGGCAGGCAGCCCGTGGACCTGACGAGGTTTCTTGAGGCTTGTCATCTCCACCGGCAAGTTAGACTTTTAAAGTCTAAGAGCAGTTTTGTTCAGCATCCTCCTTCCAAAGCTTCAGTAGTCTCACAGAAAGCTTAAGTTCAGATTGCCCTGAAACAGGATTGCTCATTGGGGTGGGACACCCTAGGCTCTCTGTGTGTGTCTCACTTATGAAGAAGATGGACTGCCAAGCAATGCATTCCAGCATTACCTTTTATGGTCACTGGGGGGTGGGATTTACACCAGGGAATGCCCCTGTTGAACATGACTGATTGGTTAATGTCAGGCAAACCAAGAAGCCTCAACTTGTGACCTGTAGAGTCTGTCTGGGAAAGACGGGGGGATGGAGAGACTGAGGGATAAACAGAGACAAGAAGGGAATGAGAAAAGAGAGGGAGGGGAAAGGGGGGCTTAGGGGGGAGAAAGAGTAAAGGGAGGCAGAAGCTGAGTAACAAAGAGCATATGAAGAGGGAGGGAAGGGTGCCATGAAAGAGAGGAGGAAGGAATGCGAAGGATAGAGGAGGAAACGGGAGTAGAATGGAAGAGAGGGTGAACACAGAGATGGAGAAGAGGGGTTTGTTTTGGAGGGGGCTATATGTAACTCAGACGGAGGTTGAAGGAAAAAAAGGAAAAAAACACTTGAAAAATGTCACATTTCTTCTAAATTTGAGCTTTTTCTGTATCGAGCAGCTGACTGGACAGCAAATTGAAATACCATGTGTAACTTATTACCCGGCTGAAAGAAAGACACAGAGAGAGAAAGTGGGACATGTCCTTCCTGTGTCTTCTCATTTGAGATACAGCTGTGCAGTGTGTCAACATGTTTTTATCCTGAGATGAACCGAAGAACAAATGAATCTGAGCCGTTTATGGGGCAGTTATCAGCAAGTTAAAGGTGTACTATGCAACCGGGGTTGATTTTCCAGCGAGGCTCCCCCCAGAGGCCGAAAATAAAAGTGAACTGTTCTCAGCTGTTCTCCGTCAAGCAGAGGTGAAAGTAAGCCGGTGTTGCACCGAAATCTGTGACCCGTCAGGAATTGTGACCCTAGAGGGCGCTGTTGCACATCGTCTGCTCGTGCGTGCTAGAAATAGAGGGCGAAAAAGAGCGCCTACGCAAACTGCGTAAACAGGAATGTACTGTTTGGGGTAGTTATGTCATCCCGGTACCGGTATGGCAACACCGGTACTGTCCGGTACGGCGTAGGTTATAGCGACCACTACCAACCATTCCAATAATACTTACAATCGCACCAGCAGAAACGCGAGGTCCGCTCAGCCGTGCAGCCTTCCTTCTCTTTGAGCTCTCGCCATTGGGAAAAGGCTTGCCTGATGTTCACCCGCGTACGAGTCCTCTCTCTGTGCAGAGCCCTTTTCCTCTTTCTTGCTGCTCCGACGTGGGCTTTCGCTGTTTTGTCGCTGGTTCCGCCATGATAACTGTACAACTGTCGCCACTGCGATACGAGCCCAAGAGTGTATGGCTGAAGCCCGCAGCCTCCCGTCTCATGCCGTAAAGCAAGACTTTCGCGATGACGACACTTCTGAGCCTGTGGGGGCGACCCGACACTCCTGCAATTGCAAGTACGGTATTTCCCCTACAGACCCCCAGGGCGGCCGAGAAAACCTTTGTTCGACCTGAAATGACTCATTTAATCACCCAAAACGGTATGGAACATATTAATTAACTGAAAATGTTGCATAGTGTGCCTTTAATACCATGTGTTACACAGATTATGTGCTGTTTCTTTTTAGAATACTGTACTCGTACATCATAAACATTTTTAATCCATTTAAAACATTTTTGTTCACATCGCAGCAGTGAAACTCCTCATTGAAGTAGCTAATTATAAAGTTTATTCACAGCGGGATGTGTTTGATTTGAATTGTTCTCAATCTCGGATGAGCATTAAGTCTGTGAAGCCTCCTCTCTGTGGACCATGAGACCATTCAGTGAGTATATCCACTTAGAGATATACAACAACACAATAATTAGCACCATTGGTGCACACAGAGATATGCATGTCTCATTAAAAACAAGCAATGAAGGCCACTTTCATCGGGATCATCTTGTTTCTGCTGGATGTTCTTTGGCAAAATAAAAATGTGTGAAATCACTTTCAAGTTTGGATCATTATAAAATCATGCTTATTTTTAAAAGAACATGTCATCATCCCTGTTGTGTGTGGGTACCAGTGGGTTTTAGAATTGATTCAAAGATTTGACTGTTAAAGCTCCCAGTTGACTTACTGAATGTCTGGTGGACGGCGCTGCTGAAGATCTAAGGCTGGAGAGTGCAGTGGGACTCCTTGCTCTGTCTCAGAGGCCTGCCAGGGGTTTTAACCATGTATGTTGGCTTCATTGTGCTCTCGGTGCTCTCTATTTTTCACTTTGATCTTTCCTCTCTGTGAGAGAGAATGGAAGGCGAGGGGGGATGTGGGAGGATGTCAGGTATGAACTCTACTCTCTGTCTGTTCTGTCTCTTGTGTCTTAATAAGGTAATGTTTGGAGATGGTTCACTGTTTACAGCAGCTGACAAGACTAAGCTATTAGTGATGGCAGCCAAGCGTGGACATACGCATGCACGCACGCACACACACACACACGCACACACGTACATTACCCTCTACTAGTTGTACAATGACTCCACATCAAAAGTAAATGTTATACAAATCTGCCAGAGTGTTTGCAGTCCCTTCCCTCATATGGAGAGCAGTCCTGCCCACCAGGCTGCAAACATCCTGATCTGCTGCTTGAGAAGTATAACACTGAAACTTGAATGTATTGGGAGAACAACACTTGATCTATTATTTTTTGTGATTTTTGGGCCCTGAACCTGGGCTTCCTGGCTTCCTTTTCTCTGTCTCAGTCCAGCATCCCGCAGGAATTACACATACTTCTTAGATAAGCGAAGCCTTACGTACAGGATGGGATGTGGATGCCGTCTGGGGTGATGACTGGACCAGAACATCCCTTGAAACACACAAACGCACAGTTGTGTCGATGGACTCGTTTCAATTCATGATTCTAAAAGGCTTGTACGTGTTGCAAAGTAATTCACCCCCAGAATTGTTGGAGTAACGTTTTTTTGTCGAAGACGACCTAGAGAATGACGTCTTTGTGTGTTTAGAGTCTTTGGTTTGATTATTTTTATTTATTTATTTTTGAAACCGCAGAGCCATAAACTAGGCTTAATCACTGCCATCTCGACAATTGTGGACTTCAAATTATGAGGCCAGCTGTGAATGTGTCATTCAAGCCTATTTGTTCACAGGAAACATACAGCTTGTCGCCTGCATGCAGGTAGGTTTACTTAGCTTCAAGGTATAGGCGACTATTTGCTTAGAATTAAAATTGAGTTTTGTTTTGAAATAAACACGTTAGTTAGATAATATCAATGTGCTTTTTAAATTTATTGAGTGGGCCCGTTCATCAGTTCAATAAGTTATAAGGAGAAAAAGAAAGGTAAAATCAGCCAGTGTTGCTGACGTGGCAACTTTCTTTCGAGATTTAAAGCTGATTATAAAAGGTAATGTTGTTAGTTTCATATGAATCCTGTGTGCATGTAAAAAAAAAAGAATAAATAAGAAATTATAAAGTGCTAATAAACTGTGAATGTGAGATACAAGCATGACCATGTTGTGTAGAAATGGTGTGAGGACCTAACGAGTTGTTTAGTGTCACAGGAAGTCACAGAGCAGCAGGAGGCTGCGGCCAGTTTCACCCTGTTTACATTAGCAGAGTCAGGAATCACAGTAACCTGTGTGAGCGTGTGTGTGTGTGTGTGTGTGTGTGCGTGTGTGTGTGTGAGAGACAGACTGAGTGTGACTCCATCTTCTCTACTCCACTACAACTTGCCAAAGCAGGAAGAGCAGAGATTAGTGGGGCCAGAATTAGCAGTGTGTGTACAGGTAGATCTACAGCTGCTTGTGTCTGCTTTCTGTCTCCGCTGCTGTGCAACCCTCTGCATGAGCAGATAATAGGCTCAAAGCCACGTCCAGGATGGGACACTAAGCAGTGGGACATTCAAACACACAATAATATTTCGATCAGGGAAGGATGCTTTATTTTAGGAAGTTTTATTTGATATGAAAGAGGTGGTGTAGCTTATAAGTTACAACCATTTTAAGCGCAATAACCCCATGAGCCACTCAAAGAGCCCCTGAAGCTCCTGTGATCTGGGACAATTGTTATATCCATGAATTAAAGCTGGATGTCTACACTTGAATAAAATATGGACTGCTCCAGTTCAAACCATTTGGAGTTGCGTAATAATTTTGTCCCAGTCCAAATGCTAATGTGTCTGATCAGATCTGAAGGAAATTTGTCTTGGAGATGTTCAGTGTCAGCTGTCAGGAATTACAGTAACAATAACAGAGCGCGTACATAGAGTACATCCACAGACTGTCGCTAGCCAGCAGATACATTTCACACTGCCCGTCATAAAACACACCTCTGGTGTAGTGTAAGACAAATGGGTAGGTGAATAGGGGTTAGGCTCTGGCTAACTTGCCATTTAGGGGCCTGTTCTGATGTTGATTTCATCAAAGACAGCCTGCAGTGAGGGATGCGGTCTGACCCCCATGATTTTCATGGTTATCTGGGTGATCTGGGCTTTTAGCTCTACATGTTTAATGTTTGTTGTTTGCTGCATGTCTGATGTCATTAGACCTCTTTGAAAGATTTTACCACTATTACCACCTTATGAGCAATTAAATTGTACTTATAATGGCTCTTATCTATAACAAGTTGTAAATTGGCTTATTTGAGGAAATTAGCACTTTGTTGTTTCTTGTTCTTTGACTTTGTATCCCTGTGGTTGAAATGCACTCATTTAAGTCGCTTTGGATAAAAGCGTCAGCTAAATGACACGTAATTCCAGGGCTGATGGTAGCGAATCAGACATCAGTGGCACCACCAAGGACACCGATAACAGTCAGGACGTGTGATAGCATTGGGGATATGAGGTAATAAAAGATCACAAGAGTCTATTTCGGTTCTTTTATTTTTTCAATGTGAAATAGTCGTCTTTCATTATAAACATATAAACACCATGGAAGCACGTTGTCCTCCATGACATCTGTACACAAACAGAAGGCTGAAGTCAGGTCCTACTCAGTCCACTTAACCTGCAAAAAGAATTTCCAGCTCCTTTGACAGGGAACATTCACAGTCAGTTTCTCATCTTTTTGAACCCAAACCCTTAACATATTTGGGGAATACCTGATACATCCTGAAGCTGAACAGTACGGTCCACGGCTTGACATGACCAATGAAATCATTGAGGGGGAAAAAAAATAGGTAGCAATGATAAACAAAAAGTTTGATGGTTTAGTTCTTGTATTATTTAGAGAAGACACGGGCAAGACCCAAAAATAACTTTAGAAAGGGAATATCGCCACACGACAATGTGTGAAATACCACTGCTACAGTGAAACCTTGACTTGAAAAGCCCAATCTCACATTTTCCAACTTTGGGTATTGCACAATAGATTGTTGGTTGACTATTTGTTATCTCTTGGTTTGTGGTATTGTTCAAAGATGTGTCCTAGTTATACATACTGTATGAATACAGATATGACATCATTTACCCATCCCTTGCAATGCCTGTAGGTAGATAGGAAAACAAAATACAAGAAACAAAATGCACAAATTAAGAAATTAGTTCAAAGTCCAATGGAAAAAGGTCTAAATATTAACATAGACACAACTCTGCCTTTATTCCCATCCATTATCAAAAGTCATATTTCAGAACTCAAATTGTATTCATTTGTTGGGTCAGACTTTTTTTTTTTTTAATAAATTCAAACATGTATTCAGGTGTGTTCCTTCCTATGTGTATATATTTAGACACAGGGGGTATTGATCCAATCAAAAACATTGTGTTCAGTCAATGGGAAGGTCTCGACTGCAACAGAAGCAAACTGGCAGTGGTTTTAACAATGCTGCATAGGGGGCTGTAGTACAGCCTCTCTCCCCAGGACTCCATGGGAGGTTTGCATGGAAGCGTGGGGACTCGTCAGGCTAGATGAGCCTCTCAGTCTATATTCAACGGATACTTAGTACTAGATCAAGTAAATCAGCCGCTCTAGTTCTTCAATTCCTCACAACCTTGCCATCTATTGCTTATGGTAAAATGCAACAAAAGGACACACTGTCCACCACCCAGAGCCACTGACTCCTTCTGCATGTTGAAGAGAGGAAAAAAAAAACAACTTAAAACTGAAATTAAAAAGCATATCTTTGACATTTCTGTCTAAGGCCATTTCTGTCTGTGATTGATCACATGTGTGGTGCAGAGGTAGGCAGACTTTGGCGTGGACGGCTTGAAAGATCAGACAGGGCGTAATCCTTCTCTATATGATAAGGGAAGCAGCAGGGCACACGCCTGGGGCTGTGATGTCAATACAGGCAAAAGAGAACTATATTTGAGATATATTATTTGGCACATAAAGGCTTTATGATTTTGCTGCATCAGAAATATGATGTGCACCTCATCCAAACGGACTCTACATCTCTAGGTCTTTTTTCAAGTCAACGTTTTTCAGTCGGGACGTCAGGCGGCATGTCTAGATGTAGTCATCATCCACAGGTTCTCCTGGTGTATCACAGTGATGGAGGAAAAGGACCACCACCCTCTGAAACACTCCTCTTTTGCTTTGTCTCCGCTCGGAGATCTCCTCCCCGATGGTCTCCATGCAGATGTCGGCTGACAACTGGCCCTTGCGCCTGGGTGCGTAGATGGTGGCTGTTACACGACACACAGAGAACACCGGTCAAGTGCTTATCTCATCCGGTTGTGTCCGTTACAGGGACAATGGTAATGACAAACTGACATATGGCCTTTTAATGAACGGCATGATAAGACAGCCAATGTATTGACTGGACTCACTGCTTTCATCGTCCTCAAAATCATAGCGGGCGTAGCTGTTGGGATCGGCTGCTCTTAGAGTCCTCAGCCAGGGGAAGTCTGTTATCATGCTATAGGGAGCGCCATCCACCAGTCCTGAATAGTATACAGAGGGAAGGATGGAGGACGGAACAACACATCCAAACTGGTCGTTTTTACAGGAACCAAACATCCTTCTTCATCCCTTCCACAGGACACATCCAGAAGACTTTTCGGCTTCACACACATTTTCTCTACATCATTGATTAATGCACTGAGTGCATGTCTGCATTGCAGCATGGATCATTTAATTGTTATTGATCTAAATGAGTCACTGGCTAAAGCAGGAAGAGGCTTGCTTGACCTTCCAGTGCATTTCTACCTTCAGGGGACAACAACAAATGGATTAATGAATATGTAACAGTTACCCTCCAACGTATAGATGTCTCGGCCCCAGGGGTATGTTGGATACTTCTTCACGTCCTCTTCGGTCCTACTTGCCTCTGGGAAGAACTCATACTTGATCAACTCTCTGCGGCACAAGATATTATGGAGATCACTTTCAGTTTGCATTTCATTAGATGGTTCATAAATTGTGATAGTATTCTTTTTTCAAGACCATCTTCAGGAGAGGAAGCAGCCCAACATGGGTCCACTGATAGCTTGTGTCTCCTGCTCTCATTGTGCTTGGCATGCAAACCTAATGTGTGTGGACATAATGTGTTCAAATCGGAAGGGTTAAGGTCAGAAAGGGGTTGACCGTCAGATATTACTCACTGGCTGATGTTGGCTATTGTGTCCATCCAGCTGCGAATGCGAACCTTGTTGCGTATGTTTGGAGGGTTGCTGAACTCGTGCACTATAGCGATGTGATAGGGATAGGGCCCCTGGAAGAGCTGACGCTCCAATGCTACCGAGTCGATCTGAAGAGAGGACGACAAGTAGAGGTGGTAGCAGAACCATGACGACATCATGGGATGGCTAAGTTATACAAGACTGTGGTTATGACCTGGATGAAAATCCTCTACCAACAAGCAAAGAACTGAAGAGAAAACTTCCAATTGGCTAAATTTTAGCAACTCATTTCAACAAAGCCACCGTAAATTATTTTTGCAGGAGGGCATTTAAACTATGAAGCACATGCTGACATGTTAACGTTCCTTAGCAGCATTTAGGTGCGTATTTAGAAAACTATCAATAGCACAGAATTGGAATTTGGTAGAAACTACATTTTTAAAAATGTTTTGTCCAGGTGGAATCACAGCTTGATCAATACAAATTGAAAGCATGTTTGTTGATCTTGTATAATACTATGACGCAAGGGCCGTAATGGGATACATATAGTGTGGAGTGTTCTCATGCCTTATGAACTGTACATACTTGTTTGTAGTACGTTGTCCATTAGTACCATGGATGCATTATAGGAACTGGATGAAAAGTCATTAGACGGAGAAGCTAAACACCCTTTACAATTTTTCCGGCTTTGCCCCTTGACTGTACCGTGGCATGAGGTTACATACCTCAGAATTACTACCATTATCAAACTGTCAGACGGTAAATTTATATTAGAAAGAGCAATAACTGAACGGACTTGAGTTGCCACCCAGTCAGACTAAGGGTCTGCGTTGTATCCAGCTTGCTCAATACATCCACGGGTTACGATTTTGTTTCCAAGGAAACCAAGACGACTTCACAGGATTACCAACCTGGTGCATGGGGCGCATGTAGATGATGCGGTTCCTCTCAGGAGGCATTCTCAGTATCTGATCCAGGACCTGTTCCATGTCCAACTTCTTACACTGAGCGTAATCAAACCGGTTCACTATGGGTGCACTTTCTACCCGCAGCTGTTTCAACACTCGACATCTAGTGGCTGCAGAGAGAGGGAGGACACAAAGAGGCCGTGTGACTGAAGGCTTTCTGTCATTTACAACCCACATAACATTTGACAACCTAGAACTGAGGATTGCCACATACTCTCCTCATTTCCAACACAGGTTGCTGGGCTATAAATGTGTCTGGTAAAATGAGCAGTCAAAGGTGATTGCACTGAAACAGCCCTCTCATTCCCCAGAAGCATTACTAATCCTGGTCTTAATGGAGGGTTAATAAAGCACTTGTTTGTTCAACAGCAATGGCAGTGAGTTAGTCAGTGCATCCCTTTTATATGGATTGAAGCTCATACAAGATTTTGATTCACCAAGTTCACCAAGCTTGGAAACAAAGACACCAGAGACCAACGGTTACCGGTTTGCACGGAGCTCAGGACACGAGTTTGCAGTGAGGGAATGATTTCATTGATTTCAATGATTTACATTACTATGCATCTGAAGACTTCAGTTTTTGCCCATCTGGTTTGTTAAACTTGTCGCTAATCGTACGCAGTAGGAAGCACGGACAGCAGTAGTGTTTGCCACTGTAAATGCAGCGCTAGAGGCTACGCATCTTGTGCATCTTGTGTGACGCACAGTTAGTGTTCTTAAACAGTACATTTCAGCTCAACATGAATCTTTGTGGCTGGAGCGACTAGTACCCATGTTAATTTGACTTTGAACAGTTTGTGAAGAAAGTTTAAACTTTGAATAAAGTAAATTGTTTAGTACATCTTTCTAATGCAACAACATCCACCAGTCATGGTAGCAGAGCGTCCTTGTCTGTCCGTTACCATGAATGAACATCATCTTGGGGCAGTCTTTGAGGACCAGGTCAGTGATCCCACAGTTGGTCAGAGTGATGCCCACCAGGTTCTTACTCTTCAGAGACAAAATCTGCACAAAGCAAAAGAACCAGTATGTCAATTATAAAGCCCAAGGATACCCATGGTATACCTGCTACCTTCCTTTCACATGTGCATCCTGGCCCAATGGAGCTCACTTTACACAGGTTGTGGAATAAAAACATAAAAAAAGTGACAAAAACATTGATTTCATTGTTGGGAGAACATCAGTCTCCCTCTTAACACTTTGGCCCCCCCTAGAGGATACAACCATTTTTAAAATTGGGTTTCTTAGTCACAAATGCACTATGACAACTGTATTGCATACTATTTACAGTATACATCTATAAATTATTCACCCCTTGTCCTTAAAAAAAAACAACAGTAACAGTAACTATAACTATGAGCTGGTGGAAAACGTTCTAGGTTGGGAAATTAAATCAATTTCAGCAAACATCCTAGGTTGATTTATTGCATAACAATTAAAAGGGATAAAACAAAAACACACACACACACACACACGCCAACTTTCTTCCCCCCCTTAGTAAATAACACTGCAATTCAACACACACGTCAGTCATCTTGTCTGCTTGAATGGCGATAAAATCCAGCCAGCACTGCCTATAATGGCTCAGTGTGTGTAAATGAGCTGTACTTTATATTATAAATGGTTTTCTAGTCTTCAGACCACTCAAAGCACTTTAACACTACATGACATGTGTTTGTGTGTGTGTGTGTACCTGCACGTGGTCGTCCTCAGTGACTGGGTCTGAGGTGCTAGTAGATTTGTCAGCCATTCGTTTCCTCTTCACTGCTACTCGAGGCTTGGCTCTGGAGAGATCTTGACAACAAAGCACCAATATTAACTTAAGTGGATGTGCAAGTAAGCAGCACCGTCTTGAACTGCCAAACTAACTGACTTGGAGCCGCTTAAAGCAACTTGGTTAGAAGCATGTTACATACATTCAGCATAGCCCTCCGTTAGCAGTCGCTCACAAATAACAGTAAAAGAAGTCCGTTCTTCCTGAGGTTTTTTCTTTTTCCTCCATCGAAGGGTTTGTCATCTGACTGTAAAGCCCTCTGAGGAAAATTTGTAATTTTGTGCTATACAAAATGAAACACCACATTGTTCTTTCTTGTCAAAACCAGGCGCTGACATTACCCACAAAGCAACTTGCCTGTGTTATGATATAACTGTAGGCTAATTAGCCTTCTGAAGTAAAGCTTTTAATCATTTCGTCTTCTATTCTAGCACATAGATTGAAAATTGTTGTTGCATTATCTGCATAGCCGTCTATCAGGCGTCTGAAAGTAGGCAGGAAATGGAGAAGTTAAAAAAAAAAATAAAAAGTGTATGTTAAATTAAGTAGTTAAGCCTGAATTTGCCTTACACATGAACAAATCAAGCCAGTTCCCTCCACACAGTGAGGTACACAGCCTGTTAAACACTGGTATTGGAGGGGTACTAGGTGTGAGCCGATATCCAAAGCCCAGGTACCACCATCTGTGCAGGAAAAGGACAATGATCCATCCACAATAATATTGTTCTTCTATAAACATATTGATTTGTGGAACTATTCTATAAAAAAATTATTAAAATGTATAGCTGTCCCCTTCACTTCAATCTCACCTTGTTTACTCACACATTGTGTCTGCATCGATAATTTCACACTGCTGGTGTAGTGAATACGAGTTTACTGATTTTTGTTGTTGGGTCTAGTCTAGTTATGTTTTACTTCATGCTCATCCTGGTCTAAACATCAGTGGCCCAATAGGACAGACCACTGAGCTTAATGTGCACCAACATCAGACCACAAGCATGAGCTTTCCCTGCCATGGGGTGCTAGTTAGTGCGTACATGCTAGATGTGTTCTGTGCCTGTTCTTACCAGTCTCCGATACCAGGGACACAGACGACGTACGAGTGCAGGATCGGGTCAAAGGCCGTCTAGGAACAAAGTCCTCGTCTCTGGACTGACCCTGTTGTGAACCTGAAAAGGTGGGGGAATGCGATCCAGGTTGACTGTCCCCTTGTCCATTCAGCGGAGCTGCTCTCCGAGGAGAACGGTTTAGAGCAGCACCTCTGAGGTCCAAACTGTCCGGAGGGCAGGAAGAGGCAGGACCACAGCTCTGCCCCAAACTAGGCCCCCTCGTGCAACTGTCCCCAGACTGGCCACCAGAGGGCCCCTCTGTGCAGTCATTAGTCCTGCCAGTTCCCGTTGCTCGGTCAGTGGTTGGGGTTGCTCTGTGGGCGGTCCCCATCACCAATCTTCCACCCACCTGCCTGGTTGCTCCAGGTCCAACCCGGCCCATTGATGCAGCCACTGGCCTCCCCACGGTCCTTGCTGCTATCCCAGCACTGCCCGTGCCCCGTACTGGCACACTGTCAGTCCCGGGTCTCACAGCCGTCTCCGCAGCCTCGGTAGAAAATCCTTTAACGCTAGTCCTCCTGCTACCGTTCTCAGCAGCAGCCTTCATGTCGGCCTTGATCTGTTCACTGGTCACCTGACAGCTCTTCTCACAACTGCTTTCTAGCACCCGGGTCTTTGTCTGATCTGCTGAGACCAGCCACAGACACGTTGCCGGCACGCCGCAAAGGAGTCTTCCCTTTACCTGAAAAACAAACACATTTATGTTACACTGAACTGAGCTCTTGTGCTTTTCACCGTCTTTAAAAGGTTTGTGTGTGTGTGTGTGCGTGTGTGTGTGTGGGTGTGTGCGTGCATCAGCACCATATATTGAACAGGGAAAGAAAATGGATGTTTTAATCCTGCATAGGCCCTCCTACCATGTTGTGTCTGACCCTGGTTTACATTACACCCAAAACCCATGAAGACATTTTGTAAGTGACTGCTGGATGTGGTGGCACCTTCTGTAGAGGAAGCCGACTGCTGTGAACAGGAAGCTGGCATTAGCCGTGAAACAAGGCCTTCCTCTTCCTCACTGTCGGAATCAGAGATGACCATCGCAGGCTTTGGAACTGTGGCATCAGCTTTTCTGCACTGCTGGACTAAACCACTAGGACCTATTTGGAGAGGGGAGGGGTATTAGCGGACATATAAATAAGGAATACTGGGAGGTTTTTAGTCTTAACCTCTGCTCATTCTATTACGCAGAACAGTTCCTCACCTGCTTGCTCCTCATCAGGCTGTGATGCTGCAGCTGGACGACTCGGCCCTGGAGCGACGTCTGCTCTCGCCTCTTCCTCTGCTCCTTTTTTTTCCAACTGAGGTCCAGCCTCCCTGTTGTCCTGCGCCAACATCACTTCTTCCTCGCCATCATCCAACCCATTTACCTCCAGTGGTGCTGTGAAAATAGTTTATTTTCATCAAAATACAAAACCTCTGCATAGAACCCATCTGGTAGCCGCAATACTAGAAATCTGGGGATGAGGTTTCCAGTTACTAGGTAGACAGGATGAGCCAGGGATCAAACCGCCAACCTTATGATTAATAGATGAAGCCACACTAAGCCACGGCTCCCCCAGAAACAAATCCCAACGGTTTACCATTTGTTTTGTTGTCGTCTGAAAACGGGTCAAAATTTAAAATAAATCTGATAGCAATCCACTTTTAAACAATGCGTTCACATGTTGGGTGAAGGCCTTCGTCACTTTACATTAGGCTGTGTGTATTTGTGCAGAATGTCAATAATCCCCGACTGGATTTGTGTGTTGCGATTGCTGCTCTGCTGACTAGCAACGTGGAGGGACTTGCCATCGTTCTGCTGCTGCCGTCTTTGGTAGTTGTTGACAACAGGTGGAGGAGGGGGAGGAGGCAGGTTAGCCTCATTGTTGTGGTGGTGGTGGTTGTTGTTATTGTTGTCATTGTCATTGTTGGAGTTTTGGTTGCTGACTAGTGCCGAGGACACGCCAATACCGGTTCCTGCACTGAGGCCCACTCTGGCACAGCCCTGTTACACACACACACAATATGTAGAATCAAAACCATTCATTGCCAAGCATGTTGCAAGACAAGTATTCTTTCTAGTTAGGATGGTGCAAACAATGAACATGGACAACATATACAAGTGCAAAAACAAGAACGTTCAAATATAAAATAAAGAGTACAGAGGACATGTAAACATTGTCCTTTGACTGCAAGACGGGGGAGACAGAGTGGCGGTCCCAGGCTTCATTGATGAGCCCAACTGGTGTCGGGAAGAAGCCCACCTTCCACTTCTAGACGGACTCGTCCCCACCGGAGACGAGTCCGATGAGGGCTGTGTAACCCGCACAGGAGCGTGGCGCTCGACAGAGTGGTGACTAGGCATGCTGCGGTGCAGCTGTTGGTGGGAGACAAGCAGAGGAGCCCTGGTGGGGGAACCATAGCTGATGGTCAGGGGGCTAAATCATGCTTTCCCAGCCTTACATGCCGCTTCCTGTCAGACACAAAGTCTGTTAGCCAGTTGCAGGTAGAGAGAGCATGTCAATACCGCAGGAATGGGATCAATGTATTGAAAGCAGGGCTGAAGTCCACAACCAAGATCCTGCCGTACGTTCCAGGGTGCTGGAGGATGAAGTGACGAGACATGTTCATTGTCTACAAACCTGTTGGTTACAGACCAGCTGGTCAGCACAATGCCTCAGGACGTGAGGGGAGACTGCCTCAGGCCTGGCCGCCCCTCTGGGAATCAGATGTTTAAAGACCCTATTTACGTCCGCTTGTAGAAGAGTTGTTAATGGGAAGGGGCCTGATGATCTCTAGCTGGTAAAAAACGGGGGGTTGCCATTGTTATAACTCACTCAAGCTTCTTGTTGGGACACAGCAGTCTTCACAGTACCTGACCTAAGATGTCACAGATGTGTACTCGTCAAGACTGTGGTGGGAAAGCATTCCAGTCCAAACACACCCAAAGATCTTCCAGATCCTCACTGGTCCACTTCTTGAATGTCCCTGTGGTGGCGGGCGTGGTTTTGGCTCGGCTGCAGGGCGGAGAGAGGGGGAGTGGCTTGGGGAACGGTGCCACGTGGCGATAATGAACCTCAGCTGGGGGAACTAACAACGATCTCTTCCCCGGTATTTAACACAGGGAGGCGGCCGTTAGCGGGGTTGGGCACAAGCGAGCGGCACGCAGACCGTCTTTTGGTGTGTATATGACCCAGCTGTGCGAATAAAAATAAGAGTTAACTCGCCCAAAACTGTTGTTGTCTGCATCATTCCGGAGCCCCCAACACCCACAGTCTACATTCCTCGATCCAGGATTACAGAGTTTTAATTTCTCACCAAATGCAGGAATCCGGAGAGATCACGGCGTGGTCAGTGCAGTACTAGTGGTGATACTACTACTGATCGTGGTGTAGCAGTGGTCTAGGAAATTCCTCTCTAGTTGATATTTAACACACTGTATTTGGAGAGATCATGGCTGAGGTATACTTTGTTAAAATCACCAAGAATAATTATGGAGTCCAGGGTTGGTTTGCTCCACACACAGTATCTGGTTGGCAAGAGCGCTGTGTGCCTGCCACATGTTGCCCACTGAAGGGGAGTAAACAGGTTTACAGTTTTAGGAGATATTCAAGGTCAGGTACATCTTTTACGCTCTTCATTCTGTAACAGCCATCGGGGGAGATGTTTTTCCATTGCCGATATGAAGGTTCTGGGACAGAGAATGTTGCACGTGTAGACTGAAGCTTCGATAAGGCACTTCACAGAGTGACAGCAGGTAAATACAAAGTTTATGAGCTGATTTTCATTTAAAAAAAAAAAATGGTATCAATAATACCTTTGGTGGTTCTCTAAACATCTGGTCCAGACAGATAAACTCCAGACTGGGCAGGGACTCTATAAACTGGGAGAAGGATTCCAGTTTGATAGCATGACAGCGAACCAGAGTGAGATCCACGAGGCGACTCCATCTGGAATGATCTAAGGATAGAAAACAAAGAGAACTTATTTCAAGCACCCGTAGTATTATTATAATGTTATAGAAAGTGAAGATATTCACGCCATGGGTGACACTGGGTGAGTGGTGGGCAGTGCGTTTTACCTGTGATCCACTGGTGAGGGTTGTGCAAGTGAGGACAGTTGTAGATGAGCAGGTATTTAATATTAGTGAACACCTCATTCACCACCTTTATGCCAATATCTGTGATGATGCCGGGGTTCTCAATGACATCAGCCAGGCCGTACTTCACCAGCTCTGAATGGCTCAGCTTACCTGGATTGAGCAAAGAAGAGACCTTCACTTCCTTTAACATTTTCATTCTAGTCGACAAACTGGGAGAGCCAGAGAGACTAAGCCCACGGTGGCTCAAAGAAGTGGATCAATTATAGGAGAATTGCTCATTTGAGGCAGTAAACAAAAATGACCAGTTTTTCCTCAAAATCTGGTGGTAATTTTTGACAGAAGACACCAACATTGCAGCAGGAACTCATCCACGTATCCCAGATGTAGTGTCTCAAACTGAGGAAACTCTAGTTCAGCCATTTTGAGAGCCGAGAAGACGCCATCTTTAGTCAGCGAGGGTTGGATGCGTAGCTCGTGAAGCCTGTTTGACACAGACATCGTGGGAATAAGTATTTGTGTCAGAGCGACTAAGCACTTAAGTAGTCACAAGTCAACATCTTCTAATGTTAAGTAGAGCAAAAAACACCTGGGAGTTGTCCGCTTCCAGAAAAAAAAAAAATGTTATAGTGGCTTTTCTGTAGCGCGGTGAAAAGTGATTTAGAAGCTTTGTTGCTATTCACCTTGCAGACTGCCTTATTTTGCCTCAAAATATCAGCAAGTATACAGATAGAAAGATATTACTGAGAATTATACTGACATACAAGGCCTTAACAAGCTCACCCACTGGAAGTATCATTCTTACTTACTACAGGTTTAGCCTTTACTCTGTTCAGTGACTGAACAGTGTCTCCAACATTTGCCCACCAGATGAACCCCTTTGCATTTTGCTGCGTTTTCCCTTCAGTTTCAGGAATGATGAAGTGGCTGTTCACCTGCGAGCAGCAGTGATGATGAGGTAACCCAAGTCCACTTCCAGAGCGTTCTTACAGGCTCCAAACACAATGGTGTGTAGGTTCCGAAATCCTCCTGGTACACACACACACACACACACACACACACACACACACACACACACACACACACGGTGTTGGCTTTTAGCTAGAAAAACTTAATCCCAATTGGTATCTAGAGATGGCGAGACAAGAAAATCTTGTCACTGAGCAAAAGCAACTGAATCTCATTTTTACTGGTCAAATTGAATGAAGGTCAAGCAAGAGGGAGTTTTCAAAAAGGCTGCTGTAATGATTGAAATTCGGGATACAATTAAATCTACAAATACCAGTCAACTTGAGAGCAGTTAAAGCGGTATTTGAGGAAAACACTGTCTGCAAAAGGAAAATAAAGCATTAAAAAAAAAACGGTGTCAAGTATAGACAGACGTATGCGATCACATGATCAAATACAATTCAGTAAATTTGGTACCAACAAAAAGTAATTGAAATTGAGCAAAGTCACATACTCCACACCATATTAAAAAGGCTCATGTCTTAAGTAGGACCTGAACTCTGCTCACAGCAGGGCGTGTGTGTGTTGACAGTCGTCCCATTAAGCTTCCATGGCAACCAGGAATGCCCAGGACTCACGGTTCAGATTGGCTCTGGCTAACCAACTAAATTGGTTTTAATATACCATCCTATGATGGTTACATTTTAGAATGAGAGATTCACATATGTGCAAACTGCGATAGTAGCTACAGTGTGGCCCTTACGTTACTTATCGGAACAGGGCAAACACACATTACTCTGGTGAAAGCAGCACTTTGGGCTGATGTTGAACAGTCGCCTCACCTGACCTCCAACTGTCCTCCACCACGTGTTGGATCAGACCTCCCAAGAAGGGAACTCTCACCAACTCCAGCTGCTCCAGGTTCCGGGCCGATGCTAACCCCGTAACCAGGGGAACGTATTTGAGGGAGTTGGTTGGTCCGGCACAGTTCCGCATTACAAAAGTTCTCAGGCTGACACACAGAAAGTCCTTAAACGGCTGTGGTTTGGTGAGACGGACCCATTTCAGATAAAGGTGGCGAAGCATGGACACACAGGGGATCTCTGGGACGTTCACACCTGGAGGAGACAAACAATGCGTGTAAATCACACAACTGGACTAAAGGTGCGCCCACTCATCACCTAGAAATAGGGCCGTCACGATAATTACCTTTTGTTGTGATATACATTTGACCGAACTTAATTGCAATAAACCATATTATTGTAATATATAACAATATTTTATGGCCGTTTACGTAATGACTAAAAAAACTTGGCTTTTGAGGAAAGTCTTCTATGGTTATCCCACCGCATCAAGAAATCAGATGGCGCATCGACCGCGTCATCCCTGAGGTACCGATGTCAAAGTCTGCTGACTTGTAAGTTGGGTTCTTCTTGGTTGCTGGAGGTTCAGATGGTTGCAGCTTTAACACAGTTTTCACCATTGACCCAGTCTCCTTTTCATTCGTTCATGTATAGCAGTTCTTGCGGGAGCTTTTCTTTGACATTATCCAAGAGCTCTGCATCCTCCATGGTACAACAATACATATACAGAGGGTGGACTTTGTCAGGAGGTTTGGATTTCAGAGGGGATGCATTTCTCTTTGAATACCGTGCACACGTTTGCGGTCAGTGCAGCGTCATTGGGGTCCGGTAATAACAGTTCCAACACAGCCTTTACTGATGACAGACATATTTTTCCACCATTTTTGATCACCATAGAGTTGCTCTAGCACTCTATCATTTTTTGCGCGGCAACATCCTTTGGAAAACACGTTTTTTTTCTTCCCCCTTTCCCTCATTAGTTTGTCTATTTCAACATTATTCATGTAGTACTTTTACATGGTTATGACATAACCAATTATTTAACACGTAAACAGGCCTCAAAGTTTAGTAAAACAGTTTTTTAAAGAACCAAAAAATTAAGCTTAAATTGACCCTTTCAATATTTTTTGTTGTACAACAAGTTGACATCACTGTACTAGATTGTGTTTGTGACATTAGATGAAGTCTGCCTCCCACAGGTCTCTTCTTTAGCCAGCTCAGGTTGAAGATGTTGACAGACAAAGTCCCATGGACGCGCTGCGCGATCCTTGTCACCGTCTAGTCCATGGGAAACATCCAAATGCAGGTTGTGTCCAAAGCAATTGAGCCATGGAGTTACAAGGTAAGCACCGCTGTCTGTAGATATGCGGGCCATTTTGCCCTCAAATTCCCAGCCAGCTAAAGCAAACTGAAGGACTTCAAGTACATTCGCAGTGTGGTTCCGGGGTACGTATCTGGTCTCTAAACGCCTTACAGCAGACTTCGTCAGCAGTCATGTAGTGTATGTAAGCTCATACAAGTAGTCATAGTCGAGCTTGACCACGTATCTGTAGTGGCAGAATAAAAGGAGATGTCTTTTATCTCATTCAAAGGGTCCTCTTTTACTTTATTGTACAAGGATGGAATGGCAGTTTGGGAGACGTTAAGTTGTTCTTTCAGGTTTAAAAACTTGTTGGGATAGTTGTGCGCTTTAGGCGAGATGTTGTGTTAGTTGTGTTGCATTTTTTCGTTGCCACCGTTTTTAAACAAAGTTGACATACACCAGTGTTTCCCCTACCATTATAACAGGGGGCGCACCTTCTCTTTACCGCTCTCATTTCCATATGTGTACGATAAGTCTGATTGCGACAGGATGAAGCCGCTTTACATCCAGGAGGGAGGCTCTGTTATCTGGATTGATCCTACTTACCCACTAGATGCAACGTCTGGATCTTTGCAGTTATAGGGATGGTCAGTTTGTTCTCAGCAGGAATCGGAAACGCTCCATTACGGTTACGGAACTTTCCCAATATATGAACCTGGGGCATGTAGTTCCATATGGCTTCCACCAGCTCCAGATGGGATGTCTCCACCCCCTGAAATAAGGTCAAATAAGGTTACAAATAACAAGCTGTTCAAGGCCATTGCTGCAGTACAAATCCAAGATGTAATTGTGATTATTTTGAATGACATCATATTTGCCAAAACATGATTTTAAGAGGGTAAAAAAAAGAAAATAATGCTGCTTTCCATTTGTCTCGTAAATCCGCCGCCCGAGTCGGAAAGTGTAAATTACCCAGCTTTCTTGCGGCATTTTGGGAAGACACGCCCCCTTTAGGTCGCTATATCGGGCGTCCGACTCGGGATTCTGAGAGTACCCCGAGTATACGACATACAAAAATATGACTTGCAAAACAAAAGATGTCTGCGCCCACATTTCATGGAATTTGTACTACGTTGGTCGTTTTAAATGCTCTTACACACCTATTTACATTGCTGCTTCAGTCCGGTCACCAATGTTTGCATTGCACGGTTTTGCTGTCTGTGCAGTACAATGTAACGTTTTGTTTTCGAACTGGTTTGCTAAAAGGCTACGTTGCTAACAATAACAACAACTAGCCTGCCACGGCCACCGGTGGCTCGAGAAAAACGCGACTGCACTTCTTAGAAAACGAAATGGGCGAAAATGGCAAAATATTACTGAAATGTAAGACTTGCAATAATGGAATTACTTAAAATGTCTGTGTTTCTGTAATACCTCTATAATATCCTAAAGTCGCTATAGGATTTCTATGGTAGTTTTATAGTATGTCCCAAAATACGATAGTATTTCTATAAGATGCCTATAAGATTACTATAGTATTTTGTCGATAACGTCCTGCATTAGCATGGCAGCTGCTGCACAAGACGCATCTGGAACGCTGTAAGTGGTACGAAACGGCAATGACGTCACTTTCCAACTCGGGAGGCGGATTTACGAGACAAATGGAAAGCAGCATCAATCCCATTATTTCTAACAGATTTTTGTTAGTTTGTAGAATAGGATGTGTAGACCAGTTATCCTGTGAAGAACAATCTTATTTAGAATTGTATTTTTACTCATTTAATTTCCAAGAAATATTGTGCCTCCTCCTCGTGGCAGTAGGCTATATTGTGATTTAGATCAAAATTGTTAGGTCCTACTTGAAAGCTTTAGAAAAAGTAATAGCCTTGGAAACACTAGTTTGACATTGAGTAAAGGTTTTTTTTATTAACAATCCAATTCAGTGCATGTATTATGCATTTCTTGCACAGCACAGAAAGTGTTTTTTGTTGACAGTATTGATTGATTTTCTCTGCCTTAAGATTGTGAAAACCCAAGGTATGCAGCTTTGAAATCCCAAAATAGAGAAACCAATGAGTGGAATCACTTTGTGCGGCTCCATGTGTGCACCTTGCTGCAGTACAACATCTTTCTCACACAAACTTACTGACCAGTATACTGGGACAGGCTTGTAGGGCCTCCAGAACTCCAGGTATACTGAAGGCCTCGTAGCCTCGGACTCGTCTCCTCTCCAAGTATCGAGGGTGGAGGCCGTATAGCTGCTCCAGATCTGGCATTTTCTTCAAAAGGAGCAGAAAGCTGCTGTCTGTAAAGCCTAGCATAGAAAACACAATAAGCCAATCACATGCTTTCTCGATATAAGCGATGATTTTGACAAAGTGTCTCAGCTTTGCACTCAAGAATAAAAAATGGCTCTGAAACAACCTGCTGATGTACACAAGTACCAAATACACTCATCAGTACAACTCCCTCCAGCCAGTGTTCAGCCGCTCAAAGGACCATCACACATGCACTCCCCCCTTCAGTGGGGAGAGTGCTGAGCCTTGACTCAGTTAATTCATATTTTGTATTAATTATTGGAAACAGTAGTCTAATTTGACACAGATATTGTCAAATAAATGCAGAGAGGTTAAAAGTAAATAACTTTACGCGCTAATAAAGTGGCACAAGTTACATGAAATGCAAATAATCAAGTATCAAGTAAAAGTAACCTCCACCTGAACATGCGCATTGGCTAGCAACGGCCTGCTGGTGCCCTTACCTGAAGGCATATACTCCCACCAGCGACCAGCACACAGATCCACCACCTTGACCACTCGCAAGTACAGAGTCACAGCTTCCCGAAGCTTTCTGGACAGACACTCCATACACATGATGTCTTTCATGGGAAGGTACCTACAAAACAATAATAAACAAAACCCACAATTCTGTCAAGTCAACCATGGTAGGCGTGGATCATATGATAATTTACATACAAACATTTGTCAAAAGATCAGAGGTTTTAGAATACAGTTTCTGGTTTGGCAGCTGTGCCTTCAATATCTCTCGTTGGGTTTGACAACTTTGGCAGCATTGCAATCCAGCACAAACAGCACAGCTATATTGTGATGGGATTCATGCATCAATGTGATAAAGTACCTTGAATATTATTATTATTATTATTATTAACTTTTCAGCTATATTGGACAAGTATACTCAAATGAAAAAAAGGAAATATTACAGCTTCGATAACCGACATCCTACTCAAAGTTCATGCAGAAGGACCGACACTAAACTCATACATACTGTAGGACAAATCAAACAAAGTATGAGGTTTACCTGAATATGTGACAGAGGACTTCATGGGACAGCTCATTGATGTAGTCTTTGGGCTCACTGGGTCTCAGGAGCAGTTCCCCTCCACAGCTGCCCACTACTGGCTGGAGTTTAGAGGCCTTCTTTCTTGGACCCATCACTTGTGCGTCACTGCTCAGGCTTAAACAACACACTCTTCCTCCCTCCTGCAGGAGGCTTTATCTCCCAAGCATGAATCCTAATTCTGGACACAACATCACAGAGGAAGATAAGTTAATGGAATGTGAGAGATGAGGACCCCCCCCACCCCCTTCACGGACTTTGCAGTGTGCTCCCTGTAACTCCCTGAGGGTTGGGTTCGGTCCCACCACTCTGGCAGACATTTTGAGCACTTTATGAACCCTTTCTGTGAGTCACCCAGTGGATTCTGACCTTGACCAAGGGAATTTGCCTCAAGTCATTGCAATAAAAGAAATTAAAACTAGTCAAAGGATGTGGACGTAAAAAAGGTAAACCGAGACAGCACGCGTGTTCAGCCTAACATTAAAATGTATACATTTAAACATCATGGAAATTGACACATTTTTCATTGTCATTGAAGCTAAAAACTGTAAAAATGTTAAAGTACCTCTCATCTTACGATAATAAAGCTTGGAAAACATTCTAATCATAAGAGTAAAAAGGTATGAAACAAATACTCGCAATTCTAAACCACATTTGACATGGTGATGATGACGTGATATAGGACAGCAAAGGGCTGTCCCCTTCGTTTAACGCCCCAACGGGTCAGTTTAGTCCCAGAGGGTTCAGGGATCAGGAATCAGGGTTTAGGGGGGCATTGGGTTTGGGCCTCAGAGACAGAGAGCTCGGTTTTAATAACAATTGCATTAGTCCCACAATGGGGAATTAAACAATTCTCTCCCTTGTGTTGGCCTAAGGAGCAATGTAGTAGTCACTGGTCAGGACTCAGGACGGAAGACACGTAATAGTCGGGGATCGAACCCCCAATCTTGTTATAGCCAGAGGACCCACTCTGTACCATTGCCTCATCATTTGTCATTGTTTCTCAGCTGAACAGGAAATGGATCTTCCACCATGAAATACGTCTCAAGTTTTCTTATTTTTTTTAGGCATCAGCGTGTATAAATGTAAAAAAAATCCCTAAATAATTCTTCCAACTGGCTCAGCCGTTATTTCGTCCATTGGTGACAGGAGGACGCCGCATCTGATCTTAAACCACAAGAACATAACATTTACTTCTATAGAAGAACGATTAAAACAACCAGCTCAGATATAATGGCAGACTGACATTAAAAATAAGTCTTGTCTTTCAGAAATATACATTATTTTTTAAGGTTATCTTAACATTGGATGATCAAAATCCATGCGGGTTTGTTAAAACTATACATTTCTACTCACCCTGAAACATGTGGGTCACTAAATACATTCTGTGCGCAATCATAACCTGAATAAATAAAACAATTCTGTTGGTAAAAGGAATATCAATAAATGATAAAATACCCAACACATTAAGAACCAACTTGTCGCTAGCCTGACACTGAACTTTGTTAGGCATATTCCTTTGGAAACAGCGTGCGTCATGACATCAAAAGCAGAGTTGTGTTCATTTCAAGCAAAGGTATGAGTGTGCTTGGAGTCCATGGCACAGCACCATGCCACCTCTGCGGGTCCTCGAAGGGAACCTCTTCCCCTCCACTTCGTAGAGAGAACTACCGTTACAAAGCGGCTTCCAAAGGCACAGGCCGGCAGCAGGCGTACCTGTGCACGGATCAGCAGGTGCACATGTCACCGAGAGATTCGCTTACATGCTGGAAGATCTAAGCCTGTAGGTGGTCAGTCACGGCACTTTCTACACCCTTCGTCTCACAAAGGGACTAAAAAGGAAAACATCTCCCTCAAGACAATGGGGAGGCAACACTCTGTAGTAAATGCATGTCACTTCCGCTAAGAAGATTTGAGCAAAACCTCTCAAAACATAACATTATAGATGGTTGTTACCCAACTGACAAATAGCAGTACGTTAGTTTACAAACGAGTGAACTACACATGTTGACATACAATGTGAAACTATTTTGAAACTGAAGAAGCCATACCTGTCACACTGTTTCACGTTATCATGCTGTAAAGTTTAACCTGGTCTTTGTCAAAGCTAGCTTACTTGTTAGCATAGCAGCAGCGAACATTATATACATAAAGAGAAACCCACGAAACTAAACAATATGGAAAGCCCACTGACTGGAGCTGCATCGTCCCTTAAGAGGTCTGTAGCCACGGGGCGAACCTACCGGCATTTTCCGATCAAAGCCGCTGTGATGTTGTTCTCCAGCCATCCTGTGACTACAGCGGATTTGCTAAAGAGTTGCGCTCTGTCGGTTCTTCTTCTTCTCCTCTTGTTCTTCCTCTTCTTCGTGCTAATTGGTGCTGTTGGCGGACCGTAGACCGATGTGAAATGTGCATGCTACCATCTACTGTATCGGAGGATTTGGATTCATGAAAAATGCGAGTTTAAGTGTCTTTGGTTTTGATCAATTCGTTTATAAGTCATTTTTTACTTGTTCGGTGCGTGTACCTTTTGATCGTCACTTTTACCCTAAAACACATAAAACGACAACACTCACTTTTCGCTTTAGATCTAAAACTGGAAAACGGAAGTGGGCGAACGTTTTCTCCTTTTTCGTTTTAATCAATAACGAGATAACGGAAGTGGACAGTCGTTTTCTCGTCCTTCGTTTAGAACCCAAAAAAAGAGAAAGATTGACAACTTTCACGCCGTTAATTCCTTTTGTGGTTTTTCCTATATAACGAAAATACGAAACGTAGCCGCTAAACCGGAAGTACGTAGATTTTCACAGTAAGAATCAACGCAATGAAACGTTTGTATGCTAGAAATACGTATGCGGTTTCAGCGGTTACCAGGGTAACGTTGGGAGAAAAGTTCATTAAGTAGTATAAACAAATAATCCTGGTCCGACGTAATGTGTTAGCAACAGTAGTTGACTACACACCAGATGTATTTTCATTCATCCATGTACACAGCATCGGTTCGCTGTTTGATGGAATATTTTTTTTATAGATACATTTTTTCTCCCTCCCCTATATTTTTTTATCCGTTCCACAATGTTATTCTATGAAATTTAATTAACAACTGGAATATGTGGTATAGTAAATATAATTGCCCTGAAAGGGAAACGAATCCCTATCCGCTTGTCAAGTCGTGAAACACCCCCGATAATACTGTTTCCGGGTCCTCTCTACCTACCGCTTTCGCCCGAGTTTTAAAATGCCGCAGTGCTGTGTCCCGTGTTGTTTAAATATATCTGAGTTTAAAAAAACAAGTGACATTCAACTGTCATTCTATCGTTTTCCCCGTGACGAGAAAGATAAGAGAAATAGCTGCAGTTGATATGATGCTGGGCTAACCCAGCTAACAATTTAAGGGTCCCAGAACGTTCTTGGTTACGCTAACGTTTGGTTCCCAACGTTGCCTGAAGGTTAGTTTGTGGTTCTGTGTTGTTTTTTCGTTAAGGTTTTGTAACGGTCCGGTAGGTTAACGTACGTAGGTTTCACACAATGATGACCGCAGCTACCATACACACTGACACGTGTTCATCAGTAACTAATATTCATAGCCAGGAGGACATGGATTAGCGGAGCCGAGGATCGAACTGTGCTCTACTGCTAAGGCACTCCGTTGTTTCAAGCGGCTGTTTTCATAGATATTAGCCATGTTTACACGATCACAAACTGCTGCCAGCGCTGTTTACCATAACAATACTTCTGTACTGTTGCTAGCCCGAGACTGTGTCAGATCATACTACTAAAAAGTTCACAAAACCCTATAAAACCTGTCTGTATATTTTTTAATCTTCGTTTAGTTACGTTCACAGTTAGAAGTCCTGTAAAAAAAATATATTTTGAAATACCTCATCCAGAACAAGGAATGGCACCTTATGTCAACTAGCTAGCTAGCTTTACCTTACAGCTAACTCACCCTTAATTATGCCACCTGGATGATGCGCTACACTAACCACTATGTTGGAGTTGAAATAATTTAAACCCTTTTTGACCGCCAAGGGTGCGTCACTAAAGTAGGATGTGATCGTCAATAAATTAACAGGATCCTATTTTTGACCAGGGGTGCTGAATAGCAAAAATAATGGATGTCCGACGATTTTTGTCCCCCCTGGATGTGTTTCAGATTTTGACTGCTAAATACGTCATTTAGTGCGGTGTGTGGGTGATAGCTAGTGATGGGACAAATTAACTGAGGCATCGAGGCTTGTCTCGAGTAAAAGTGGGCGTGTCAAATAAAGCCCCGCTTCGAGGCGTGTATTGCTTCCGGAAAATGACGTAACCGATGACAAACGAGGCCTCGGTTCGGACAGATCACGTCATTGGTTCGTTCACCGTATCACTTCCGAAAACGCTTCAAACCTCGAGGCACGCTGTGGGTGTTGTAGGCCGGGTGCGATTTGACAAAGAATCAGGGGGGGGGGGTGTTTTCTTTTTTTATTATTCATAGACAAGAACAGTTAGCTTGCATAACCAGGGGGAAGAACGCAAAGGGTAGACCGGCCCTTTTTCGGGTCCGTGGATTAGTCCCCACCACAACATGACAACACTTTGAATGTTAATTTAGTTGTTTTATTATTGGCTCCTGTAAAGTAAGACGATATGCCGATGCTGCGCACACGCACATCACGCACTGCGCGTAGGGAACAAAATGCCTGGGGGGGGGGGGCACCAACAAATCTGGGACGTCACAGTAGGCTACTAGTATAAATAACAAATAAAATATGTCTATAACAAATAAAATAAGCATGTTAATATGCAAAACCAATACAAAAGTAATAGGCCATCACTCACAGTAATGCAGCTCTGCGCTGCTCAATTAAAGTTTCCCCCGATGGGATCCAAAGTCCAACTGGCTTGATGCTCACTTTCACGCGCACGGACGGTTTGGCTACGAGGAGGAAGCACAAAGAGGGGAAACCGATCCGCGTCACGAGCACACGCGCACCCCTGCGAAGTTATCCCGCACTAAAATCTTCCTATGTGTTTGTGTTGGATGACGTTCAGAAATATGCGCCGTCTGCCAGAAGGCTGCTGAACAGCTACTCTGATTCATCTGCATTCATCGCTACCAAGGGGGGGAATCCTTGTTCCCCGGAGATAAAAAATAACCAGAGGGGGGCAAATCCTCACCATCCCCACATGATTTATTCATGTGATGGTGTATGTATATATTAATAGTGATTTTACTACAACGCACTGTAGGAGCATTGACATTCCTGCCAGTTCCATTTTTATTTGTTTTGCCACAAATCCCTTTTCACAAAGATGGAGCCAGCAAGAAAGAGGAAGTCCTCACCTGTATGGAGTTTTTTATTTGTCTGATCATACGTTTTGTATGTGTAATAATATACATAATATAGTGAATATTGTATACTCGCTATACATTGAACTCAGTTCATCAGTGGTGGCAGATGCCGTTATTGAAGTGGATCGTTACTTGGCAGAGATGAATATGTCAATGGATGAGGATCCACTTGTATATTGGCATGGACATAAAGCCATGTATCCTCACCTTCACAAACTGGCAGTAACCTGGTTATGTTCGCCAGTATCTTCAGTGCCATGTGAGAGGGTTTTTTCGAAGGCTGGAGAAGTGTTGTCCAAAAGGAGGAACCGCCTGAATCCAAAAACATTGGAAATGTTTTTGAATAAAAATACAAACTCTTGAAATATTGCCATGTTGTATTTTATTAAGAACAGAGCTCCATGTCTGTGTTGTTGTCTACATACTTACACATGATCATACTATAGAAATATCCACTGTTTATTGTTTCTGCACACATAAGTAAATCATACATTTCAGATCAAGTCGTTAATTTGTCCAGCAGATGGCAGTATTCACTGTTTCATCGAGGCCTCGGCGAGCGAACCTTTTGGTGAAGCAATCGGCTGAAAAGCCTCAGTGATTCACGGGGCTTCATTTGCCCATCACTAGTGATAGCGAGACGTTTTAGAAAAGTCCTGGGCAGCCACAAATTCCAATGTTCCGCGACAGTACTCCGACTCCTGCGCCCACCCTACAACCCCTCAGAAGCGCACTTCCATTCACGTGCAAAGGCACAACTGAGCTGTGCTTTCTCCCGTACAAGATCGAAGTTTTTCGCTTGTCTGCAATGAATGGACAGTAAAAGCACTGCTTATTCTACCATTTATTTTGTATTTGATTATGCGCAACTGCTACATTTGTCATCTTAACGTCCAAAAATTGCATATATGAATCACAAGGCTAGTGAAATCATGCTGCATTTCTATTACATTACATGTAAAGTGGAGAGCCGGTGACATCAACCAGACTTCACTTTTTTGTGTTACCACGGAGATACCCGAGAACACCGTGAGAGCTTTTGATTTGGGGTGTTTTAAAAAGCCGTTTCCATAATTTGAATGTAAAGTTTAACATTACTTGGGAGAGCGAAGCGTTTGTGGTTAGACGACGGGGCGCAGTAGGAGGAGCGATGCGTAACCGTGTTTAGCACATAACACAGCACATAGTCCTTATCCGACACGTCATGTAGCCATTGCCACTTTGAGTACCAGCCTGGCTGAAAAGACCGTTCAAAAGTTTCTGTCCCGAACCTCCTTCCAGGATAACTGAAGTCGCTTGGCTGACAGGGCTTTTCGAATCCTTCTAAAACATTAACGTTAGTGCTAGATGCAATGATGGTGCTGCTAACGTTAGCCGATTGCTTCCTAACGTTATTTCAGAGTCACACTCTGGCTCTTCAACTTCTCCAACAGAGTTTGCCTCGGCGGTGGACGAGGAAACATCAAGTACAACATCCGATGCACATCCGTGCCTTGTCACTATGGCGGATGAAAATTAACTATTTTAGAATGCCTGGAAGACACTGCTGTGTCAAAAACTGCTTCAGTTCCACACACGATTTTCGTGGAAACCGTAGAAACTATGGTTTTTTCGCATCCCTTCATGGAAACAGCATGAAGGAGAGCATGTCTCTAATGTGACGTCGGATTTCTTGGGTGGCTGCAATTATAGGACATTACTTTCGACCGCATCCCCCCGTCGATCCGAGTGTGTTCTCTGCATTTTCATTCGGTTAAGTTCTCTTAAAATATATTTAAATGTGTTTACGTTGTCGGCTCTTAAAGCCAAGTAGTACACCTAACGTTGTTGCGTAGCCTGTTAGCTAACTACAATGCTAGCTAGGCATAAGTGAATACACCCATGCTAACGTTTACTAAAAAGAGGAATACAGTTTGGAAATTGATCTTAAAGCCTTACTTAACCGAATTAGGAGAAATCAGCATACCATACCAGGCTAGCTGAAATAAAATAATGCCGTGTTTGCGGGCTTATAGATGACCAAGTCTTGCACCCAGCCGCAGCAGAACGTCTCGTAGCTTTCCAATGATTTCATGCTTTTGAATTCTTGCATAGTGTAGTAACTGATGCCAAAAACCAAGTAATTAACAATCTCAATGTAGGTACAAGGTGGTAAAGAGTCTAGGTCTCTGCTGCAGGCAGCTCGTATGGATCGACGCTGTTATCAGCCAGCTTCTTTAAATACCTCTGCTTAGCGCTGCTAGTACGTTTCTCCCTGTAAGGTCCCTTTTCTTTCGCTGCCCTTTTCTCCAGTTCTTACTAATTTCCTCGTGATTTCTACGTTTAATAGTTATTATAATTCCGCAATGTCTTTCCAGGTCCGTCTCTGTGTCGCTCGTTCGTACAATGTTGCCCCTGGCAACCGATAGTGTGGTACACCAAAATGGCGGACGGGCTCAGACCCCTCCCAAATCGTGACGTATGGGGGGTGACCAATAGGAAGCTGACAGGAAGTGTGTGTCTGTGTCAACGGTGTTGCAGAATGTTCGGAAAACTTTTCATCTCGCTATTTCTCCTCTTTCTTTTCTACAACGACCCCGCTGATACACAGAAGAAAAAAGAGGTAAAATGCCTTCAATACATTAAAGCGGAGAAAGTTGACGCACTGGAAATATTCCCAAAGTTGTCTACCAGTTATCTATCGCCGTGCCGATTGTGGAGCTAAGCTAACAGAGCTAACGCTAATGTGCGGGTATTGCCATCCTCGCACTAAAGTTGAGCAAACGATGGTTTTTCAAAGAACGTCGATTCCATTCCCTGGCTCTGATAGCTGAGTCGTAGCAGTGGTTGTTGACGTGTTGTGGTTGGAGGGCGTGGAGCCTCTTTTTGAACACACGTCGTCCCTCCACGTTAGCTGACATCCGTTTATCCGGCTGAAACCGTGCAGGAAGTAAAGACAGCTCCGACTAACACGGTGTTCAGTGTACACCACTTCCAATCCTTTCCCCACAATGTCACTCCCTGCCCGCGGTACGCGGAAAAGTGTCAGATAACCGATAACTGATTTCCCCCCCTCCCTCTCTGAACACTGGTCAAATCTGCAGGCACTAGTGCATCTATTTGCTGTCATTTATGGTATTAAACGTGTAACCGGGAAAAAACTGTTTAATAAAAACTCTGTTCAATGACCTGAAGTAATAGATTTAGAGAATGATCGAGTAAAAAAGATAATATTGGACTTAAGTAAAAGTCCAATATTTTCATGTTACATTTTTTTTTAGAGATAATGTTTGCGCTGCGAAAAACTGTTTTCTCAATAATTTCAAACAAAGGCTATAATGTACATGTGTTATGGACCTCTACGACTACTCTTCTGCTGAAAAGGAAATGCATTACTTCTACGGCAGAAATAAAGAGATTTTGTGAAATAAAAGTTGTACATCTGAACGTTTAAAAATCCAATATATCAATATTTGAGGTGTTATAAAAATACTTTTCTTAATCTTTTCAGACAATGACTGATGACAGTTGTGGTCAAAACTTTGTTGTTAATAATAGTTTATTGCTGCATTGTTCTTGTGTTCATCAGTAGATTTCTGTTCTGTTTTCAAACCAGCTTGCCTTGAAATGCTACCCTAGGAATGAAACAACTATCTTTTATTGAATAGGAATAGAATTTTCCACAACTTTGCAGTTTGTATTGTTTCATCTTTGACGTTATTTAATACAAAGTATCTTATGAGGTTGTAACAATAGCTTCTAGCCTCCATGTTGTGTGTCCTGTGTTTTCCCTCTTTTAACAGCATATGTTTGTGTCCTGTGTAGACTCTGATGTCAGAGAAGGTAACTCAGCTGATGGAGTGGACCTCCAAGCGTTCAGTAATCAGGATGAATGGAGATAAGTTTCGGCGCTTTGTGAAGGCTCCTCCTAGGAACTACTCCATGATCATCATGTTTACGGCACTGCAGCCACAGAGACAATGTGGGGTCTGCAAGTAAGTAGAACGATCAATAGGCTTTGCTATTATTTTAATTATTATGTGTCAATTGAAATGCATTTTTTCATTTCAGACAAGCTGATGAGGAGTTCCAGGTGCTGGCTAACTCCTGGCGTTATTCCTCTGCCTTTACTAACAAAGTCTTCTTTGCAACTGTTGATTTTGACGAAGGATCAGACGTCTTTCAGATGGTGAGACATCTTCCTTTACGCCAAGAGTTAGGCATTTTAGTTTTTTAACAGTCTGCCAGCCACTCATTAACACAAAAAACCTAGAAGCGTGTGCCATTGAGGGCTGAGTCTTACCAGACATTAGAGCCGCTGTTGTCACTGATAAGCTGACCAACTCTTCACATTAGCAGAGCTGGTCTGCACCGTGAGCTGATGTAGTGTTTGACTGCAGACCTCCAGTCCTCTGCAGTGTTTTGCGGACTTGACTTTGGAAGCAGTGTGGACAGGAAGCTAGAGAGATGCCAGCTCACCTTCTGTGCACGGAATAAGAGATATTTATGAGTTTTGTGTTTTGACTGTATTTTCTATGTATGTGTTGCAGCTTGGCATGAATTCTGCTCCGACCTTCCTCCACTTCCCATCCAAAGGGAAACCTCGTAAGACTGACACCTATGAGCTTCAGGTCAGAGGCTTTGCAGCAGAGCAGCTGGCTAGATGGGTGGCAGACAGGACTGATGTGCAGGTAATTATGTGATCCATCATTTTCTTTGCTCTGAATAAATATCCCAATAACCTTGTCTCTGAACTGAACAATCCCAATCAACACTAAAATGATAGTCATGTTTGTCTGTTTTTCAGATCCGTGTCATTCGTCCTCCCAACTACGCAGGGCCTCTCCTGCTGGGCTTCCTCCTGGCTGTGATTGGAGGGCTGGCGTATTTGCGAAGACACAATTTGGAGTTTCTGTTTAACAAGAATGTCTGGGCGTTCTCTGCACTGGTAACGATAGCCGACACACATGCACACATCAGTTCTATATATTCGCATGGAGATTATTGCCGTGCTAGCTTTGAAGGGTAAGGAGTAGACAGCTCCGAGCCAAAGTGTTTGATCCACACAGATCAGATCCCCCTTTCACTGTGGGAAACAAACAAACAGATGGTTAGAGAGATGCAGCATTTTCGGTGTCTTGGTCAAACTGATTAACATGGACAATAATTCGGGTAAGTCACCTTACTAACAAAGTTTGGTTATCGTCAACGATTGCTGATTTCTACATTGAATAAAATGGCACGTGGGGCAGCCAAGATTCGAACCAACAACCTTGCAGTGCCCAGCACACCGTCTCTACTCCATGCGCCACCATCGCTTTAGTTGGTCATATTTTGACCTCAAGAACCTTTCCTTTTGTGTGTGGCCCATTTCCATATGAACACATACCTTGATGGTTCTGATGGCTTTCTGTGTTTCAGTGCTTTGTCCTCATCATGACCTCAGGCCAGATGTGGAACCACATCAGAGGACCACCATATGCACACAAGAACCCAAGCACCGGTCAAGTGGTAAGACAGAAACACATTATTCCCATTGTATCCCTTGTGCATCAGATTACCATTTGACTCTGTGTGTGTTTTTTAGAGCTACATCCATGGCAGCAGTCAGGCCCAGTTTGTTGCTGAGACGCACATTGTCCTCCTCTTCAGTATCCTTCCATGCTAAACTAATCCCTGGAGGATCAGACCCAGGCTATATGTTCTGATCATTCAGTTGTGTTCTGTTGTTTGTTGTAAAACATTTTCAGCTTGACTTCAACCCTCACCACCACAGGCTTACAATTAAGGTGGCTTCTCATTGGTTGTAGCTGTTGAATTGCAGTGGCTTCAGTAGAGTAACGTTAGGCATCAAATCCAATTGTTGCAACCTTGACCGCGCTGTCAGATGCTGCTGTTACCATCGGAATGGTGCTGTTGTGTGAGGCCGCTACCTCTGACATTGACATTGGAAAGAGAAAGAGTACGTCCAATCACGCACATACTGATTCTTCCTATTTTCCAGTAGTCGTTGCTCGGCTTGTGCGAGTCCATGTATGCGTGTGCAATAGTTTGTTTGGCTTTGGAAGTGACTTATGACAGTTTACCACTAATGTTAAAATATAATAATTTGCTGATGACCTTCCTGAATATATAAGCAATACCTGCATTTCTCAACAGAAGCATGGAAATGTGTGTGTGTGTGTGTGTGTGTGTGTGTGTGTGTGTGTGTTTCAGTCATGTGTGTAGCAGGTATTGGTCTGGTGATGCTGTTCTTCAGCTGGCTGCTGTCTGTCTTCAGGGCAAAGTACCATGGATACCCATACAGGTAGCAACAGACACACAATGTTGGTTGACCTGCTATTGGGTGAGGTTTTGCCTTGTTCCTTAACGTTGTCTTATCTGCTTCAGTTTCCTGATGAGTTAATGCAAACCTGCACCCTCCAACTTCACAGCAAGTATGAAAAGGAAGCTCCCCGAAGTGCTGTCAACCAGCAGGGTGCTCCACAGCAACACCACTTTTCCCTTTGCTTCGTCTTCTAATCTGTTGAGCCAAATGTCTGCGTGAAACACACACACACACGTTGTGCCTTCCTTTACAAAGACTTAGCCTTTGCCAACACCCGAGCCATCACCAGTGTGCATTCTAACTTGCCCTATGCCAAAAGGTGTTTTCTAAGTTAAAACTTTGGAATAATTTTCTAGTCTACTGCTACTGATCATACATTTCTGTAACTTTCTGTTTTAAACTGGCCATGTGCTCTGTTCTAAAGTGTATGTGTGTGTGTGTGGCTGAAACGGAATATGATATTTATGGTGTAGCAAAGTGGAAGCAGTTATTTCACTCATCCAGGGTTTCATTGTGGTAACATCTTATACGGGTCTTCTAATATGCTATCTAAGTTCGGGGGAAAATAACAACACAAGTTGTTCCAGGAGAGAATGTTTGATATAAGATGATATTTCTATTATTAAAGTGCCTTAACTTCCTCATCGTGAGATCTCTTTCTTGCAGTGTTTGGCTGCACAAAAAAGCAATGCCACGAGTGGTATGTATATAATATATTATGATGCAAAGAAATAGGTATACACAGGGTACGAATTGTGGGGGGGATGGGGGGGATTTCCACCCCTCTGGTTTTCCGATCCCCCCTCTGCTAAATTATTTTTATCTCCGGGGGGGGGACAAGGATTTCCCCCCCCTTGATAGCGATGAATGCAACTTAACTGCTCGCCTACTTAAGCGCTTGAAATCTAACGCTCTTCAGTGTCAATTTCTGATTGTCATCCAACACAAACACATTGTAACATTTTAGTGTTCGCAGAGGTTTCCCCTCTTTGTGCTTCCTCCTCGTAGCCAAACCGTCCGTGCGCGTGAAAGTGAGCATCAAGCCAGTTGGACTTTAGATCCCATCGGGGGAATTGCGCTGGGGGAGGGAGGGGGATTGGGGGGGGATTCCGTAGCAGAGAATAGGACCCAGCTCGTTAATAATAAGAGCAGCGCGGAGCTGCATTACTGTGAGTGATGGCCTATATTACTGTGAGTGATGGCCTATTTGGTTCCCTACGCGCAGTGCGTGATGTGCGTGTGCGGAGCGCCAGCACAGAGCATATCGTCTTACTTTACAGGACCCAATAATAAAACAACTAAATTAATATTAAACGTGTTGTCATGTTGTGATGGGGACTGATCCACGGACCCTTTGCGTTCTTCTCCCTAGTTATGCAAGCTAAAAGTCCAATGTCCCAAAAAAAACCCATCCCCCCTCTACTTTTTTGTCCAATCGCACCCTGCGTATACATTGTGGTACAATTTGAGAAGTAAATTGAACACTTAAAAGTTCCGAAGTATTGGACCCTTGAGTGTAGCTTCAGTGTTCTACCTATAGTCGGCAGTCCAATTCCTTGAGCCGGTTCAATAAAGAGAAGAAGAACCAACCAGGAAACTACAACAAGATGGCGGAACATGACAACACCAACGATGTTTCAGTCGCTCAGCCTTCTAAACTCTCTGACCTGCTCGAACGAGGGTGGAAGATATTCGAGGAGGTAGACGGTACAAACGAACCGCTCGCCTCCAGCAGCATCCAGGTCCGAGTGAAACGCGGCATCAGTATGCTGGAAGAAGCGTCCTCAATGGTGGACCTACTCGACCTGTTCAGCCGCAACGAAGAGCTCGAGGAGATAGCTACGGCCGACCTGAAGTACCTGCTGCTTCCCGCCCTCTTAGGAGCCTTGACTATGAAGCAGACCGGCCGAGACAAACGGCTAGAGGTGGTGCAAACAGCCCGGGGACACTTTATGGACTTTCTGAAGCGATGCAAAGAGTATAACATGTGCCACTTTGAACTGCCACACTTGACCAATGACAAGGCAACTCCTGACGAAGCATCAGAAAATGGCTCCTCTACAGCTACAGTACCGGTGAGTGCAGCTGTTTACAAGTACAAATTTGTTTCGAAACGTAGAATCGGCACAGCGTTAGTTACGTTGCAATGCACCACTAGTTGTCAGCTTTACGAGTTGGGGAAGGAACCAACGGTGCTATGACCATCACCACCACTAGAGAACCCCCCCATGAAATACATAAATGAATGAATGAACGAACACCGGGGATTTAGCAGTATTATACAATATTGAGTTCTATTCTTAAAAAATTATTCGGAAACATGTTTCAAACAAAGTAACAGGTGTAGTACGAGTACAAGCCCATATTTCGGAGGTGATATGGTACTTGGCAGACGGTCCCTGCGCACTCGCCTCGAAAGCGACCGCATTTTAAACTATGCAACTATGCACTATGCAACATTTTTCAGTTAATTAATATGTTCCATACCGTTTTGGGTGATTTAAATGAGTAAATTCAGGTCGAACAAAGGTTTTCTCGGCCGCCCTGGGGGTCTGTAGGGGAAATGCCGCACTTGCGATTGCAGGAGTGTCGGGTCGCCCCCACAGGCTCAGACGTGTCGTTTACTCGCGCCGAACCTCCGCGTAAACTGTTGTCATGCTGAAAGTGCAATCTTTTTCAGAGACCGTATAGTTTTTTTTCCGGAACGGCAAACCGGTTCACAATATCTTACTGGTACGCCATACCGGACAGTACCGACTTACTTTCACCTTTGCTTGACGGAGAACAGCTGAGCGTCTTTACAGTGCACTTTTATTTACGGCCTCTGAGGGGAGCCTCGCTGGAAAATCAACCGCAGTTGCATAGTACACCTATTAAGAATGAAATGATTCGTCCAGCTCGCTGAGCGCTTTGTTTTGGTAAAATGAGGGTTAATACGAAGCTTAGTTGGTCGTCGACATCACTACAGTTACAGATAGGTGTCGTTTGTGTTTTAACGTTGTTTCGCTGACGAGCTATTGAACCGTGAAGTCTGAATCTGAATATCTTGCTAACTTTCAACTCCCTTGTATTCTAGACATTGTAAATAATATAATCGCCACAAAGATGTCATGTAGGCTGAATGATAAAAAATAATTTACACTTTAAGCCCAACAGGCAGAGCTATAAAGAAACTCCAGAATGTGTTGGCTGAAAAAATTGGAAATAGTAACTAGAAAGCAGGTTTAAATAAATGAGCGGCTTTAAATAATTGTCATACTCTGAATCTTGATGCATGCTTTGTTTCAGCCTAAACCCTGCCCATCAGATCTGGTTTCCATGGCAGCACAGAGGCAAGCGAAGATTGAGCGGTACCGGCAGAGGAAGGAGCTGGAAGCCCGGCTGTCAGATGTAAGGAAGGCTGTGGACAGCGGACAGGCCGACGATGAAGTCAGCAGAGACTTCTACAGTCTGAATGCTAGGAGATGGGTCACTGTGTGTCTGGAGGAAATAGAGAGCATTGACCAGGAGATGGAGATACTCCAGCAGATGGATGGCCTGAAGCAGGGTGCCGCCAAGCAGCCAGCCCAGCCAGTCAGGCCTCCCATGAAACCCTTTATTCTCACCAAGGATGCTGTTCAGGTGAGACTTCTGATGGGAGACCGGTCAGCTGGTGCTGAACCAGCCGTTGGAAGCACCACAATGACAAAACTATCAAGTAGCATTTAAGTAGAGAAGGATTGATCAGTCGGCAGGTCCAATTTGTTTAAACGTATAATGGCCTAATGTTGATTCTTGATGTTGACACTTCATGCCTGCAGCCAGTGACCTAAGGCACTGACAGTTGGCCAGGTTAATTGTGCGCAATGAGAAACTTGAGAATCCTACGCCTCAGTGCCCATACAAAGAACATGAAGAAGAATGAGGCACCCAGATTACTCGAAGCTGAGTGCTGTACTGCTGCTGAGCACTGCAGCAGTACCTCTGTGGATAGGGTTTCATTAAACCAGTACATCCAAACATGGCAGGTCTCAGCCTGTGTACTGAGTCGCAGTACGGGTTGTAGTTTCACCAACATGCTGTGTGACAGAGTGTGATAGAATGTGTTTTCATCCACAGGCTCGGGTGTTCGGGGCCGGCTATCCCAGCCTCCCCACCATGACGGTAGACGACTGGTATGAACAGCACAAGCTCCGTGGAGCTATGCCGGACCAGGGGATTCCGAGGAGGGTCGATGTGGAGGAGGACACAGATGCAAAGGAGAGGGAAGAACAAGATAAAGAGAAGAATGCTGAAAACGATGATGAGGAGTCTCTGCTTAAAGCCAGAAACTGGGATGAGTATAAGGACTCTCATCGCAGAGGTTATGGAAACCGCCACAATATGGGCTAGTCGTCATTTCTATTGTGATCAGTCCAGGAAGTGGACGGACGTTGCTCACAATTCTGATCCTTCGGTCTGTTGCTATGAGAAGGTCACCAAATCAAGGACCACACCACAGTATTGCCAAAACAACCTGTCGAGTTTATTGACACTACAGCGAATTTCTTGCTTTCATTTACCAAGTTGGGTTCAACAGTCCTTTTTGTTGTTTCATGTTTTTGAGTCTTAACAGAAATGTATGCCAGGATAGGTGGAAGATTATGTTTCTGCTGTGTAGTGTGTTTCCCCTTACACTGTTGTCGGGAAATAAAGAGACTGAACAAACCATGTGCCAAGTAAAATCAGTGTTCAGAAACTAATCAAAATCCATGTGTATTGCTTTTCTAATAAGCAATTAGCCAATAGTAAAATGCCCTTCTATTTGACACATTTTATTTACCGAATTATTTAGTATTTTAACAATTGCTCAGTTTGATTTTTTTTCTCCGTAATTGCTAGGTTTCTTTCCATCCATTGTAATTAGTAGTATTCACACTAGGTTTTAGATCTGAATGATTTCACAGGACTTTAGTAGAAGTTATTGGATTTCCCCCCCTCTGTTATAAAAAAAAAAAAATTCTCCGGTGGGGACAAGGATTTCCCGCATGCACGCATATTTGTGAACCTCAACACAAACACATTTGGTTCCCTACGCGCAGCGCGTGATGTGTGTGTGCGGATGCAACATAATGCGCGATCATATTGACACGCGCGCTTACCCGCGCCCCCCCCCCCCGTCAGCAAACCCCCCCCCCCCCCTCTGCTTTTTTGTCAAATCGCACCCTGTGTGTGTGTGTGTGTGTGTGTGTGTGTGTGTGTTTGTGTGTGTGTGTGTGTGTGTGTATATATATATACTTGTCGTTTTCCATATGCCCATACAAGTTCCTTTTTCTTCCGACGTGTACAGTTATCTCTCTGGGATATTATATGAAAGCATTACAAGTGGTGGACTTGAATGTATGGAACAAATAACTTTTGTAACCGGAAGTTCCTGCACACAAGTCTGGGTGTGTACGTGCAGCTTGACACGCGCTGAGTCCCAGTCCTTCGCCCTCTGAGGACGCTAGCTGCAGCTAGCTGTTAGTTGGCGGTGCGAAGCTATCCAGCAGGATAACACGTCGGTGTGCAGTGTGAGGTAACGCTAACGACCCTGTCCGCGTCTGATCCGCTCACCACCCGCATGTGTGTCGCTGTTAGTGTGGAACCACGAAAGATCACAGCTAGTTCCGTTACCTCCCGTTAGCCAAGTTCCTCTTGGGACGGAAGACTAGTCATTGATTCATCTTGAGGGTGATGCCGTCATGTCGTTGATATTCCTATTCCTTTCATGAAGAGGGGCCATGCGACTATGGTAGTTACTCCTTTAACGGTTATGCTTTGTTATTTTGAATATCGAGACTAGTGGAACATTGACATTGGTCCATTATGTAACCTGATGTAACGTTAGTTATGTCATCTGTCAAAGTAGCATTCTTGGGTAAAGTAGCATTAGCGCTAAGTTCCATCATTCACAATATAGCTAATATTAGAAGGTACCACAACAATAAAGTCCTACACTGTCGGGACGATTACAAATGCCATCAATAAAGGTGTAATATTTGCACTTTACTTTTAATTGCTCCTGAAACATTTACCTTCACTGAGTAATCGGAACTAATTCGTTTATTGAAAATAAATGTATAACCAATTAATGGTAAATTGAATACTAGTATAGCGTGTTTTGTGACACGCAAACACAAAAGAACCATTATTCACCTAAACGGGTCCAAAACGTTTTCAAAATAATTTTAAAGTGGTACGACGTGGTCACATTTACAAATGAAATCTACTCTTCTGATACGTAAATGAGCTTGTATACACATAAAACTGAAACTTGTTTGTTTCAGATTTCTCACTAGGCAGACTGAACACACAGTGCTGACACAGCAGCTTCCCAGCTTTCAGTCCATGTAAAGCACTTGTATGTGGCCTCTAGTGTTGACCCGATAACTCTTCCTAAAGCTCCCTGGTCCCCCCAAGGACAAAGATGGGTGGATTCTGGTCTGTTGGAGGTAATCGCTCGGCATGCAGTGAGTTCACCGCATGGGTCTGTGGTAAATTCAAATCAGCCCCTATTTCAATAACTGATTCTTTGGTTGTGTTGTATATACAGGTTGTCTTCTATCTTATGGAGTAGAGTATGATAGTTATTTAAGGTTCAAGGTCGACGATGTGAACACAACAATCTCTGATCCCTCATTGCCGGGCCAACCCCATTTCATCCATTCCCCTTTCCTTTCAGCCAGGAGTATGTTGGGTAGTGGGACAGCCTTAGGTTCAAACTGGACCAGCCTTGCTCTTATACTGGCTGTATTTTTAATCTTTTTTCATTTGTGAAGTTTCAGTATATATGTCGTAACCTTTAAATGCGGTACAATAGCTTTTTATACTACTATTAAATCCCAAAATGCACCAAACTTAGGAAAAATTCATGCTATGTTTCTCAAGAAGTATTTTAGTATTAAGATCATGCATAGCTGCACATAAATGATGCCGATAAATGAAAACTTTCTCAAAATCAGTTGAAATAATGGCGACTAGAGATTAGGTTTGGGTTTCTGGCCACCAGATGGGTCCTCTAGTCACCACAATGTGACAAAAGTACCCCGAGCTCCTTTTCTTTAGATGTTGTGCACACAAGGACGCACGATACTCTCTTATGCTATACATAATGCAAGATGATAACACACTGTCTGTCCCTCTGCAGATGCTAGGTGCTGGCCCATGGGTGTGAGCCGACTGGATGTATTTTACAGAAGGCTGCTCCTCACCAAACTCTTTATTGGGGGATGGGGGAAGCCTGAGGACCTCAAGAGGTAAGGACCAAAACCAGTACACAATACAGCTAGAGATACCAGGAGAGTACTGAGGCTTGTCATCACATACAACTTCTTAGAGGATTTTCAAGTGGGCCTTGGGAAGCTGGGAGATGTTGTACCACAAGCATGCTCCTGGTTAAGTATGATATGCTATAGGCCCCAATTACTATAATACATTCTGTTTGCTTATACAATGACAGAAAATATATCACTTCAATGAGGTGGTTCTCAGGCAATGTCCTTTTTTAGCTAATGATTTCACTTTGTGACAATGTATCATGATGTAGATTTGAGGTCAAACGGTCCAACCTGTTGTGGAATCTGTGATGGAACTGATAAACTGATCTGTTTTCCCTTCTTGGTCTTCTACAGAATCTTTGAGTTTCGTAAGATCATTGGAAACAGAGAAAAGTGCAAGTCTCTATTGCCAGAAGACTATCCAGTTTACATAAACAAGGTACTCCATGTGTTCTATCCTCTATCACTCACTAGTATAGCTACTTTGGTATTCTCACAAATGTGTGTGTGTGTGTGTGTGTGTGTGTGTCCAGACCGAGGAGCATGTTGACTGTCACATCCACGATGGGTTCTTCTTCTCTCCTCTGGAGCATTTGGTTCCTGGAATCCTGCCTCCAGAGTCTGTTAAAGCCAGGTAAAGAAAATAATTGCTTGAGTGATGCTTGGGAAATGTGTTAATTGGGACCTTTTTCAGATGTTTTTTCTTTCTTTCTTCTCAAATGGCCACGTCTGCAAACCGCTGGTTGGACACCACGTTTCTACGACTAAGGCTAATGTAGCGTGTGCTGGAGTCCTGCAGTTTGAGTCCTTATCTTCACTTTGAGCTCTGAAGTCAAGGTCTTTGAAAGGTTCTACTAGAGACACATACCTTCATCAGCCTGTCAGTGAAGCCTCTGGTTTTCTGCTGATCATCTAGGGCTGCAACTAGCAATTTGCTTTAATTAATGTGCTGATTATTCTTTCGATGGATTGTATTTAAAAAAAAAAAAAAGGGCATTCATTTCTTTATTCAAAAAAACGGACAGTGGATTTTCATTTTTCATTTCGCTGTGCAAAGAATCTTCGGAAAACAGATTTTAATAATTAAAAAAATATGGACTAAGACAAAAAACATGCAAATTTATGCAACACGCGCAAGCCTTTTTGAACCATTAATTAAAACGAGTCCGTCGACGAAAGACTCAAACGCAGAAGCTTGAGCCTGCCGTAATTAACTTAATGGTGCACTTGTTATTTTGTAGTTCATTACCATCATGTTGGTCAGAGGAACCTCAGCACAGTCTCTGCATAGTCCTACTTCAAAGTGAGCAAACGGCTAACGTTAACATCAACTTCATCAGTATTTCTTCACAAGTACTTGGGGGAAAATGTAGCTTTAGGAAAACCAACGTAAAGTAGAGAGGGGCTAACACCAAGTTAGCCCCTCTCTACGCAGTTTATTTTTCAAAGTGCTTAAATGTTGCTTTTATTCAAGCATGAAGTGAGTCTTCAGTGTGTGTGTGTGTGTGTGTGTGTGTGTGTTTGGTTACAGGTTCCAGTTCATAGTTCCCAAGAGGTGGCAGAAGAACAGACCAGTATGCATCCACTTGGCAGGGACCGGAGACCATGTAAGACTGAACCATTTACCAAGTACACAATCCTACACACCATACCACCAATAGTGCTTCTGCAGTTGACCATCTGATATTGGTTTTATTTCTCTTGTTGATGTTCTTCCCTATTCACATGTTTTTATATGAATAATGACTTTGATATTAACATGTAATACTCACTTGCATTGGTCTTCTTTTGCCATAGGAAACAGTTGGACAGATCATTGAACTTGAACTTTATCCTCTCTCTCTGTGCTCTCTGACCCGTAAGCATTATTGCCGTGTGTGTGTAGTTTTTCTGGCGTCGGCGGACCCTGATGGCCAGGCCCATGGTCAAAGAGGCAGGAATGGCTTCACTGCTTCTGGAGAACCCGTATTATATCCTTCTTTTGTCTTTTTCACACCTGCTTGATCGCTGCTCGGCTAGCCTTAACCTCAAAAGTAGCAGTTCCTGCTGTGTAAATGCTCACTGGAGTGTACTTGTGTAGCGCTTTTCCAGACTTCTGACCACTAACTAACATACACAGTGCCACCTGCCCATCAGTAACTAGCATTCACACACAGTAGTCACAGCTAAATGAGCAGTGTTGGAGTTAGCTGTCTTGCCCAAGGACACATGGACACGCGGGTTAGCAGGGCCTGGAACGAACCGCCAATCCTCTCCACTGTGCTCTCCACTCATCCACAATCGGCCAGTGTGTGAATGAATACATGTAGCATAGTCCTGATGGGCAGGTGTTGCTGGGTATGGTATAACCTGTCATCCGTATATGAATCTTGTTTTTGTATAATGATGTGATGTCTGCTGTCTGGAAACATGGTTTTATTCCTTGACTGACCTTTTACATGGCTATCGTAAACCTAAAGACCAACTGTAAGTTTACTTCCACGCACACGCATCAATCAATTAATAAGTGTTTTGGCCATTGGCTAGGTTTTTAATTTCCCACTGACGTAAATGAAAGCCAGCTTTCAGTTTCATTTATGAGAATCTTCAGTTTGCATTTGATGGCGATGTACTGAAAAAATGGATATACAATGTATTTTTTTATAATTTTGTGTATGTGGTCTAAAAGTGTGCTCTGCTCACAGAAAACTCCTCTGCATATAAAATGAAGTGCTTCCTAAACTAGCCGCCAGCCAGCAACATCCAGATGTTTTGTTTAGGGCGATGCAGATGTTTCATTTAGGAGAATGAAGAACTGGTAGTAGTCGGGCGAACGGCCCAGGGGGGAACCGCGCGCTCTGTCTGGTGGGAGAGGTGCACGTGTCCGTGTATAGGCGCATGTGTTCGGGCAGCCTGACAGCCTGACGGATGTAGAATCTTTGAAAGATGAAATCCTTCCACCAATCCATTGATCTCTGTGACGGCTGTAGGCTTATCACTGAGTGCTTCAAGTGGCACAGATATCAATGAAGAATGGGAATGTAGATTCAGCGTTCAGTATTTTAGTTTTAGGGTACTGCTGACACGCATAATTACTACAAACATAATGAGGTGGAATCCCCTGCCTTTAGTGGAGTTAAAGGTGTGCGAATCAACACCCACGATTCTGTGAATTCAGACAAATTACTGCTGCTGGACAAACTGCTCAGAGAATAAGACTATAGTCCATAAAAGGTTACATATATTTGTATGGACGTTCATTGGACTTGTTCTTCACAGCTGGGAGTAAGGTGTTTAGTAAACTTAGGAGGATGTTTTAGGGAGTTTTTCCTGTGCCAATGTGAGGGTCTCGGGACGGAGGATCTTGCATGCGTACAGACTGTAAAGCCTTCTAAGGCAAATTTGTCATTTGTGATTTTGGGCTATACAAAATACAATGAATTGAATTAAACAGGACCATTATTTGTATCCCAGGCGCTCATGTCTGAAGAATGTGTCCGACCTGTTTGTGATGGGAGGGGCTTTGATCCTGGAGTCTACAGTGCTCCTCCGCTGGCTGGAGAGAGAAGGTTACTGGCCTCTAGGAATGACTGGAATCTCCATGGGAGGATATGTGAGTCATCAAAACGGCACACTTTCAGAACTCTACATCAAGCCGGCACACAAATACACCTGTTCAATAGTATACAACATCATACAGAGTCCGATCCAAAAATGTCTTGTGTGTCTTTGTGTCCAGATGGCGTCCCTGGCAGTGACCAACTGGCCAAAGCCCATCCCTCTGATTCCCTGTTTGTCCTGGTCCACTGCCTCTAGTGTCTTCACCACAGTAAGGCTCTTTCTATCTGTCAAACGGCAGCACTAAGGATGACCTCGTGACCTTACTGGTTGATATGAGCTGTGACAGTGTTGCACGTAAAAGCCTGGCGAGTTATGTAAAAGCAAGCCGCACTGAGGTGACAGGAGGAAAGTGGGAGTTACCCATAAAGAGATGAGCAGGGATGGGTACAGTGCGCCTAATTATGTATTCGCCTGTATGTACAGAAACCACCCGTGAAAGCGTGCCTCTAATTTGCAGTGAAAATTACCTGCCTCTTAAAAGCAGGTGCAAAGAAGAATGCAGGTAAGAATGTGATGACACATTAGTCTTAATGTGCTGTGAGAAGAGTGTGCAGAGGCAGGGTGCCCACATAGACGGACAAGTTGGCAGAGAATAGATTTATGTATTGTTATTATATGTACTTTAATTCAAAACTAAGCTGAAATGGTAGCTGCGTGTAAGACACATAATATGACTTATGACTCACTATATGAGCATTGTTGGATAGACCGATGACTATTTCATGTGCAGGCAAATCAGTGTTGTATTTTCCTTTAATAGAACAAAGTGTTGAAAAAGCATACGTTCAGGCATTACCTTGCTGAGAGGATGGAAACACTTAGTCTGGTATCTCTTACCTTCAGGATGGCTTTGGTAAATGTGAACCTCGCCTCCAAAGAATTGTGACTCAGTTGTACTCCAATCCTCAGAAAACAAATTCTGAGCTTCTACTTCTTTATATATACAAAAGTGTGGCCCCTTGGGTGTATGTGCTTTCAATCACATATTGCCCCCCCCTTTAGGTAAGACCCTGTACGTGTGTGTATCTGTGTGTGTGTGTGCGTGCGTGTGTGTGTGTAGGGAGTGCTGAGCAAAGCAGTGAACTGGACCGAGCTGGAGAAGCAGTATGCCGTTAACTCAGTGTATGAAAAGGAGATCATCAAGCTGTTGGACTACTGTGGGGTTTGTTGTGCTTCTACTTTTTATTACTTCCTCATACTCTCACATTGCAACAGAAAATACCTAGTAGTAGCCTGACCTTTTAGGGTGGGGTAAAGACTGGGATGTTAAATGGTTAGATGATTTAAAATTAAAAAATGGAAAATTAAATAAGTGGTGATTAAATCATTGATTTATTAAAGCCTCACCAATACTGTCTTTGTCTCATGTCATCATGAAATTATACTGATCATTATAAATCTTGAATACGTCTTGAGTCAAAGCCAGAGCAGCAATGAGGATTCTGTTGGCGAATTTACCAAAAACCTGAGCATTAATCCATCCACTTGCCTGCCTCGACATTTGTCAGACTGATTCCTTTAAGATGGGTCCAGATTTTACAAAGCATGTGGACTCTTTGGAGGATCTTTTTGGCCTGTCTGGTGACGTCAGCGCGTCAGTGGGTGAGACCTCCAAAGCAGGAGGGGAAGCTGGACTGGACCTGTTGATTGGTGCAGGCCCTGAAGAGGGCGGGACCAGAGGGGACCAATTGTTTTCATCTGGGACGAACACTGGAATGAGGTTGGACACACAATCAATTTCAGTTCTTTTGAATAAAAGTTGCTGGATATGTTAAGTCTTAAAATATTACGTTGTTTCTACTTCTACAAAAAAAACCATGCTTGGCAAATAGTGTGTGTCTGGACTGATCCAGAAATGTCACTATACTTTCTTATAGTTGTCCTAATCTCTGCACATTTCACATATAATGATGTGCCAGAGATGATGCATTACTTATAAATTGTTTTGTTAACACAATAAAATAAAATTACCGTATTATGCTGGAATTAACTAGCATTGTGTTTGGCTTAGTTTATTTGTTTGTTAAACTGATTTCCTAGAAGCCTTCATGCAAACAACACACTGCATGGGAAGAAGACGGATTCATTCAAGTGCTATCGGCCATCGTTACATCAAGAGTCGATAAGCTTCATGAAGGCAGTAATGGACGAATGCACACACATGGCTAACTTCTCTGGTAAGATTGAATGCAGGCTGATCAATTTGCAAATGTTTCTCATTGGTACCGTAACGCAAACACGACACACGAGAGCCGATATAACCAAAGCAATGTATCGCTGTTTGGACTTGACTACGGCAGCAGGGTTCAGACAGCAGGTGCTCCTCAGGCTGCGGCTGTCCTCAAAGGCTCTGACAGAACTAGTGCATGTCGTATAATGCTGGCAGAGGTATTGGTACTAACCCAAAACAGAACCAGCTGGTATCTGTCTTGGAAGCATCCAGTCACAAAAGACCAAAGATCTCCTCATCTCTGATATTATCCAAGGGCAAGTTGGTCCCAGTCGTAGAACCCACGTATCGGAAAGGCAAGGCAAAGCCAGAGATGGTGAAATACTGGCACCTATGTAGCTATATGAACGCTGTTGACTGATAGGAGCCCCAGGCAGACCCGTAAGTAGTCCCTGCTTTCTTGCTTAGGATATCAGCGATAGAGCAATACCAAGAAGTGCTCATGAGTAATTTCTTCCTATCTGTTCTAAAAGTTACTGGTAACTGGTGAAAATAAGGCTGATGGGTTGTTGTTTTCTAACACTTTAAAGCTGGGCAGCAGTCTTTCGTACGAGCTGAATAATGGCCTTCAATATTGTGTCTAGGTGTGGTGTCTCCCAGTGGCGTGTATACCGAAATAAACTGCACGCGTCTTTTCCTTTGTCTTAGTTCCTGTAGACACCAGTCTCATCATCGGCGTCCAGGCCAAAGAGGATGCCTACATCCCTCGTACAGGGGTCCTTAGTTTGCAAGAGATCTGGCCAGGATGTGAAGTCAGATATCTGAATGGAGGACACATCAGCGCCTATCTGTTCAAACAGAATGTCTTCAGGTAAAATACCGACCCTTAGGGTATCAAGGGATATGTTGCTCGCATATCGGGTGTGTGAGGTATTTCTAGTAAAGTGTTTAGCGGAGGAAACACTCACTAGTAATATAGTAATATGTAATATGCTTCCCAGTGTTGGAGCAGCTTTATGTAAGTAAACATCAGTCCCACTGTCAATGCAAGTCATGTGTGATAGTCACATAACTTGTTATTGAGTCAGTCATCATGGATCTGACCACTGTAGACTAAGGAAATCTAACCCAAACTTTACCAGCAGGCCTCACTGCACTCAATGCACTGCATTCCCCAAAGCCAGATGATTAAATCATTTTAAAGGAAGCCACTCACTTTTATTAGAGTAGAACATTGTAACATGTCTTCGTTTATGACATTTAAACACACAGGCAGCCATTGTCTTGTTTCCAGCCGCCTTCTTTGCATATTCAAAAACGAGTCCGCTGAACCATGTGCTCTCTGCAAACTGCTGTCGATACGGTTTTGGATTAGTTTCAACTATTTTCTAAACAGTTCAAACTGAATAGTTTAAACAAATGTGAAGCAAAAAAGTGCAATTTCGAGCTTATCTTCCCGTTTTTATATTTTTAGGTGCAGCCCTACCTTTTATTTAGTTAATTGAGAGAACATTATTTATATTTGCTGTCACACGTATATGTTGTTCTTTGTTACATGACAATAAATAGAGTTTTAGAATCATACTAAATTCATATTGATTAAATGCAGATGTTGATACAACTATCAATTTAATCACACTAAGTAGTCAGATTATGCTCCTTCGGACCTTTACTTCTAGAAATTTTCTCTAACTGGATCTCTTGACATTTTAGTTGAAGACCCCTGTTCTAGAGATAGCAGGTACACACATCTACTATCATAGACATTCATTCTTATGTAAACATAATTTGACACCATTTAAGATGTTGAATGGGAGTATAAGGAGCATTTAGAAAGAAAATCAATTCAATGAGCAAATTGATCACACTGCAACAGACCGCTGAGCGTCTGCACCAGCCTCTCGTTGGAGCAGACATTCAAAATACAAATAAATAATAATATTGTTAATATACCATAATAACTAAATCATAATTATCATTATCGTCATTTCAAAATTTGCATGTACCTTCAAACATTGTGCACCATATTCAAGCCCACCAAAAGCCTATTTAAAATGCATGCAGTCTTTTCTATAAGCAGGAAACTACAACTCCCAAAATGCCCCACGGCAAACCAGGAAGTATTACCTACCAATCCGCGATTCATTCTTCAAACATATAAAGCTAAAGTAAGCAGACACGAATGGACATGTGTGGTACAGCAATGTTATAAGTCTAAACGTTAGCTGTATGTCAACCACGTGGAGCAGGGAATTTCACTTCACAAACTTCATCTTAAACATTATCGGGCCCCGGGACTTCTATATTAGCATGTTGATGACCAATATAATAGAATTGCTCGCCTAATCTTGGTCATGGTCCACAGACAGTGACCAGCAATGCAGAATAACTCGCCATTTGAAGGACATCATACTAATGTAATAAAGTTATTTTATGAACAATACTATTTCTTTAGTACATGCTAGATTGTACAAACCAGAACCACATTTCCACAGTTTAACACTGGTGAACAGATCCCTGTAAGTATAGTCTTAACCTCTAAGGAATCAGGTCTGCTATAACAATGACAGGCCTTAAACTTTCTATCGCGGTGCAAAGTGAAGACCGAATTACCCACAATGCCTAAATGACAGCTGCCACGGATTGAGCCGTGACTTGCTCACGTGACGTGAGGTGCTCACGCAGCGTGCAGGCAGCCAGAGGACCCGTCCAGTGCTGCTAGCAGCCCTAGTGTGTGTGTGCACAATATGTTATTATCCAGTAAATTATTAACTGTTTAATTGTTGTTACTGTATCCAACCTCCTCTTATTTTATAAAACCTTTATAAAGCTAATGCAGTGTGATGTAATACAGCTGCTCCTCTTCACCTGCTTTAAAAATAATGCAACAACTCTGATCTGATCTATTGAGTTATTTTGCCTTCACTCTGGACTTCAATATTCATATATATATATAATCATTTATAATTTTAAATGAAAACGAAGCTAAAGCTTGATATTAGTAAAATACTTAACAGTCAAGAACTGTCTTAAAAGATATTAGCAAGACAGCTGAGGTGGTGACTGCTCTTCCAATTGCAGAAATGACCGGTCTCGAAGTTGATTCAGTGGAGCGGAAGTTCGTCCATAGAGAATGAATGGGAATGATCCCCAGGTGCCATGCACATGTCCCAAAAGACCTGTTTTCAGTTTGGCCTGACCTCCATACAGCAAGAGGTCCGTTAAAGTTGAGTCGTCTCTTCGGTCTCCCGGATTGACAGTCCACAGCGCCGAGTGGCCAAAGATATATAGAGATATATGACACCCACTTCTATCACCAGCCAACTTCTGGTCATTTTCAGGTTAGAATTAAAAGCAAACTATTAATAGTCACATGATCATTCCACTTCAGGCAGAGAGTACACTTCCCCACGGTGTCATTTGGTGATTAACCAGGACATTCTGATGTACGATGCCAAAATTATGATTTTTCAAAATACCATACAGGAGCCATGTTCCTTCAAAATGTCTTTCACCAGACTACTTTGACGATGCTCCCACTCGCCGCCGTTAATCAAATTCTTATAATATTTACAGTCAAGCATTATCAAGGTCTTAAGTATGAGGTACCAACTGTTGAGAGGCATCAGATGAGCCAGGTGTTAAGTAAAAAAAACTCAACTTTCTGTTCCCACTAGGTGGCGCTATGACTAATTTTAAAAATGATCATATGGATGTCTACAGGGTGAAAAGTTCCTGAAATCTGAGACATATGGAGCAGATTAGATAAAATATGGTCGAGTTACAACAACTTCAATTTTTACGCCAAATGATGGTTCTTAAAAAATGCTCCATACACATATAGTTTGGAAATTCTTCTGGCAAAATATGATTCTTAGAGCCCAAGGTCTTAAGAACACAATGCCGCGTCAATTAAAAGAATCAGGTTTAATCCCTAGGAGGAGATGTTTTTTTTACAACCCCAAGAAATCATGAAAATAGGCCAAAAATAGCCCAAAAGGGCAGATTTTCAATGATTAATTGTAGCGCCAACTATTCTTCAAATATTCTCAATAAATTAGGGTGTGTTCAGAGGTTCAATATCTACATATGTTACTATTTTGGTGAGGGCAGGCCAAGTAATTTGGAAATTAGGAATCTTGCCAGATTAAGCCACACCCATTGCGAAGTTCATTGGCCAATATCTTTTAGAAAACATTGAGATACTAACAAGTTCTTGGGTGGATCAGGTTGACATTGAACCAATAATGATTCGTGGAAGGTTTCGTCCAAATCCGACTGAGCGTTTAGGAGAAATGGCCAAAAATGTGTTTTTCACAAAATTCAAAATGGCGGAAAATCTAGTTAGGTGCATCTGCATACCATGATTTACTTTTTTGTAGAGCATGTGGAAGAGCACATTGTAACGGTGTGGGTACTCAGGGGACCCGGAATGAGGACGCTGAGACAAGGAGAAGGTGCACGCCATTCTTTTATTATGTGAGGAAGCCATCGCTTGGGCGTGGCTTTGTGTCTCCCAGTGCTCTTCCTTTCCGTGCCTCTCCCGTGTTTCCCCTTTAAACCCTGGGAGAGGCACCTCGTTAGTCCAGCTGGAGGTTGATTGCCTCCAGCTGGAATCTTCGGGATGCTGGGGCTGGGCGGAGCCGCCACACATCCCCACCGCCCGACCTAGGCCGGGGAGCCGTCCGGCCTAACCTACTCCCCGGGGGGGGGGGTGAGGGAGGAACCGCCGCGACCCTCTGCGTCCCCCGCCTCCGGATCGTCCGCCCGCCAGGAGCCCGGTGCCTCGCCTCCTGGGCCGGGTGCTGGAGCGCCGGGCCTCCGGGCGCAGTCGCCGTCGCTGTTTGCGCCACTCTCGCCAGGCCCCCAGGCGTCGTTGCTGTCACCGCCACCCGCGTCGGGCCTCCGGGAGCAGCCGTTGTCGCTGCCGCCACTGCTCAGGCCGAGCCTCCGGGCGCCGCCGCCGCTCGCGCCGAGCCTCCGGGCGCAGCTGCCGCCGTTGCTGCCGCCGTTGCTGCTCAGGCCGCCGAGGGGCAGGGGTCGGTCGCTCCGCCGGCGCAGGGTCCCCCTGTGCCTCCCGCGCGTCGCCGACTTCCCCCTGCGCGCACTCCTCCGCCGGCTGTTGCTCCGCCGGCCGCCGAGGGGCTGGGGTCCGTCGCTCCGCTGTCGGGGGTCCCCCTGGGCCTCCCGCGCGTCGCCGTCTTCCCCCTGCGCGCACTCCTCTGCCGGCTGTCGCTCCACCGGCCGCCGAGGGGCTCGGACGGGCCGCTCCGCCATCGGGGGGTCCCCCTGGACCTCCCGCGCGTCGCCGACTTCCCCCTGCGCGCACTCCTCTGCCGGCTTTCGCTCCACCGGCCGCCGAGGGGCTGGGACGGGTCGCTCCGCCATCGGGGGGTCCCCCTGGACCTCCTGTGCGCCGCGGTCTTCCCTCCGTGCGTTCTGCTCGGCCGTCCACCGCTCTAGCTCCGCCGAGAGCCGCCTCAGCTGGTCCTCCCGACCGGCCTCTATCGCCTCAACTGCCGCCAGCCACTTGCGCATCTCCTCCGCCGTCTCTTCCGTCCCGGGTCCCCTGCTGAGTTGGGCGCCAGTGTAACGGTGTGGGTACTCAGGGGATCCGGAATGAGGACGCTGAGACGAGGAGAAGGTGCACGCCATTCTTTTATTACGTGAGAAAGCCATCGCTTGCGCGTCGCTTTGTGTCTCCCAGTGCTCTTCCTTTCTGTGCCTCTCCCGTGTTTCCCTTTTAAACCCTGGGAGAGGCACCTCGTTAGTCCAGCTGGAGGTTGATTGCCTCAAGCTGGCATCTTCGGGGTGCTGGGGCTGGGCGGAGTCGCCACACACATGTTTGCCAATTTTCAAGTCGATCGGACATTCGGAAACTGGCCTAGTAGGGTACTTTTCACTTTTGCTAGGGGACATTTCTTTAAACCCAAAAGGGGAGACCCCAAAATTATCAAATTTTTTAACAGTTTTTATCTTCATGCCAAATTTTACAACTTTTTGAACATGATAAAGCCCCCCAAAAGGCCCTTAAAGTGTGAGAAGTATAATAATAATAATAATAATAATAATAATTCCATCAAATAGGTTCCTCTCCGACGTCGTTTCGAGGACCCTAAATATGTTCTGCAATAATATTGTTATGTTATCAGGGGTGAAAGTTGTTTTTATTTATTTATTGGTGCTACTACGATATAGAGCCAGGGGGTCTTCAAACTTATTCTCCTCCTCTGAATCGATTCATGAATCGAAAGCATTTCCATTCGATCAATGTTCCTCAGTATTTGCCATGATTTCGCAATCGATGAATATTCATTTGTGGGCGTTCCACAGACTCTATATGGGCAATTACGGGCGTATCATGAAGCCGCAAAAGCTGTGCTGCATTTAGAATTGATTGTGATTTATTAAGGGAAAACTGCATAGGACGTGCGTGCGCATGGTTTTATAAGTCTGAATATTTCTGTGAGTATGCACGTCCTATGTTTCGTCCGTACGCCACTTCTGGCGCAAATCCAACGCATGGTTTTATGAATGAGGCCCCAGGTAGCTTGTGAAAAAGAAAACATGCACCTCGTCTTTGTTGTTGTTTTGGGTCATGAAGAATAGTCAAATTCCAGACTAGTTTACATTCACTTTGATATGAGCTATTTTTCGTGCCACATTTTTTTGTGTTGTTATACACTGACTGCAAAAAATGACGGCATATCTGTTGTCTTTCCAGACGGGCCATATACGATACATTTGAACGGTTCTGCCTGAAGTATCCGGACCTGCAGTAGCCAGGGTGTCCTTACCTCCTTGGAACAGCACCAGGATTCCTGTCCCCAAGCCAGAGGCTTCCCTTTCGTATTATGTATCAAAACATTCTAGAAATGTTGTGGGTATATTGATACCAGTATTTGGTTGTTAAACTAACACTCAGGCCTATATTTCTATATTGGACTTTAAACCCATTGTCCTGTTTTTTACTAGTCCACTATGTTATCAATATGTGACCTGGAGAAACTCTCAAAAGGAAACACGCACAGCCTGTAATATTGTATTAACATTAAAATGGTCTACATGTACAGATGAGGAAATACAGGAAACGATGCATTTGTCTCCTACAGTGATCAGCTAATTAGTACCCAACATTTCTACCACTCATATTATTAAGCAGTACTAATTGGAGCAGAAGGACCTGTAAACGCAACTTGACTTAGGCTTTTTTTCCCCCAGCTCCTTTGGAAAAAATATTTGTCTGTTTATCTGCTAGGTGGTCTTCCCGTCGCTCTGCTGTTTCTGCCTGATCGAACAGTTGGTCCATCAGAGCTTTTTCACAGAGAGCTCTCACCTGCTGTGGCCATATACAAAGTTGATCAATCCAAAAGATTTAGTTGATAGAGACTAAACATCTTGGTTGTTCATATTTCCCACAAACAGATACACAGCAAAAATTAGGTAAGCACTGAAACAACGAGATGACCAATAACAAAGTAAATGAACCCACATTGCAAAACAACACACTTCAATGTATGGTGTTGGATAGCAATCCGTGTACCATTCGTTTATCTAAATAAAACCAAAACTCAAAAAACTAATAATGACTTGTTTCCTCAATATTCGTTTCCAAAACCAAAAGGAAATAACGGATAACAATGCTGTTTTTCCCATTTGCAATTGTGTGCTCAAATAAAAAATGGAAAAAACGGATAACGAGCCTTTCACCCCGTTTCAGACAGTTTTTATATTTTATATCGCGTGCGCACACACGCGCCACCTCCCCGGGACGAGCCGGCTCTCACTTTCATCGCACCACAGGGTTTCGTACCGAGCCCTTTAGCTTGCGCACGCGTTGGACTCCTTGGTCCTGTGATTCAAGAGGGCAAAACTGTCATTTTTGAGGTTTTTGTGACTTTTTCCCCACTAGGCCGAATGGAACAGAGCTGGGACAAGGGCTTCGGCGCGGCGTCTCCCCTGGATAAAGTGATCGATTTTCGGACACTTTGGCACAATAAACGAATGGTACACGGATTCTTAGACAGTCCCATCAAATCAATGTGAGACTAATGTGAGACAATGTGAGACTAATATGACTGCAAGAGAAGGCAGCTCCTCATGGGCTTGGATGGTTTGAAGATGTGGTGCTAAAATCGTCGTACCAGTAATTGTTCAAAGAAGGTCACGACAAACCATACAGGGCATGAGTGGCAGCCTCTTGAAATGGAAAGAATGTGGAGGCTAATTACAGGTGACATTAGGCGTTTATATTAGAGGACTATAGCCTGAATAAGCAAATGTAACGTACAGTAACTGTTCTGAGAGTAGCTGGTAGCTACTAACAGGTTAGAGACATGAGCCGCGTTCCCACCGCAGGAACTTTACCCCGGAACTAGGAACTATGGCCTGGTACTCGGTGTGTTCACACCGCAGGAACACATCGACATGCGGGTCAGCCGGGCCTGGAATCGGACTGCCAACCCTCTGATTGGAGGACGACCGTGCTCCCCACTCGCCCACAGTCGGCCAAAACATGATGGGGGCACGGAGTCCTAGTTTTTCTAATATATTTTGGTTATTTTTTTATTCACAGAGTGCTAGACGGAAGTGATAACAAGTAATATACTTTTTTCTTGTGTCGCCTCTTGATGGTGCTGATGTCTCACTGTTACCATGAATAAATACAGTGATGCAAAAACTGTGTTTAAATTAGCTCTGTGTTGCTAACATGACATGCCATGGGGGTCAGTTAAAGTGGAAAGCAGCAGTTGGGAACTTGATGTCCGCAGTTGTTGAAATTAGGATGTAGTTGATGCCAATGATTCTGTTGAATTAGTTTCTGTGCCATGTATTAAGCTGACCGTTGAAAATAGACTGTAAGTATTGAAATAATGCAACCAGCTCAAACACTGGTTAGGTAATGCCGAGCAGTAGTCTAACAAACAGGGGGAGCTTGATATTCTCAACTTAACTGAACCCACCAGGCTGCTATAAACCGTGGCCATGTTTTTAATGTAGGAAGCCAGATCTCTCAAGGGACAGGCTCACATGAAAAACGTGTCATCTCAGCTGCTGAGACCATGGGTTGAGAAAATGAGCGAGGTGCCACGACTTCCTTAGTCACCCTTTAATCAATTCAATCAATTCTTGGGTTTGCTAATTATATTTGAAGATTGCAAGCCCTCAAGGGCTAATTTGTGATTTTTGGCGATTCAAAATAGATTTTAGATATTGAATTCATACATCAAAAATTGATCTGATTGCCCAGAATTATAACTATTTTCTGTAGGGTTACCGCATAGGGTTCAAGTTCTTTATTTTTTTGTTCGTTTACATGTGTGAGGTGGAGGCGGATATGACGTCAGCTGTTCCGTCTACACCAGCTGATCGCAGCGCATAAGCAGATCCGTCATTACTGTTATCCTCTAATGTGGAATCCGGGAGCACAGCATCTATCCGCGTTCTCACGCGCTATTGACGTTCAGCGGAAAACTGCAGCGCGAGCCAGAGAAGCGCGAGCTTGACGAGGCCTGTTTGTTTTGGTTAATAGATGGGCCTTCTTGCAATGCTAAGCTAGGGAGCTAGTTGTCACTGTTTGAAGGGTTTATGAATGTAAATGACTGGTGACGTAGGTTAACGGTCAGTGAATACCCGAACGAACGATGCATTCCGGAGAAACGTTTTCTAGGTAGCTAATAACGTTATTGTCGTCAACGGGTAACGGTAACGCTGGACGGGGATTGAAGGCCGTGTGACGTTAGCCTGTCGGGTTTACACACACACACACGCACACACACACACACACACACACACACACACACACACACACATACATATGACAGACACGTCACTGTGTGGCAGCAGCGCTTTCGTCCAGCTGTAAGATGTGGCTGAAGCTTTTCTTCTTGCTCCTGTACTTCATAGTGTTGTTTATGCTAGCGAGGATTTTTGAGGCGGTAGTTTGGTATGAGACCGGTATGTTCGCCACTCAGCTGGTGGATCCAGTGACTCTGAGTTATAAGAAGCTGAAGACCATCCTCGAGGGTCGGGGCCTGGGATACTCCGGACTGGCTGAGAAGAAGGATGTCAGCGAGCTGGTCGAGAAATCAGGTACGGTGCGCTTCATTCTGATACTAGCAAGGCCAAACTCGGCTCCATTGGTAGGGCCGAGTGCCTACGTAGAAAAATACATCAATATTTGGAGGACATTGCGATATAACGTTACATCAGTAATTCGTAATCGTAAGATTAACATTTTACATTTTTACCTGATACCAAGTAATGGCCAAATCAATTATTGATGAAAGTCTTTAATCAGTTCAGGACAGAAGCACTTGATGCTGTTGTTCTGTCTCTGTCCGTAAACATTACAGAGTGTAATGTTTACCAAGCACCTTACCGCCTTTCTCCGGTCTGATCAGGGTCCAAGCGTTTTGTGCTTTGTGGGCTTTTTGACACAAAGATGGAATTGATTTCTTGGACTGGGACCAGGCTGAGTGTACTTTCAAATCCCCTTTACTGATATGTTTTAAAACACGCACAAATAATTGAGATTTTGTTTTGGGTTGAAGGATTAGCTCCACACTAGTTATGATGCTATTCATTTGACTGGTTCATCCAGATGTTTAACATAGATTTACGATGAGCTGAACCTTCTGTTCATTAATGGGATGATAAACATCACATGCCGTCACAATGAAGTTCACATATTCAAGTGAGCAGGTGGACAGAGGTTCTACTTGGTTTACTTTGTGTACTTAAAGAACTTAAAGAACACTTGTTGCAGCCATCTTTTAATTATGTCGTTTAAAAAAATATTTTTTTGCCCTGTTAATTAAAATTGCAATGTTCAATGAGATAAAATTAATTGATAACATTTTATTATGACTTAATATTATACTAATTAATATTATTTTTTATCAATATTTTTATGATTACCTACCTTATTATTATTATTATTATTATTATTATTATTATTATTATTATTATTACTAGAGGTGAATATATTAGCTAACACCAGCTTGGGGAAAGAGGACATGTCCTGAGACCATTCCAAGTCATGTTTGTCTCTTCTTCCTCCACAGGAGAGTTGACACAGGGCGAGCTGTACTCGGCCATCAAGAAGGAGTCAGAGCAGACGGAGGCAGGAGATGCCAGCACAACGTACTTCAGTGGAGAAATGCACTTTTATGAATTGGTGGAGGACACTAAAGATGGTATATGGCTCATTCAGGTAAAAGCACTTAATTAAGTTTTGATCAAATTATACAGTTGTGTTGCTCCTCTCCGCTCACCCGTGGTCGTACCTGTAACATAATGTACCAGGTGTAAATTCCAAAATCTAGAGATCACATGGTGTCACTTGCATATTGTTTCCAGATTCAGATCACATGTTAATATCCTGGTGTGGGGACAGGTCTTTCACTATCAGTTCTGCCTCAAGGACCACATGGGCCAAAATAACAAAGCTTTGCTGTAAAAGTTTGTTTCACTGGTATAAAGCAAACAGCATTATGGATCAGAAGTGTGGATGTTGCCATTAAAAATACTATAAAGCTGAATAAGGGTTAACATATCCGTTAAGTATTATCTGTTTGACCCTGTCATGTCCTTGTGTGTACCTGCAGGTCATCGCCCAGGACCGGGAAGCTCTGCTAAGTCGAGCCAACTGGGGGAAGATGGTGCAGAAAGTGTCTCGGTTTGGGATCAGAACTGGAACCTTCAACTGCTCTAATGACTATAGGTTGGAAAAGGGGCCTCTTCAAATGCACCAATACTTGTCATTTCTGAAAGATGCCCTGTGTTTGGTGGCAATATGATTGATTATTGCCAAAAGACCTGTTATGTCAAAGATTTTTTTTTTAGTCCCACACCCGGAAATGTGGACAGCACAAACAAATAAGAGACAAAAGTAGAAAAACAATTTTAAAACAAGCATAATAAGTAAGTACAAAAACAAACTAAACTATGATACAAATCTGACTGACTGGTTGTTAATATTGCACAGATTATTATCATTGCACAGTGGATAAAAATCTAACACAAAGTTTTTTTAGTAGACTAACTTTGTTACCACTGTCCTAAAATTAACCAGTCAACCATTCTGTTATCTTTTCACACGCTATTGTCTGCCATAGCAGACAGTAGCATGGCGTATCTGCTGTATATGGTGGTAGTCCTTAAACAACTGCTGTCAGTTCCAGTGTTGAAGCTAATGTAAGGGGCATGGTGAACTACTGACGAGCTGCTTGTGTGTTGGGTCCACCAGGTCCTGCATCAAACGTGGCTGGAAGTGCTCCACTCTCATCATGTCTGTTCCTCAGACGTCTGCATCAAAGGGTAAAGTCATGTTAAAAGAATACAACGGCCGGCGCATCGAAACAGAGCACATCTTCCGCTGGATGACCTCACACGTGGCTCATCGAATCAAAACCCTGCGTCAGTCTGAGCAGCTGGCGGAGGAATGGCACCACGACCCGGCCCACCCGGTGAAGATGTTTCTGTTTGCACGTCTATCCCAGCCGCCCGCCTTCTTCTCTGCGCTGTCTGTCAAGTTCACCGGCAGGATTGACTTCATTTTTGTGGATGTACGTTGCTGGGACAACCGCAGCATCCTATCAGAGATCGATGTGACACAGAACACCGCCTACATTCTCAAAATGCCGGAGGGCATCTATCGCTATGGCAACAGGTGATAATTGAACATACGGATGGAATGGGTAATTTATTGTTACAAATAATTAAAAATACTAATAATCCGTCTGTTTCTTCTTCCACCACTTGTCTCCACTCTTCTCCCTCAACGCTCCGCTCTTGTTTACTTCCTCCTTTCATGTCTTTAGTACTGGGGAGTTCTTGTCCCTGGCTGCCATGGATACTTTCTTACGTTCCATCCAGCCGGAAGTCAATGATCTGTTGGTCCTCAGTTTGGTCCTGATTAACTTGCTTGCCTGGATGGACCTCTTCATCACACAGGTCACTTCCTGTTTTTCTATTCAAGACAGTGGGGAATCAGTGCACTTGTAGTTTACACGTGTCTTTCGTTTTTTGATGTGACTTTATACTTCTCTCCCCTACATTTCAAAAGGCAAATATTGCACCTTTTTATGCCACTACATCTTTCACAGAAATGTAAAGCAGGTTTCTTGTTTCTTGCCTCTTAAGGTGAAACAGCCAGGTCTGCTCATTCGTCCCATCAGTCACCCAGTGATCAGTAATCGATGCGTTGGGCCTTTACTATACGGATTAGTATTTTAGTAGAAGGCAGATTTCAACATTTAGTAGAGGAGAAAGGGGAAAAAAGTTCTGTATTCATGGTCCAGTTTCACTCACGTATTCATTTTCATGGACAGGGAGCAACCGTGAAACGATTTGTGGTATTGATCCGAACTCTTGGAACCTACAACTCCATACTGCTGGTATCCTGGCTCCCTGTTTTGGTAAGAAATCGTCGGAGTTCCCACAACTGATGTCCTCCACTCATTTTCCTTGTGTTGAGCATTTATGTGATACAATCCTGCCCCCCCCTCCCTCCGAAGTTGTAAAGCTGGGGGAAACACTTAAATCCCCATCCTTTCGAATGGTTTCACATTACACCGCTGAAATGCATCATTAAGAAAGGGTGTCATTGAATCGTTTAGCCACCACTACCTTCAGCCTACGGCATTGGAAGCTGCATAAGCTAGCTTAGTGGCTGGAAGACTTTTTAACATCACCACTATTGACTTTTAGCCTCTGTGTGCACATATATATATATATATATATATATATATATATATATAACAATACATATGACACTACATATGACAATACATATGACAATACATATTGTCAAAAGTTGACTGTAAATGTGCAAGAGAGAACTTAAATAATAACAATTTTAGGGAACATCAGCGGTCTGAATTTGTTAATATTGTGCTCCATGTTGACATAATAGATAAGTGTTTCCCGATTGTAGGTAGTTCTAATAAAGTGTCCCCTGTTTAAAGCTGAAGACATGTTAATTGATAATAACTAATCAGTGATTGATCACTCCTCTAGGCTCTGTTTCAGCTGCCCTATCTGGAAACTCTGTATGGTTACAGCCTGAAGCTGCTTCGCTATGCTGACACCACCACTGTGGCCAGCCTGGTGAGAGCTGACTGGACCTTCTACTCATCCCACCCAGCTCTGTTTCTGTCCACCTACCTGGCCCACGGCCTGCTGGTTGACTACTTTGAGAAGAAACGCCGCTGTCGCATGAGGAGCCAAGAGGACAGCACCACCAACCTGGAGTGGCTTGCTAGTCTGTGGGACTGGTACACTTCCTATCTGCTCCACCCAATCGCATCGCTGCACCATATCCCGTCCGACCACTCTGACTGGGAGGATGACCCCAACTTCTTATTAGAGCGTTTGGCTTTCCCTGATCTCTGGCTTTCGCCCCTTAATAGACATTGACTATATTGAAGCACTGCCAACCTGGAACTTCAGGGCTGTTGGTGAGGAAACGGGAGAGGGACCTGTTGGCGGACTGGATGAAGAGACTGATAGTTCACATTTAGACACGGAGAGCAGGGAGCAGATGGACAGCAAAGCACAACTGTCCTTGAGCAGCAGTAGCTGTCCGCCTTATTGCTGTCGCCATGGCAACAGAGGCTCGTCAGCCGCTGACAGGGCCCTGAAGGATGGCTGCCTCTGTGATTGGTCGGTGTGGCCCTGTGGCATGCTGCAGTGCTCAGAGTGTGTTGTGTGTCTGGAGAACTTTGTGAGTAAGGAGCTGCTGCTGGGTCTGCCCTGTGGCCACGCCTTCCACCAGCACTGCATAGTGGTGTGGCTGGCAGCAGGCAGACACTGCTGCCCGGTGTGCCGCTGGCCCAGCTACAAGAAGAAGATGCAGAGGGGCGCGCAGAGCCCTGCTGGAAGCCCACTGCAGGACTGAAGGTCAATCCCCGTCCTGTTCATCGCACTTCATTGGAGGCAACTGGATATTCTTGTCCAATGAAAACTCCCATTGGTTAACACAGGAAAGAAGTACAACAAACAGTATAATGAATGGATGAACCCATGTGTAATGTCACACCGACGCTGTAACCTGCAGCTCCTCAGTCTTCTTTTTTTTTTCTGTGTCCTGCTCTATCACATCACATCTCATAGTCCATGTGTCTAGTGCAATTAAAAGGGAGTGCTGGGGCTGTGATGTGTAATTTACAACCCAAACACATAAAGTTGTTTTCATGGAAGGTACAGCTTGGTGATTGATGGGATGGAGACCCGAACCTTTTGAGGTACTCAGCCACACTGATTGATTGCAGGTGTGTGTAAAATGGTGCAGTTTGAAAACAGTTTAGAGGCTGCTCACGTGCAGATGTTCTTTCACATATCAGCAGAAAGAATCCTCAAGTTTGTAGAAGTCTTTGAGATAAAGATCCAACCAAATCAGCACTCTGCCTGCACTCGCCACGATACTAAATCATGTCAACGGCCTTTTAGATGATCTTAAGAATAGTATTTATTAGACAATACTTTATTCTAATCTAATGCTGAATGTGACTTTGAGCAGGAGCCTCAAGCCGCACAGTATCAGGTTACTTCTGTTACTAAACCAAATCAGTTAAAGCTGCACTGGCAGAAATTTTAGATAACCAGGAGGTCAACAACTGGAATGAAAAAAAGGTGCCAGAGGGTTTGGGAACAAACGCAGAGAGAATTGAAATTAATCCTTCAGCCGCTGGTAGCGTTTTTTCCAGGGTAGATAGTGTACACACGGCTTCTCCATCAGCTGACAGCAGAAAAACCAAAAGACCAGCGGTACAACAATGTGGAGCATTTAGCAGCTACGGAACGGCGCTAAAAAGCGATCCAGCTCAATGAGTGGCTCCCGCTCATGATGACTGGGTCATGATATCTACTTTATCGGACGGTCATGTGTTGATGTGTTGAGAGTTTGCTGAAAAAATAATAAATGAATGCACCTTTAACAAAACGGTGGTATTATTAAATAAAGATTAACTTACCTTATTAACTGTTCCATTGTTCTATGTTGTCTCAATTCATTAAAGACCCGATATTCTGACATTTGGTATTGTAGGTTTTGATAAAAAAGTTAAAGGCTAGAGTGGCATGAGCTGAAAAGTATGAAAGACAAGCTGATGTTAGAATAGGACTGTCGGTACCCTTTAGCAAACACACACAACAATCACTTCTAATATCACACCTGTGGAGCTTCTAGCGGGCACTTAAAAGCCAGTCGGGATTGATTAACTTTTAAGAAAGCCTAACTCTGAGCTCCCTCCTGTCCTCGGTCATTGTGTGCTTTGTGTTGGCAGGTGGTTCTCCCATCATTCTGGGTGGTAAGGGTCCGTATAGAGGAGCAGGGCTGTAGCTCCCATCAAAGTCACTTCATGTGTCATTTCATTGGAGGAGAATGATCCTCCCCATGTTCACTGTGGAGCGCATAGAATGTGGTGATGTAATCCATCGCAATATTATTTAGAAATCTGCAGCACTAAAGCACAATACCAACTGGCTTCATATGGGCTTCATATGACCTGATGGCATTTCTTCAAGAGGTTATCAATCAAAATCTAGTTTTGGAAACATTGGTCTCTCAGCTGATGCTGTTTGATTCATAGTTTGTGTCAATGATATGTTGTAAAGAATCCCTGCAATGGTTCAATAAAGCTGTGCCTATTGTACCGGTAGAGGAGTGTTCTTGTCCTGAATTTTAAAATCACTTTTATAGTATAAGTCCTTTAAGTCAAAGTCCACAATGTATAAAATAAATGTATACAATGTATAAAATACATATGTACACATTGTGGACTAGTGATTTTCTTTTACATTTACTTAACATTTAATCACCCAGGAAATAAATAAATGAATACAAATCAAGTGAAACACAAAGTGAGGCTAGCCACGAGCCCTAAAGTCAATCAGATCAGTACTCCCACATGATTAGAACAAGAGTGCTGTTGTTCACTAATCCACATTTAAGAGTTAATATGCAGCTGCGGCCTCACACAAAGTGCACTTTATGTGGTTACAGCACAATTGTTAAGACTTGAGAGCTCTCTCAACCCCCCCTTCCAGCGCCCCACTGCAGAGTATAATAATAATAACGGGCACTCGGTAGAGCGCATATCATTAACACATTAACACTTTATATCATTAAGGAGACATTTGGGTACTGATCATAACACCCAGATTTGGACATTTTCAACGGTTAGTCCGATCATCGTGAAAATTAGTGTGTGACCTCCTTGAGGTAGGTCCTATATAATTATATGGTCGAAACTGAAAAGTTCGAAAATTGCAAATTTACGTCATCTTGTGACGTCATTTTGACGCACTTGCGTCAGAGTGGATTATTTGAAAGGTATTTCATTATAGAACAATATGGCGTTGGTTTCATGACAATAGCTCCATTATGAAAGAAGTTATGGTCAAAAGTGTCTGTTTGACCTTTTTATGACCTTGACCTTGACCTGTGACCCGATCGCTCCCAAAATCTAATGACCAATCAACCCACCAAATTTCATGCGATTCGGTTCAATACTTTTTGAGTTATGCGAATAACAAACAAACAAACATATTTACAAATAAATAAATACACAGCGATCAAAACATAACCTCCACAAAAGTATTTTGCGAAGGTAATAATTGTTTTCAACGCTTCTTTAATATTTAATACCAGCAAAACAAGGAAGCCTTGTGCTAAATTGCGATTGGCAGTTAGATCACTGCCTTCAATTGTCCACGCAATGTGCCTTTGGGAAATACATCCCAAATAGCTCTAAAGGACTGTGACTAAAGCGAGTGGATAGTGTGAATGTTAGTTCAACCAACACCAGCAAATACTCTTAATTACCATCTGGGATTTTGGTTTCACTGAATTCAATCTAAAATGGCACAAATCATGAAAATATAATTTGGCAACTGCAGTTTCTTCCACATAACAAATAGTGAAAGCTGAGCCAATCAGAGCATGCTGTGCTTTTCTGAGATGGGGTCTTAAAAAAAGTCCTCAAAAGTGCATTTTTAGAGGGAGAATACAGGTATATTCAGTCCACCTTTAAACTACTAACACACCACAAATACAAGTATGAACCTTAAACTGGCCGGCTTAGTGGCAAACACATGACCTTGAGTCTCACAGCTTCTGACTGAAAACATGTGGATATTTTTTTTTTTAATACCTGGGGGCTATTGTACAAAACCAGGATAAGGGATTAAGCCGGGATATTTAAGTTGTCCTGGATGAATTTAGCTTTGACTTGGTTGCACAAAAGCAGGTTAAAATAAACCCAGTGAAGTAACCACAGAGAATTATTCCTGGAGTCTCATGTTATATCACTCTAAAATAAGCCGCTCTTATTTGAAACAAACATGTGCAACGTGCAACCGATTAAGCCTAAGCCGCGATGAGCGGATAACAATAGCCCCCAGGACTTCTGTTCCTTGATGATTTATATGTTAATAAATTGTAGCTGTAATCTCATGGTTCAAATAGTACTGGATTATATTTGGTTGATTCATGAACCATGTAAGGCAATTGAAATTACAACACCATGACATTGTTGTGGTGAATGTTTACACAATCATTTTGATCGTGTTGTAACTATTTGATTTGCCCTCTTTCTTCCGTTTTCTGTTTTTGTTTTCAACAGCCTGAAATAAATGACATGAGGTCTAGACAGCAGGAAGCGATGACACCTTTTAAAGCATGTACCATAACAACGAGATGAACCTATATACTTTGAGATATCTCAGCACTTACCAAAGTAAGTAGAGTAGGTGTTGAAGGCTTTTGCTAAACTTACTAGAAATCTTTCTTTCATGTAGACCTCAAAGATATGTACAGTAGAAAGGAATTGAATCACATAAAACACAATTGCTTCAGTCTGATCTTCCCTTGTTTGACCTCCTCTCAATTAATTTTTCAAAAAAGAAAAGCTCCTCCAAGGTGGGCTTTTTGCAGCCTGAAACCCAATAAATAAAAACTAGAAAATTCGGCGGAGATCTGTGGCTGAGACTGCCCGAAGATGTTGCAATATACACAATACAAGTATTGGATTCTATACACATGCAATGACCCCAATTCCTCTGAAGCAGCTTTCGTCCGTTGCCAATAAAGCTGCCAGAAAAAGGCCAGATTGACAATTATTGGAGATATAGAGGAAGACTGGAAGTGAGTGAGAAAGAAAAAATGAATAAGAGAGAGAAAAATAGACAGAGAGACGAGTAGAGACAGAGAGAGGGAGAAATTGTGAGTGAGCAAGCGCGAAAGAGAAGTAGATGGAGGGGGGTCAGGTTGGAGGGAGGGACAAGCGAGGGGTTTGCAAGATGTCGGTCTGAGTTGACTGTATAGCTGCGTCATGTGACTCCACTAATCAACTAATACTAATCACCTGTGTCGGAGACTGATTGGTCTGTGTGATTGCCACGGTGAAGTTGATCAAAGGGCAAAGAGAATACAGAGGTTTACCTACAATCCTCAAATACATCAACATAGTCGCAAAACTATAAATCAAATCCAAAAGATAAGTATATATGAGAGAACCGAGACTCTGCCGAACGGTAACATATCCTTTATATGTCTTTCCGAAACTTTACCGGCAGTTTTGAAAACTTCGACCTTCTGCTGTCTCTGACAAATATCTCACCAGATTTATATTGGACTTTGTCTCACTCACGGGGGGGATTTGGCCAAAAGTATAAGTCAGTTAGGACGATGTGACAATGGAATCTATCATTTAATCAAAAAATGAAACATGAAGAGTGAAAAGGTCAATGCTGGCGAAATATAAAATGTCTTTTCAACCAGCTACTGAAGCTGCTCCCACTCTAGGTTTTCAGTCTCCACTCTAGCCTGTTACATACACACCCTTTTAGCATTCAGCATTAAGCTTTCAGCCTTCCAATACGTCTTCAACTTTCAAATCCTTCTTCTTCCTCAATCTTTCAGCTACAGACACATTTAGACTTTAAAATGTTAACAAAACCCCGAACTATATTTAAAAAATCCAGCTTTTATGTATGTATTCTTTTAAATTTCAGTGATTAGGACCGAATTTGTTTCAGAGATTTATATTTATGTGGCAGGTTTGAGTGAAGACTGAAATGCTAAAAAAAAGTGTTGTGATTTCATGCACCTGTGAGTCTCTCATTAACTTAGGGACCTCTCCCACGAACTCTGTGTCCTCTCTCGTTAAATTAGTTACCTACATTCTGGACCGAAACTGATTCACAACAGTAATCTTATTGTCTGTCAAACAATCATTGTCACACTGAAGACACACACATTTGATTGGTATTAAAGAAACTGCACTTAGCTGGTATAAATCCTATTTATCGGATCAATCCCAGTTTGTGCTTGTAACGGTGAATCCTCGAAGACCACCAATGTTGGTCACAGAGTCCCACAAGGTTTCTGTGCTTGGACCGATTTTATTTACCCTTTATATGCTTCCTTTGGGCGACGTCATCAGAAAACCCTGCATCAACTTCCATTGTTATGCAGACGATACTCAATTGTATCTGTCGATCAAGCCAGAAGAGACCAAACAGCTTGTTAGACTTCAAGAATGTCTTGGCGACATCCAAACTTGGATGACGTGCAACTTCCTGATGCTAAACTCAATCAACAGAAGTTATCTTGATAGGCCCAGAGCGCCTTCGAAGTCAACTGCCGGGGGACTTCTTAGGACACACCAAACTCCTCTCTCACTCACTCCTTCTACTAAAATCCACTTTGCATTAATGCACATGACTAATTAAGCTCCTTCCCGGGAGTTTTTTTGTGCTTTCTCGCCAAGCAGGTCTCTGCAGATCGTAGTTCTTTCAGGACCCTAGTCCTGACTCTGGCCGTGGCCCTGCTGGCACCTGCTGCTGCCATCATCACCATCATTATTTTAAATGATTCATATTACTATTTGTGTCATCATAAACCAACAATAACCTTTCCTAAAATCTTTGTGCTTTCCCTCCCCACAGTCTTCTGTGGATGGTGGTTCTATCTGATGGTGGTTCTCTCTGATGGTGGTCGCCCCTGCAGTGGTCCTGCCGTACACCTGGCATGCTACTTGGAGTTCTTTTGAATTATTTCTGTTATAGAAATTTAATGTATTCTACATCTGTATGAGTCATTCTGTACGCATGACATCCATTGCTGTCTGTCCATCCCGGGAGAGGGATCCCTCCTCTGACATTCTCCCTAAGGTTTCTTCCCTTTTTTCCCCTGGAAGGGTTTTTTCATGTTTTAGGGAGTTTTTCCTGTGCCGATGTGAGGGTCTCGGGACGGAGGATGTTGCATGTGTACAGACTGTAAAGCCCTTTGAGGCAAATTTGTAATTTGCAATTTTGGGCTATACAAAATAAAATGAATTGAATTGAAGAGGGCTTGAGGGTATGTCGACGCATGCCTTCCTCCACACTGGTTTTCCGACTGAAGTTCCTTTGGCAGGGCCAAGTTCTGTGCTGCTTTTGGGTGTGGAACTTGAGTTTGATGTCCCACAGCAAGTGCATTCAACCCTGATTTTGACAATACATTTATCTGAGACAAGTTAAATTATAATGAGAAAATGAACACCAAGCATCCAGTATTGCTTTTCATGAATTCATAAATGCACTTTACCTTTGCCGTTTACACTTTTATTTCATAATGCGTATTTCATAATTTACCCACAATGCATAGTGTGTTCCTTGCATGCGTTACCCAAAACTTGTGTGGTGATTGTCTTTTAATTTACTTTTATCCCTACTAAGTTACTGAATGCATATTATTTTTTATTTTATTTTTTCTAATGTGTGCTATTGATACTAAAACTACTTTTTCTGTTCCTAAAACTACCAAAATGACTTCAAAAAGTACAAATGTTTGTTCTTCTCAACTTTTTGTCGACTTTGCACTTTGTACCATTTCTGTATTTTTACCCGTCTTTTGACATTCGTATTTAGCTTGTGCTATGTATATTTGCCGCCGTGAATGTATTTTCAACAATTCTTTGTACTTCATTTAAACTTTTTCATCCATATATTTTCAGCAAATCTATTGAAGTTCATTTCAGCTTCTCACATTTGTTTTATTTTTGACAATTCTTTGAATTTCATTGCAGCTTTTCTGAAGTGTGTATTTTGAACAATGTTTTGAAATGTGTTTTTTGCCTCTCAGCTTTTCACAGTTCTAACCAAAACTCGCAGCCTGTACTTTGTAGGCTGTATAAGAATACGATTTATGTTGTGTAAAGGGGCATTAAAGGGGTCAATATTGACCACTCTTTACTAAAGCCTCTACAGATTTATTCTGCCTCTCTCAATTAGACCAAAACTTTGCGCAGTTACTGTCTACAACAAATTGATGAGTCAATCTCATTAACTTTTCATCATCACTTTTAATGCTATTGCAGAAAAGGCCCAAAAACAGATAGCACTGAGGAATGTATTAGTTAAACAGCTTTTTTACGAACCTATTACCGGGGCAATGCACAAGTATTAGTTTCATGAAGCTCATCATGAAATCCAAATAGTTTTACAACCCTGATTTGTTCAAACTCATTTCTTTACCGTTTATTATCTTTAAAGTTTCTGCAAGAGGGAGAGAGTCCCCAAAAACAAACAACATGGAAGAATGAATTAGTTAAAAGTGTTTTTGCAAGAAGCAGAGAATGCCAAGATTGCGTTAGTAAACAGTGTTTCCATCAAACAATTATGTTACCAATGTATAAGTATTACTTTCATGATGCTACCATCATATCGGAGTAGTCTTACAACCAGATGTGTTCAAACAAAGTTTTTACCAATTCATCAGTTTTAAAACTATGGGGGTTTTCTTTGGACCTTTTTATCATTTGTCAAAGCTTTTTCAGCAGCAGATAATACCTAAATGGACAGTATTTAGGAATGCATTAGTTGAAAATGTTTTCATCAACGTATATCTTCAGGGATGTACAAGAATCAGTTTCAATACATGTATACATAGTATATAAATGAATACTCGTATACGTGCACATATACATACTTACATACCTACAGACATATACGCTTAATCACAAACAATTTGTCTTAGGCCACCATACATTTAACAAAAATTGATGTTTTAAACTGTTTTTTAAAATAATGAATGGAATAACTTCTCTTAAGGTCATCGGTGAGACTGTTCCACAAGTCGACTCCTGTTACCGAGATCGTTTTCATATTGAAATTAGTTCTAAACCTTTGTTTTCTAAACATATTCTCTCCTTGTAGGTTATATTTCTGTTCCCGTTCATCCAACAAGCATAATACAATTTTCATATGTACTTTAAACGTAAAGACCGTGGTATTCAAACTGACAAGATCTAGATGTTTTATTGCTTTAAATTAGAAACATATTGAGTTTACGGGTTCATTATACGGGGAGTGATTGACTATCCTTATGCCTTTTTCTTGTAGGGTAAAAATAGGTTTTATATTTTAGGTGTAGGCTTGCCCCCATATTTTGACACAATAAGAAAAGTATGGACCAATAAGAGAACAATACAGAATATACAAAGATGGCTTGTTTAAAAAGTACTTGGTTCTATGTAATATGACTATTGTTTTGGACATTTTTAATTGAACATGGGCGATATATATACACACCAGAGTATATATCATATATACTGTAGCGGCTAAACTTAACTGAGGGGCTGCATAGACAGGCTAAAAGAAATTGACGCGCTGGCTACTGCACGAATATGACTTTCGTTTAGTAAAACAAAACAGCTTCCGCTTTTGATGCTTATTTTATTTCTCACCGTTTCAAGTTAAAACCATTCAGCAGTGTCATACACAACAAATAACGTGACGGAGCCGGAGCGGTAAAAAAACGGTGTGCTCCTCCGTGTAGCAACGCCTGCCAACTCTCCGAAAGTGCTCACCTATAAGGAAATGTCCACCCACCCCACGAGGACACCTACTGGTGTAATTTGGTACCTTCCACACATTGACAGAAATGGCTCCTACATATACTCTGGTGCTCCATTATATATAACACTTTTTTATTTAAATGAAAAGGAAACAAAAGCTTGTTAGTTAAATACTTAACAGTCAAGAACTGTATCAAAATTACCGGCTGACGTAGACGTCATCAAGTCAGCTGCTGTTCCAATTGCGGAAATGACCGTTCGCCTGTACACGTGAGTGTACTCCCGGCTAGATGTCTTCAGGCAGAGTATAGAACGTCCGCACATGGCGGCCATCTTGGTACAGTGCGCTCGCACACCCATAACATGGTGTTCGTAGTGGTACATGTACTTCAAATTATAATAACAATTTTCAACCGATTTTTCAACGGTTTGGTTTGTTATAAATGTCACATATGTAGTTATGACCCTGCATACTAATGTTATGTTTAATGTCATTTTCGTATGAAAACCCATGGTTATAATTATAATTTTTTGTATGTAAGTTCGACTCCGTTGGCCGGCAACGCGAATCAGACATCTAGCCTTTGTATATATCTATGGGATGCATCACCCGACTGCGTTATGTGTAGCCTACGGAATGGGACAGCCGAGTCGCAGCTGAGGTGACGCGTCCGGATAACAAAATCAGACACATCTAAAATGTCTGCCGAAGAGCCTCAAATATTCATTAGGCTGTGTGACAGAATCCTAACGGAGTTAGCGGGAGCGCGCCTCAAAGTCCGTGAGGCGGGTTGGGATTGGACCCACGAGCAGCAGATGGCAGCACGTGCCTCCGGAAGAAGAAGACCCATTACGGAAGTAGAGTAGGTCCACGACAGTAGAATATCTAGAGAGAGAATGGAGAGCCCGGAGTTATCTTTTACTCTGGCCTATGTAGTTCTCTCTCTCTGCTTCGTGTTCACGCCCAACGAGTTCCACTCGGCCGGTTTAACCGTCCAGAATCTGTTTTCGTCCTTGCTGGGAAGTGAGGATGTGGGCTTTATCCAATACCACGTCAGGAGGACCAGCATTACCCTACTGGTCCACTCCGCACTGCCTTTAGGTAAACTCTCACCCAGATACGGCAGTAACTATGTCAACACGTGTAATTTATTATTCAAATGAAAAGACGGAGTTATAACTCCGATCAGTGACATCAGCCGGCCGATATTAAGCTAGTTCTTACTATATTGAACACTGTTAACTAACGTTAAGTTGATTCTTTGGTTTGACACCCGTCATGTCAGCTTGATATGTTACTAGAGGTCCTGTTACAACACACACACACAGACACGCACACACACACGTCCTCTGCTCGTAAATGCCCACAACTAGGCTGCCACATGCCTTTAGCTTGAGAAAGAAAAGGAAGGAGTCAGAATTCTAAATTATGATATATACACTGATGCATTTTTATCATTGCTGTCGTATGAGCATAACATTGTTCATGGTAACACATTTACTTTTAATAGAAGTCTCAGCATTGCATAATGTAACATGAATGGGCCGATCAATATCAATCATTTTTCTCTTCTCTGCTCTTTGATTGGTTCACATTTAAGAGCATCTCAGGAACTTTAACCTGTTTAATACTAATGCATATGGATATAATAACCTTGCATACTGTATATTTTTACTGTATATCACTACACATTATGTCTCTCTTCAAACATGAAATAATAAAAGACTCTCAGGTTGAAGGGTAGTTCAAGTGGCTTCTATCAATTTGTTATGAGATAGATACTTTCCTAAAGGATACACCACTGGCGAGGGATTTGAAGATCCTCCATCAACACAAAGAAGCATATTGAAGTGCACCCATGGTAGCACAACGTGACGTAAACAGATGAACAACCTTATTGCACGGTCGTTCTTTTAATCCGAGTATTGGATGTTCGATCCGACGCCCTGCTGACCCTTGTGTTTATGTGACCTGAAGCAAGACACTTAACCCAAACATTGCTCCTGTAGCTGGGACTACTGTGTGAGAATGGTGTGAATGTAAGTTACCGATGGGCAGGTGGCACTGTGTATGTTAGCTGCTGTCACCAATGCGGTAATGGGTGTGAATGGGTAAATTATGACATGTATGGTATGGTTTGCAGTGACACCCCCCCCTCTATAACTCGAAGGGTTTTTGTCCTTTATTTACTACTGATGTTATCATGGAGAGGGGCTATGTCAAAGATTAATCAAAGATCACCCAGTTTATTTAAATAAGGATATCTGTGGACTTTAGCTTCGTACCTGTGTGTCAATAATAGGCCGTAACAGTGAAACAATAGAAGTTTGTTCACAAAAATGAGTGTGTGGAATATTGCTTTGAGATTGCAAATTGGGCTGGATTAGCCTTCGGTTCCTGGGTTTCTACTTGTTAGTTTTAAGACCAGTCCGAAACACAGTTCTTCCATTTGCTGTCTGTAAAAAGATAGAGGAGTGCAATTTTCTGAACTGCATGCATACAGCACTAATTTTCCTATTTATATGTTGATCCACTAGCAAAGGTGAATGGTACAAAAGTAGTCAATGCATTAGACATGTATTTAGTCATTTAACACAATTAAAGTTAGTGAAGTGTTTTAAAATGATACTCTGTGTTCTTATGAAGGAATGTATAAAATGTTATGTGAGACTTAATTGACCATAACCTTTTTTTTTTTACTAGTATTCACCTTCATTCTGCTCCCATTGAATGCATTACCTCTCATATTTGTGTAACCAAATATATTTATTATGCAGCTTAAGCCTGAAGTATCAAGGAACATCTGACTTTAAATCCCCAAATCCAACATGTCACAATAAGAAAATTCAAAGAAGCTAATGTGCAAAAGAACAATAGTTAAAAACAACATTTTGCACTTTATTTTCCGTGAACTGCAAATCTCTTTTTGATCTCTGTTGGCAGTAAAATGTGGTTGTACATCTAAAATAGTTATTAAAAGATATTAAAGTTTTAAGAGGCTGACGATGTTTTATGAGTTTATATATTGCTATATTTGCTCGAAAAAGTTACTTGGACAAAGTTACCAATTAACCAAAATATGCAAGAACTCCACATGGCAACAATTTTATTTTTCATTTGTTGATAACTGTGTTCTCTCTCAATAGGGACTGTCTAAACACAAGAAGCCTCCTGGTAATGATGCACACATTGACGAATTAGTCAAGTTTGAGTAAACCCTAAATTCATTATTAATAATGCATTGTTTGGACATTAACACTCATTTGTATGCCCTTCATCAATGGTTATCTACAGGGTGCGAGATTTGTGGGGTAGGGGGGATTCCCCCCCCTCTGGTTTTCCTATCCCCCCCTCTGCTAAATTATTTTTTATCTCCGGGGGGACAAGGATTTTCCCCCCTTGATAGAGATGAATGCAACTTAACTGCTAGCCTACTTAAACTCTTGAAATCTAACGATCTTCAGTGTCGATACATCAGAGTAGCAATTCAGCAGCCTTCTGGCATATTTCTGAACATCATCCAACACAAAAACATTGTAACATTTTAGTGCGGGAAGTTCGCAGGGGTTCGTTGTGCTTCTGCATCCTCCTTGTCTCCAAACCGTCCGTGTGCGTAAAAGTGAGCTTCAAGCCAGTTGGACTTTGGATCCCATCGGGGGAAACTTAAATTGCTCAGAGGAGGGAGGTGGGGGGGGTTCCGTAGCAAAGAATAGCACCCAGCTCTTTAATAATAAGAGAAGCGCGGAGCTGCATTACTGTGAGTGATGACCTATTACCTTTGTATCTGTTTTGCATATTTACATGCTTTAGACATATTTTATTTGTTATTTATAGTAGTAGCTTACTGTGATGGTTTTCCACGTCCCCGATTTTTTGGCGCAGTGAGTGATGTCCGTGTGCGGAGTGCCAGCACTGAACATATCGTCTTAAAACAACTAAATTAACAAGTTTTGCCATGTTGTGATGGGGACTAATCCACGGACCCGAAAAAAGGCCTGTCTACCCTTTGCGTTCTTCTCCCGAGTTATGCAAGCTAAAAGTCCAATGTTCTTGTCCATATGAATAATTAAAAAAAAACATCCCCCCCTCTGCTTTTTTTGTCAAATCGCACCCTGGTTATATACATGTTTGAATCAAGATTAAAACATGTATATATGTTAATACTTATTAATACTTGTCTATAACCAATGAACAGTTGTTTGGCAAAAGGTCTATGTGTCTATGTGTGTTTTGTGGGGACTGGCCCTGCAGGCCGTGATCCCAGGGAAGCCCGGAAGCAGTGTATCCACACGGTCATCAATGACCAATCCAATGTGCAGAAGTACGAAGAACGTAGCAAACACCTGTGAAGGTCCTCTTGGGCTGCTTTCACACATTTAGCAGTCATGTTTAAACATGGGGTGGTGGGTTATATGGGTTATGGTGCTGTTTATTACACATGAATCCCAAAGCACTCATGTCTAACTTGTTGTCTCTCTCTCTCCAGGTTACTACTTGGGGATGTGTATCGCAGCGCCAGAAAAGAATCTCGGATACATTCACAAGGTTCGTCCGTCTGTCTGTCTGCAGATTTGTGAACACAATTCTACACACATGAATTACACTTCATAAAGTAGTGGAAGAGATTGATCATGGACCTCAATTCCTCTGAAGCAGCGTTGGCCCGTTCCCCATAAGCCTGCAAGATAAGGGAAGATTGACAATAATTACTTGATGTTTATGTTGTCATTTCATAAGAGAAGCATTTAGCAGGTTGCAACCAGGCTGACAACCTTCTGTTCTGCTAATTTAAAGCCAATGATTCATGCGTTAAAGCTGCCTTCCCTCTACTGACCACCAGGGGGAGACTCCTCTAGTCCTATAGAAGTCTAAGAGAAGACTACTTCTTAGTTTATTACTTCAGTAAACATTACAGTTTACCACATTACAACATTACCACTGCCGTTCAGCCCCCACACGCTTGGTCATACATCTACGTGTCGCTCACACTAGCGGACAGAGAGCACCAGGCGGACAGACTATTATTAGTTAATAAAAAACAACAGAGACGGTTGGACTCTGAGTTGGTGACTGTAAAAAATCAAAGCGCTATTGGCCAATATTTTGTTCAATCATAATAATAGTTAAGTGCTGTCATATCAAAAGTTAGGGATTGTATTATACATTGCTTTGAAATAATGATTTCCCATTTCTGCCTCAGCTATACAGAGTACAGTCTTTGCCTACCAAACAACGTTGAGATGTTCTCAGCAAACTCGTCGTAGTTTTCAATATGGGTCTCAGCCATGTTGTATTTGCTGTCTCAGCAGGTGAGTGACAGCTGGAGAACATTTCTCCTCCTCGCTCTCTGCATCCAGGTGACCAGCTGGACACTTGTCATCTACTGGTCTCGGCATCATTGGCGCAACCATCCAATCTGCCAGGCTCTGCAGGCCCACATACAGCCTCCTCACTCCGGCTGGGGCTCTGTGGCAACCAACGTAAACACTGAGTTCAGACGCATAGACAAGTTTGCGACAGGGGCGCCTGGAGCCAGAGTTATCGTGACAGACAGCTGGGTGTTGAAGGTGAGTGAGAAGCTTCAATGTTTTGGTGCAAAATAGATCTCCCCAAACCCCAGAAGTTGTTCTGCTGTCTATATGAATATACGGTTCTTAAATACTAGGTGTCATTATAACTACATGTGTGGGTTGCCGGACGTCTTCCAAGAAGTCTCCTTTAGGAGAAATTGTGTTGAATTCCAGCTTTTTTTTCTATGACAGGTGAGCAGCGAGGAGTGATTAACTAGTTCAGCAGTCTGGAGGAGAGCCCCTTAAATAACATTGTATTACACCTCAGGAAGCATTCACACACAGCCACCGAGCTGGCTCATGGGATTAGTTCTCACCCGATCAATAGCACTGAATCAGCAGGAGTTTCAGGCTATGCTTCACCAGCAGCTCGTCTTGTCAGAGTACTACAGGGGTTTGAAAAAATGGTTGAATCCTCTTCATATCGCAGTGTTAAGGGTACAGCACACTTAGTTACTGTCTGAGATGAAAAATCATATCTTCCAGATTTCTATACTTTTTACTTCATTTGCATGTCAGGTTAGCTGTTAGCTCTGTCTAAAATAGACTGCATTAGAAATCAGGCTGTCAGGACAAAAAGAGCCTGAAATAGTTACTCTTTTTTGGACTTCCAGTTGTGAACATACACATTGACGACGTGACTGTGTGCGTTTGTGTTAAGTTAGCTGGTAATTGCAGTTACGGGCTTAATTAGAAGGACACTGAAGGCTACAAGCAATACATTTCTTGATCACCCTAAAACAATGGTTCTCAAACTTTTTACACCAAGTACCACCTCAGAAAATACTTGGCTTTCCAAGTACCACCATAATGACCAACACTATACAGTAGCGTAGTAGGCCTAAGTATTCATCAAAAACAAGGCAGAGGTTTTATTCCTAAAGAAGTATATTTAATATTGTCAGGCATTGTAACATTTTACACAATTTCAACAGTAAGACTGCGCTTAAATATAGGAGACATTTTTTTTTAAATTAGAATTTATATTTATTTCAGTGATTCTTTGGCGTACCACTAGAGGTAGCCACGCGTACCACTAGTGGTACGCAGACCACACTTTAAGAATCACTGCCCTAAAACAGTGGCTTGTATTACTGTGGCTGTAAAGATAACTCATGGTGCTATTAGGTTGCTGTGAATACGGGAGCCCTCCCTGCTTTTTGCGGCGACTGGGTGAGAAAACAGTAACAATGGTGTTGTACAGCAAGAAGTATGCATTAAAGCAGAATATTGTGCTGGAAAAACAACACATTCTTTTGGGATTTTATCAATCAATCATTTTTGGCTGATTTTTTTCTCGACAATGACAGCTGCTTGGATCTTTGAAGCCCATATTATGCCCGTACCTTGTTTTTTTGTGGTCTGAATGAAATGTCTAAAACATACTTTGCTCAAAATACCACGTCTGTGTCTACCGCCCTTCACTGTCTGTCAGTCAAATACAGTTTTGCAACCATATCACTTTGAACTAGAGTCAGAACCTGAACAAGAAGAGGCTCCACAACAAGTTTAAGAATTTAGGGTTCAACAGGATGTTTTTGAATAATTTGTATTGAGATATGTAAATTTGTTAGTTAATTTGATTTAATTTGTTTTATAAATTACAAATGACACATTTGTCTTAGAGTCTGTACACATGCAACATCGCCTGTCCCAAAACCCTCTTATCGGCACAGGAAAAACTGCCCAAGAACCTTCAAAAGGTAGAAAGGCTATTTACTTACTATTTATGTCCCTGGTAACCATATTATAAAAAAGCAACAAGGTACTCAAGGCAGGACTTATTGCTTAATAAAGAGTCTTACTCCTCGCGAGTAACCACTCTTTGATCAGCTTAGTACCTGGTAGTACTTGCAAAAGATGTGACACATGTTTAGCAAGTACTACAATCATATGTTACATTCTTGCAAATCCAAAACCTTTATTGTAGAGCGTGCCTAATTAGCGAGGTGAAGACCAGTTAAACCAAGCTGTATCTTATCCCCCCGGTGGTGGTTGGCTTCCCATTTAAGTTTTTTAAATTAGACATTTTCTAAATTCTAGACATTTTCCGAATGTTTTTTCACAGCCTGACTGTCTCTGTGCCTCTCAAGGTGACAACATATCACGTCTACATGGCCTTACAGAGTGAATGTCATGTGACAGTGACGCAATCCAGGCAGCACCAGCTGAGTCCAGACTTTACCTCCCCAGCACAGATCTTAACCCTGAGAGTGGACAGCATCAACCCTGCTGTCAGACCCTTTGATATCAGGTGTGTGTGCGTGCGTGCAAGCAAGCATGTGTGTCTGTGTGTGTTGCCAGGTAAAAACTTCACTTCTCAACTGTTTCTAGGGTCATCTCTACAGAGTATGCTGAACTCAGGGAGAAGCTCCATGCTCCAATCAGAAACTCTCCCAATGTAGTGATCCACCAAACCATGAGTGAACTCTTCTTGGAAACATTCAGGGCCCATGCGGACCTCAACCAACCGTACATGGTGCCCACTGGACAGGTAATATTTCTATCTGTGTATTTAGATCCAAACCGTAGGATCACTAAGCTGATTCAGAAGCATATTTTCTCTCCTTACACAGGAGATGGAGCCCTGTATAGGCTGTATGCAGGTTCCAGCAAACATCAAGCTTGTCAGACTCTGCCAGGCAGAAGGTAAGAGAGAGTTTGTATATACGTTCGAGGCACTGCTGACATTGACAGCAAAACTTGTATATGGGCTCATAGCGAAATGTGTATATATTAGGGCTGTCAATAGATTTAAAAAAAATAAACTAAGAACCCATTTTGCAATTCGTTCATCTCGATTAAATGTGATTAATGAATGTTATTGGTTTTGTTACAATGTTTGTTTTTCTTCTAAAGACTAAATTATACAAGAAGTATTTAGACCGGAAGTAAACATTAACTATGTTAAATAATTTTGTCGCATAGATCAACACGCTATTGTTGACAGCCCCCAGTAATACTACACTTTTCCAAATGTGACTGATATTACATAATCTGTGTATGCGTGTAATCTTAATGTACTTTCCCTAAGTCAGTGTAAACATCAACAATTCTGAATTTATCCATTTAATTTTTGTTATTGTCATCTATGGTCGTTATTTGTAAAAATGCATTTAATTAGTAGTTTTAGTTATGTATTCTACTGCTTGAATATAGGATTAGAAAGTTATTTAGGTCATAATTTACACCAAATCTCTCTTCTAGAGATTGTATGCATGGTAAGAATTTAAGTTACTGATTGGCATGTTTCACTGTGTATGGTAGCTCTTCTTATCATTGGATAAATGGGTGTGAATGACGGCGTAGCTGTCGGAGGCCTTTTTGATACATTTTGATATTGCTCTGATGAGTAGTGTCTTTTAGTCAATTCCTTTCATTTATTTTTCTCGCTTTGTTGTTCCTATTCTGACCCTGTAAGCGCTGTGTTTACAGGAGCCCCTAACGAGTCAGAGTGCCAGCAGTGTTTCTGCAGACCCATGTGGTGTCTGTCCTGTCTGGGTCGATGGTTTGCCAGCCGCCAAGATCAGCAAAGACCTGAGACATGGTTGTCCAGCAGAGTACCCTGTCCCACTTGTAGAGCCAAATTCTGTATACTTGACATCTGTGCGGTCCACTGAGAGGAGTAAACGGATCAAAAGAGATTTTAACAGCTCAAAAGGACAAAAGGATAACTTATCCACTGGCTTATTATGTGTATCCACTCTGGGTGGTGTTGAGAAACATTGGTTTTGAACCCTGACATGGTGTACATGCATGATTAATGTGGCATTTTGAGAAGAATGCTTGTTTTAGGTTTCAGCCCCAATCAGAGAAGAGGGGTGACAACGTTTCGAGAACCCATCCTCAATGTGTTTAGCTTAGCACAAAGATTGAATGCAGGGAGGAAGTCGAAGGGAGGAATAAACAAATGTAAAGGCAACCTTTCAGGAGAGATCACATGGTTATTTAGGAATAGCCAGTCAGATCCAAGAATTCAACTTACTCCTTATATGTTTAATGTAATCCTGCAGAATTACAAGTACAAGCAGAAGTATTGATACTTCTGCCTAATGGCATAATTAGAATGATTTGAATGGCCTCATGTGGGTGACAATCCAAAAAGTTATTTATACTCAGTGTTTTGCTACGGTTTTATTTAATGCAGTTGAGATCTGATAGTGTTGCTGCTTTAAGGGCTTGGCCTACAGGTAGCTGCAGCTGACTACTATTAATATGCATTCCTTTATAAAAACAGACAATCCATGTCTTCTTATTAGTCATTAAGTGAGTTTGGACAATACCCAATTTCATACACCACCAACCTTTTTAAATATGTGGACGTGCCAAATGTATCGTTCGAAAGAAAAAAAATAACAATCCATTAAAAAGTAGAAACTACTTCTTCCTTGTGCAACCTTAAAGCCATGATGGCAATCTGTCAATAAACCGAAGAGAAAGAAGAGCTGTTCAGGCTCATCTTTTATATATATATATATATATATACATACACACACACACACACACACACATATATATATATAATTATATACATATACATACACACATATATATATATATATATATTACACACACACACACACACACACACACATATATATATATATAATTATATACATATACATACATATATATATATATATATATATATATATATATATATATATATATATATATTACACACACACACACACATACATACATATACATATGATTGCTACATCTTTAAAAGATGATTGATACTGTCATTTTCTTCTTGGGAGACAAATACATGTTGCTCTTATTAATTGAGAAATACTAATAAACAGTTGTTTCACATCTTCTTCCAAGTGTGATATAGCTTCATACCAGGCGAATCCGTGGACAGGAGCTGCTCCCTATGTAGATACCATGGGACTATTCTATGGTAACAAAGGTGGTTACATACTAATAAATTCATGGTTAATATTATATTTAATTCAATGAAACCCCATACATCATACACACTGTTGCTTTGATATAAATACAAAGAGATATATAATATGTAGCAGTTCTATTGTATTAGCGGTGTTTGTGAAAAATCGCAATAGTGAATATGCTTTGAATTATTTTTATTGAATAAACATAATTGGCATATTTTCAAATATAACAGGATTATAAACTACTATTAAAACTGTTTAGTGAGTGAGCGGCTTGAACTGCAGGGTTCAAATGTTTCATCCTCATCAAACTGATGTTTCGGAGTTCTTCACTCAAAAATGAGTACATTCTTTCATACACACTGTCAAGGTAATAGTGACCGGTAGTGATGTAATGGCATTAAATGAATGCATAGTTAAGTGGAGGTTATTGTTGAGGGATTCCAGGGCTGGTCGTTTAAGTCCTTCCAGGATCTATGTCTTTTTCTCAGTGGTTGTCCTTGGGCTTTTATGTACACAATTCCATAATTCCACCCCACAGTCGTTGATGCTAGTTACTAAACAGTAGTGAAAAAAGTCCATCCTTTTCCACTGCTTTATGTATCCATTTCCTCAGCTCCTCCTCCTTGTATCCTGCTTCCTCTTTGCTTAGTCAGACGTTTACATGTAGGACCATCCACCGCTATCAGCTTCACTCCTAGAACACAGAAGAATGAGGCCATGAAACACACCCAGGCTCTGGACAGCTCTGTGTTTGTCCTTCTGTGAAGATGTAAAGGACTTCAGACAGTTATTGTCACCTTTACACATTGTACTGTGCACTATAACATCATACAGCATCAACCATGTTAATATTACTGACAAAATACATATGTGGACTACAAGTGTATAATGTAGTGAATATATGGCTCTGTACACTATCCATGCTGTATTAATGAATTCTACAGTGAACGGAAATACACTAATCCAATGGTTTTTAAATCTGTACCACAGCACACAACTGTGCACATATAGATTGACAGGTGTGCTGTGGAAAAAACGTCCTATTTCATTTAATTGGTCCCATAAATATGATTTAGTTGCTGCATTGATTTGCAATTGGTGAGTGTCTGCACAGCAGTATAGTGGCTGGCTAAGTAATTAAATACTCTTCAAGTGGGTTGCAGTAGGCATTCATTTAAGACTGGAGAGTGAAATGCTGCACGAAAGAGGTTGCGTGACAAGACCAACAGCGATTGAGAAAGGTTATAAAGGGGAAGATGCAGACTCTGAACTGTGCCCTTGACAGAAGTCTCCCTCAAATGGAAAGCAAAGTATGAGTGGTAAAAAGAAAAGAAACGGCGAGAACGCAACAAAGGTTGTCTTTGGTTTGGAATTCTTTCACACTCTAGCGATCCAACGGTGATGTGGTCCCAAACAAGGTGAAAGATCAACTCCAAACCAAACACCCATTACTCCAAAACAACATGGACCATTGGGGTTCCTCACGTACACGCTGTGAGAAACTGGAAATGTTTATTCACAGACTCCCCTGTAATACACTTATTAGAGAAAAAACATATCAAACAATACTATACACAGAAATCCAATATCCACAAACAATTCAAAAGGTATGCAAGAGTTTTTCTATCCATATATTTATCCTGTGTGTCCCAAAGACCACAGTCGCACTAGTCCACTGTGGCACTTTACTGATCTAACCAGAGGGAGGCCTCTCCTTAGTGAAAGACGAATGAACGCACTGCAAAAAATCGGACAAAAAAAAAATTCTCAGCCCCACCAGGCCCAACTTGTCAGCTGCATGGTGATGCGTGGTGGGGGTGGCATCAGCAGGATGGAGGTCCAGAGAGCTCGCAAGCTCAGACTGGACCCAAAGTTGGCCTTCAAACAGGACAGAGCAAAGACTACAGGAACTCTGAACTCTGGGAAGATCCAGGATTCCATTTAGTTTGATCGGGTTCATGTTCGGGTTCTGGAGAGCGGAGAGCGGAGGACGGCTCTTTACGTCATTTGGTTTTTGCTTTGCCAGTATGGTATATTGTACTTTAGGAAAGTACAAAGGAAATGTAACTGAGTTTTAGCATCAGGCTGCACCATAAGACAATTTTCTTCTAAACTAAAACACTAAATATAGATGAATTTACAATTCTACATGCTGTTGTGCTGGTTCATAGACATGCATACAAAAAAGAATTGCGAGATGTATGAGGGAAAGCAAGTATCACGATGCAAACGTTTCTTGCATGTTTGGGTGGATTATGTGTACAGTGCAACTTCTTTATGTACTTCTTTCTTGACTTAAACTACAATGTGAGTAGTAGAAACTGAAAAGAGGAACCACCACTGGTATGGTGGGACAACATTTTTTTTTTACACATGAAGTAAAAAAAAAAGTATTTTTTTTTCCAGCTAACTGCACAGACTTAGTGTCTCTGAGGAACATGTCCCACCAATCCCCTTCAAAGCCCCCCCCCACGCCCCCCACACACACACACATAAATGCATGGAGCCCCCCCTTTTCCGTCTTTCCACCAGCTGCTGATGTCTGACAGACTGATGATGACTGTTTTTTCCCCTCCTTGTTTCAAAGTATGTTTGAGCAGATGGCCTAGAGAGGCAGAGTGGGGGAATGTGTTGGAGAGACTGCTGGGGAATGTGCCAAGTGTGTGTGTGTGTGTATATATGTGTGTGGTTTCAGTTCGCGTGCCTTCTCGCTGCCCTCTGCCCTTCATGGCGCCAGCTCCACTTCCCTTCCACTCTAAACATCTGGTGTCTGGAACTTTGAGAACACACACACACACACACACACACACACACACACACACACACACACACACACACACACAATGTAGGCATGCACAAGGAGAGAAAAAGCCAGCAAGCAGTGAAAAAGCCCTCAGCTAATCGACATCTAAAATAGCAACACAATGTAAAGGCTGAGCACTGACTGTCTCATTAATAAACATTTTCAATCCAAGTTTTCTCACTTATATATACAATATATCCATTTAAAAACCACAAGGGAATCATATTGATTCATCCATTTGTGTAGCTAAAATAAACTTCTATTTTGATCAAAGTTTGGTATGAAAGGGAAAAATTTTTGAAAGTCACTTTCCTTTAGAAAAACAGGTTGCGAACTACGTTTTTCACACAAACAATAAAGAGAAGAAAAAAGTTGCAAAAGATGAACGTATTCACATCCCTTCCCTGAGTTAATACTTGGTAGAACACACTTTCACTGCAATTAAAGTCTTTCGGGGTATATCTTCACCAGCTTTGCACATCTAGAAATGTCCGGCCCTTCTCCTTGGCAAAAAAGCTGAAGCTCAGTCAGATTGGAAGAAGACTGTGTATGAACAGCAAATTTGCCATAGATTCTCAATTGGATTGAGGTGTGGGCTTTGACTGGGCCGTTTTAAAACATTAACATGCTTTGATCTAACCAGGAGTGTCAAACTCATTTTAGGTAAAGGGCCACATATTGCCCATTTTGATGGGGGGGAGGGGCACCACTTTCACTAAGCTACGTATTTATGATGCAACGGGAGACGCTTGTTTAGTGATGTCAGTCTGCAGCGGCAAAACTAAAATTTCTGTAATTGACATCATTCGTTGGTTATTCGTATATTCATATTTCAGTTGATTCAAATGTTTTGTATTTTTTAGTTCCACTCTGATTCAAAGTCAAGATGATTTAATTTGTACGCAGAAATTAAAAAGAGCAAGCATGCTTGCATTCCTGTCTCTTGAAAAGGAGTTTGACTGGAGATAACAGTAAAGACATTATAAATTCATGAACTTTAAAACAATGAAATAATGCGAGTTAGAGGGGACATGCCTTACTCAATTACAGGTTCATACTGAATTTTAGTTTTCTATTAGACCATATTTATGCCGTTCAATATAAAAAAACATTATTTCTCATACTGTCAGCCCCATTATACTCTACCTATCTGAATTGCTTGGTTTTCATCACAACTACGTTGCTAGGCAACACATTAGGTCCAATTTTCCTTACTGATTAACAAGGACACATTCAAAACATTTTAATCAGAGAAGTGGTCTATATTTCTGAATACACGGTGTGTTTCTCTATGGATGCTTTAACAATATCTATAAATCTTGAGACAAACGTGAACATTTATATTAGCCCTTAAAGATTATAATCAGCGTTTACTATAATGGTTCACATGCTACATTAGGTACAATATACGTTTACACAGCGGTAATCCCCGTTTACAGTTTCACCAACAGCGGCTTAACAGCTAATAAAAGTATAGCAAAGTAAAAATGATTAGAAACTAAATAATGAGTCAAAACAGCATTTGTGTGTAAAGAGAAAGTGTTTCCGGCACAGTGGTGACTCTCTTGTTCACACAAGAATGTGTTAAGTGTGTACAACAAATGAAACTGAAATATGATCAAAGATCAATCTAAATCCAGGTTGTATTTGTATTGGTCTGTGTTGGTGGGTGAAGGGGTGCAGTCTCACCTTCCTCTTCTTGCTCCTGCCCTCGGCCTGCAGGGTCCTTGTGCACTGCTCCACACACTGAGAGAAGTTCAGGCTGTTGTGGTCGGGACTGTAATCCAGCTCAGCCAATTGAGCTAGAGACAGGATGTAGTTGCAGGCTATACGTAAGATTGCCAGCTTGGATAGTTTCTGCCCATAAGAGTAACATGGCACCTTTAGAAAGAAGGAAATAGAGGATTTTTTTACCATACTGCACACCACAAATATGTCTGATGAGGACATTATTGCATGACTACGAGCAAGGCACTGAGCAAGGTGACGTATATCAGATGACTTATTGAACATTACGTACTATAATAAACACAGAAGGGACGGATTAACCAACTTTCACACAGAACACTGTGGTTACACTTGATCTTTTGCTAAGTAAGAAAGCCTGCTACGTGTGCGTGCTAATAATCTATGCTGGTTACGTTGTTACATCATTATGTTAACACAAACCATGATCCTTTTTGTTGTTTTGACTGCAGACTGCCAGCCATTACCCTCAACTTTTCCAACAGAAAATCAAAAATCAAACCGCTTTCTGCTCGTTCAATAACCTGCACATACAGTGCCTTGCGAAAGTATTTGGCACCCTTGAACTTTTTGCTTTTGCTTTTTTGTGAAGAATCAACAAGTGGGACACAATCATGAAGTGGAACGAAATTTATTGGATATTTCAAACCTTTTTAACAAATAAAGTGAAATATTGGGCGTGCAAAATTATTCAGCCCCCTTAAGTTAATACTTTGTAGCTCCACCTTTTGCTGCGATTACAGCTGTAGGTACAGTTGGGGTATGTCTATCAGTTTTGCACATTGAGAGACTGAAATGTTTGCCCATTCCTCCTTGCAAAACAGCTCAAGCTCAGTGAGGTTCGATGGAGAGCGTTTGTGAACAGCATTTTCAGTTCTTTCCATAGATTCTCGATTGGATTCAGGTCTGGACTTTAACTTGGCCAGTCTAACACCTGGATATGTTTATTTGTGAACCATTCCATTGCAGATTTCGCTTTATTTTTTGGATTATTGTCTTGTTGGAAGACAAATCTCCGTCCCAGTCTCAGGTCTTTTGGAGACTCCATCAGGTTTTCTTCCAGAATGGTCCTGTATTTGGCTCCATCCATTTTCCCATCAATTTTAACCATCTTTCCATGTCCCTGCTGAAGAAAAGCAGGCCCAAACCACGATGCTGCCATCACCATGTTTGACACTGGTGATGGTGGGTTCAGGGTGATGAGCTGTGTTGCTTTTACGCCGAACGTTTTGCATTGTTGCCAAAAAGTTCGATTTGGGTTTCATCTGACCAGAGCACCTTTTTCCACATGTTTAGAAAAATGTATACAGAGACTTGATTACACACAGGCGGATTCTATTTAGCATCATTAGTCATTTAGGTCAACATTAGCTCATTCAGAGATCCTCACTGAACTTCTGGAGAGAGTTTGCTGCACTGAAAGTAAAGGGGCTGAATAATTTTGCACGCCCAATTTCCCAGTTTTCTCTTTGAAGTTTCTATCAGTTTCAGGTGTCAGTGGAGTGGAGGCGTTGAGGCAAAAGATTGATAAGGCTTTGTACTCTTATGAGCAAGACTACAGCAGTAAACTGGTGCAGATCAGACTGTCTCTTTTACAGCTGCTCTACATGTGGCAATCTTGATGTTGGTCTAGTATAAGAACATCATCTGCATATTGAGGCCACCATGAACATATTTACTGAAAGTCAAAGCAATGTGTGTGATGCTGACCTGCTTCCTCAGGGCCTCAAACGCAGCACTGATGGTGTGGACTCTGGTTCTTTCTCGGGCGTTGGCTAGAAGCCTCCTGGTCTGCTGGATTGCTTTTACTCCTGGAAGACGGCCATGTCCATCAGCGCTCCCCCCAGCCTGCATTCTGGGAGACTCCTGAGAGCAGAAGGACATTTGTTTTTCTGTTTCAATGAATAAACACAGCATTTTACTGTACGTGTCCCCTGGAACAAAGCTTGTAACCTACAAGTCCCTCAGAGGGCTTTTCCGAGAGGACAGCATGGATACCTTACATTTACTTTTCCTTAGTAAATATATTCTTTAATGTGAACAGCAGCAGGAGGTTCGGCTGACCCAAGCTCATGGGAAAACCCTATCAGTCCTAGAAGGCAGCATTTAATCATTCTGACCAAACCCTGATTAACACCATTATCAACCTCAGGATCATATGCACCTCACTAAAGCAAATGATAAAACATGCATTTAAATATACTTTTATTAGTATTGCATAAATTTGCCGTGCCATTTTGTTATAAATGTGTTACCTCACTGGATTTTACCTTGGGAAAATAAGATTTGGGCACTCAAAAGAAGAGTTGAACTAGATGTTTTGAAGTGACTTCATAGTGGAATCAAGGAAACAAGACAGCTTGAAGCAGTGTAATGACTGTTCAACAATACTGTGCTACATGTGTCATAAGTCACCAGAATACATCAAAAAGCATAATTTAATATGCTCATAAGCCTGAACTGATAGACAACATACGTTGCCATGGGCAGTCTTTCTATTATAGAACGGCACTTCAATATTGAGGACGGGGAGGTCCGTACCATAGGAAGTCAAACTCAAAAGCCCCCTGTCCTCTTGAAAAGTAATTATTAAAAAATTCTGAGTTTTGCCCATCCCAAATGACCACAAGACATTCAATAAATACACACATTCACCTTGGGTGACTGTTCCTGGGGATCCACATACTCATGGCACACAGAGGGCTGGGTATCTCTCGGGACCGGCAGAGTTGAAGTTTGAGGCTCCAGGGAGAAGGCCTGGTGGTTGGGTGAATGGCTGTGGCTGGTGCCGGAGGATGTTGACGGTGGAAAAGTGGAGCGGCGCCCCAGTTTGATTCTATTGGACAGAGGCTGGGAGATAGCGATGGGCCAGTGGGAGATCTCAGAGTTAGAGAACGAAAAAGAGGGTAACTGGGACAGTTTGGGAGTGGTAGCAGGCACGTTAATGCCAATTCTCATGTCTATGGCGGCACTTTGAGCTGGAGCCACGTCACCCTCTGGTAGTCTGGACAGAACTCCTGTTGTACTGGCCATCCCCTCATGTGACATCATCAGCTGTCTCTGTAGAGGTGCGGACCTGCTGCTATTACACACCTCTGTCTGGTTGTCGCCTACTGAGTTCATATCAGACATGTCCTCTGCATAGGTTGCCATGCTCTCCGGTTCAGGCCCACTGTAAAGCCTCTTAGGCTCCCGAGACTTCCTTTTGAACTTCTTGTTAGTTGCAGGCACAGAAAAGAGCACTGGGTCTTTGTCAATGGATCTACTCCAGGTATTACTAAGCAGATGAGGATTCTTCATTTTCCAACAATAAGTTTATGTAAAAAGGTATTGAGGTGAAGTTTAACACATCTAATTGCAACTATACAAAATGCAAGTAACACTGAACTGCATGTCTTAAACACAAAGCTTTACTAAAGTTGTACTGTCATTTTTCTAAATGTCCAGCTGCATGCATTGGCATTGATACTGTAAAAAAGCAAAAGGGGACCTTTGGTCCAAGTCTATGTGAAGGTTTCCAGCTCATAAAGGATCCATACCCAAACCAGTACGAGTTTTCAAAAAAAAAAAAAAACCTTCCTTCCTGATAAACCTTTAGCTATTGAACTGCTGAACTGACAGAAGCTGCACAGCCGTGTGTTTTACTCCAGCTTCACCAGCAGAGTTTCTGTGGCTCCACGCTGTCTGTTCAGCAGCATCCTGAATAATCCACACTAGTACACAAAGCTGTGTAACATCTGCTACTCAGTGGCCGCTCTGCTTGTAGACTCGCTGTAAAGGGCTCTTTCGGTGCCTCAGAGCTGGGGTTACAGTGGGGCTGTCTGAGCGTGGCTCCAGTCAGTCTGCATAGCAGCCCTGTGAATAACCCACACGGACACACCGCCTAGCTGCTGAACACAATAATAGGAATATTCTTCATGAGCACTTTAAAACGAAGTTGTTATATTGACCAAATCTTTAGCAGCGCATTCACACAAAGCAACCTAGGGTTACGAGGTACATAATTTAATACTTGTAATGAGGTGTCAGCAGTGTCAACATATGCCTAACAGAAAAAGTGAATCCACTCTCAAAGCAAAGTGTTTGTTAAGTGCACCGAACCAGACAGTATCGCAGCGGCAACTGCTCCGAGAGGGTCTGGTTCCCTACATGCTGCCGCAGCACCGAGACATCCCGCGGCGGAGAGCCCACTTGCAGACGGATCCGGTCGCTCCTACTTATCCAGCTATTAAGTCCAACGAGCCGTTTGCTGTGAGCCAATAGACCGGGCTCGGTCCTCTTGGTGCCTCTTCGCGCTGACAACGGGTAGGTTAGGGGGCTCAAACTCGTCTGTTGGTGTCCGTCCTTGAATAAGAGAGAGAGAGAGAGAGAGAGAGAGGGAGGGTTTTTTAATACATTCATTGCAAATACTAGTAGCACCCCCTGGTGGGAATTAAGCAAGAGCTGGCAAGACATGCTCTTTGATCTATGCTTTTTGGTAGGGCCAGCCAATCCGTTTCAGCTAACATCCCGTTATGATTCAGTGCAAAAAAAATGCATTATTAGTTTGCAGTATAAACATGATAGACATATTATTTATACAATGACAGATATGATGATGTATATATATTATAAACATATATTTAAAATTGATGCATGTTCTCAGTGTGCGATTTGTGGTTTTCCTATCCCCCCCTCTGCTAAATTATTTTTATCGCCGGGGGGGGACAAGGATTTCCCCCCGGCGATAGCGATGAATGCAACTTAACTGCTCGCCTACTTAAACTCTTGAAATCTAACAATATTCAGTGTCAATTTCTGAACGTCATCCAACACAAAAACATTGTAGGCGATACTTTTTGGGGCACAGTGTGTCCAACGCAGGTGCCTCTTTTAGCCTAAATGCTGCAAACTTCAACAACTCGCTGAAAGCTTCCGCAATGCTGTAGAAGTTCTACTAGCAATTTCATTGGAGACCAACAGCCAATCACAATTGACCTTCTTTAATTCTCTGATTGGTTGGTTTTGTGGCACAAATGTAACGCTGCTGCAAGTCGAGCAAGCGCGTGAGTGAAACGTCGAGCGAGCGCAGAGTGAAGAGGTGGAGAGAGCGCGCACAAAGTTTGTGGAGAGGGCACCTGAGTAAATTGCGTGCACGGAATATGTTTTTCTTTGCTAAAATATAGTTCTCTGTGCTCAAAACTTAAAATTATGCGCTCAGGATTGTGGCACAAATATAACGCCATAAGGGGGGGGGGGGGGGGGTCTCCGTAGCAGAGAATAGGAACCAGCTATTTAATAATACGAGCAGTGCGGAGCTGCATTACTGTGAGTGATGGCCTATTACTTTTGTATTGGTTTTGCATATTAACATGCTTTAGACACCTTTTTTAACTTTATACTAGTAGCGTACTGTGATGGTTTTCCACGTCCCAGATTTTTTGGTGCCCCCCCAGGCATTTGGTTCCCTACGCGCAGTGCGTGATGTGCGTGTGCGGAGCGCCAGCACAGAGCATATCGTCTTACTTTACAGAACCCAATAATAAAACAACTAAATTAACATTAAACGTTTTGTCATGTTGTGATGGAGACTAATCCACGGACCCGAAAAAGGGCCGGTCTACCCTTTGCGTTCTTCTCCCTTGTTATGCAAGCTAAAAGTCCAATGTCAAAAAAAAACAAAAAACATCCCCCCCTCTGCTTTTTTGTCAAATTGCACCTTGCATGTTCTTACCATTACAACATGGAGTTTTGTTTGAGTTAAACCAAAGTCCTTTTAGGCAAGTCATGCCACTCGCCGCCATCTTTGCAACGCCTCCGGGCAGCTCTAACAAGACCTACCTCCTCATTGAATGGGAAGAGAGTCAGAACTGCACTTTCCACGGGTCATCGGGACATAAAAACCACATGTATAGAAACAGCAGTAGAAAATCGCTGAAAAAGTTTGATGACTTTGCCCCAAAATAAGGTTTAAAACGCCTTTGCCGTTACGGATTTTCCTACGGGAGTTGTATTGAGGATTGAGGAAGTTTAAAAGACGAAAAATTGATCATACTTGAAAAAAATTACTGTAATTAAAGTGGAACTTTTGGGTTATAACATTGAGGACATTGAGGCAGAGCCCGCTGCTGCGCCCATCAAACCAAGTACGTATGGCGGCAAATCACTGTCAATCAGGTTCATGCGCGCGTAAATCAAACATCGCTAGCAAAAGTCGGTCTTGTGCAAGCAAAAGTCACGCGAAACGTGAACTTCCTTGCTCGCGAGGCTAATCTCTGCTCACACTCGAATGGGTTATCTGTTCGCTCGCTGTTGTTCTTTTTGACAGTAAGGGGGCGGACCCAGTCACCATGGTATCTATTTGGTTAGAAACCTAGTCTGAAGTTATGCATTCACAGAACTATAGAAGCCCATGTGGCACGGCTAAGAGGGTAATCAGTTTGCTTTACTATTATAGACCAACAACACCACCTAAGGGAATTTCACCCCAGGAACTAGAAAATGCATTACCTGCTGAAAATGCGTTGGAATGAAAAAGCTAAAATGAATTTGGAAACATTTGCTAAAAATACAGAAATGTCAAAAGCTGAAAATTATTTGAAAGGATTGCTGAAAACACTAAAATTCCTTTCAGCTTTTCTCACTTCTAAGAATTGTAAATATATACAGAAATACATTTTAAAAAACATTGTTCAAAATACAGACATCAGAAAAGCTTAAATGAAATACAAAGGATTGCCGTAAATACATACACGGCATAAAATATACATAGCAGAAGCTAAATACAAATTTCAAAAGACAGAAATGACAGAAACTGAAAGCCGACAAAAGCTGAGAAGAATAAACATTTTTATATTTTGTAGAAATATTAGTACACTTATTCTTGAGAGTCGGGACAAAACATATAGAAAAGTCTAATTTAGAGCAAAAATTAAGAAATTCCTCATGATTGACATAGTTACAAAGTTAAATCTAAAGGAATTGTATATACCCATCTGATTTTTAGAATAAACTTTTTAAAATCTTTTTGAGGAACATTTGTTTTAATGTGTGGTCTGTGGTTAGAAGGTCTATGTTATTGCACTTGTCCTCAGCAAGAGGTCACAATATTAACCATCCCCAAAAACTTTTAAAAAGCTCTACAATTGTGAAAACATATATATCAAATAAAAAATAAGGGGTATGAATATAAAAAACAATGCATGAAGTGAACATCAAATAATATTTTCCATAAAAATATGCCTATTAAAATTGTGTCCTCAGTTTCTGTCAACCCCGTCAGATTTTTTCATAAATCTACTTAAATCAGGAAGTAGCATGGTCAGCTATATCCCTGAGGACCCCTTTTCATCTACCTGCCTGTGGTGAATGCAGCACTACCACACATGCTCTGGTATGTTTTACATTGTTTTTATATTTCAGACAAACAATGACAATATTTCTATGGTCACAGCTGCACCATGTCAATACCATCTTTCTGTTAAGATACTTTTTTTAAACCATAGTGGATTAAATTTAAGCGATTTAGTGAGGTTATTGGGACAGCTAGCAACTGCGAAAAAACTACCTAACTGCAGTGTACAATACTAGCCTGACATAGTCATACTCAATTCTAGTCAGAATTTGAGTCTGATACTGCTCCATTGAGCTGTGATTATGGGGCGTGTTTCAAACAAACTAGGAAAGAAAAATGCCCCTGAACTCAATTGGATAGACCTACAACCTATACAACCAATAAAAGCAACGGAGTGTGTGAAGTATGTTAAGCCAAACACCACCAAACAGCTACCAATACCTAACTATAACCAACATTGTCAGAAACCTACCTAAAAGTCTAAAACCAGCACTACCTGACAAGTTGAGCCTCACTGGACACTGCAACAAAGCAGTCACACTGCCCACGACAATGTTTACCCCCGGGAAGCGGTTGGAAGACACACCAGGGGCCTGTACCATTAGTAGCACTGCATGAAAAGTGGGATTTCCGACAATTTCAGGTTTACGGCAATTTTCGGCAATTTGCGGGCAAAACCGAAAACTGCCGGAAATTGACGGAAATTGACGTGGGACTCCCTTGGCAGTTGGCCCCCCGTGACTCCCCTCCTCCTAATTCTAGGGGAGGCTTTGACATGTAAATAAAAATGCTGTGAGCTATACAAATGCAAATCAGGGTTTTAGCCCAGGTGACATATTTTTAAAAGGTAAGAAAATCTCTGGTACAAATAGATCAGGCCTAATTATAGACTCTTACATTTTAGCTTGTATTGATTTATTTAATTTAGGTATGGTAGATTACTGTGTATGCCATTAGCTATGGCAAATGTTATGTAAACAAGATACACTAAATTATTTAAAAAATTAGTTTCAATCTGAATCAGCAAGGTAAAATGACCATTCCATGCAAACATTAGAATGAGAATGAAGATTGCAGAGATCACATTCTCCTAGAGCTCAACTAATGTGCATAGTGGCAGGACTACAGTGACCTTTTCTTTAGTCTTACTTAAATGCACAGAGGACGTATTAACCACTACATTTCACAGACATGGTGCTTCACAGGCACCGTGGTCCGGTCTCGCGAGTCCTTCCATGTAACAATGACCTCGTATCTAATAGGACGATCCGGACGTTCAACTCGCGTGCAGCTCCGCGATCAACAGCTTTCAGCCAGTCGAGAAGAAACTGCAGTTTGCTATCAGCGGACTGTCCGTCAGCTGAATCAACATCCTGCCGATATGAACGAGCGGGAGACGGACTCAAGAAGAGGAGACGGCCGCATGAAATCCCAAGGTAAGAATATGTTTGATGACTGCTAGCTAAGCTAAAAGTAGCTTAGCCTAAAACCAAAGCTAAGAGTAGCCTTACAAAAGAACTAGTGAGCAGAACCCGCTTTATTGAAGTGTATAAGGTTTAAAGAGCATGCGTTCATTGTGCGGTATAAGGAAATGGATGCCATAGAATAGATACCGATCATAACTGTACATTTTGTTTTCACAGACTAGTTTCTCCTCACAATGAGGCGCTGACCTCCTATTTGCTCGGAGCAACATCTGTAAGTGACTTTTTTTTTAACTGTTTCTCCTTCCTCGTTTAATGTCACGGTGACTTGCGTGTTGATTTTTATTCATACTACTTTCATTTAATTGTTTTCCAGCCGCCTGTAAGACGTATTACGAGACGGCACGTCGGAGCTTCAGGTAAACCGCGCCAGAAAACTCACTGCGGGCGGAAGAGCGAAGAGTTCCGCGCGAGAAGAAAGCGGGTAAGAGTTTATTTTGTGACTATTTTTCACGAGCATTGATAGATGTGTTGTGTTCATACGCATCGCACAGTATTGATTCATTGTTTTGTTTTTTACAGCTGCTGGAATGGAGACAGCGTGTGCTCGCAGATGACGCGGTGGAACTCTGGAAGTCCGCCAGCGGAGACCTCATGTCTGCCGAAGAAGAGGGCATGTTGGCGGGGTCTCTGGGTGGATTGTACGGTCGCCGTCATTTCGTAGGACGGAGCTCTCTGAACTCTGTGGGAAGCTGCAGTCCCGGTGAGAGGCGACTCCAAAGTACAGAGCCACGCACAATGTGCGTCTGCGCAACGGACCTGCCTCGGAAAGAACGCCGCACGTTACCTACAACCCCGAGGAGGCAAACGGACAGTTGTAGTTTTTGGATCATCCTCTCCCCATGTGTGCGCAGATAGTCGCTTTGTATATAATTGTTTGTTTTAATAAAGCTCTTTTTGCATAAACATGTTCCTGGCAAATGTTCATTTCCTCTATAAATTCATTAATGTCCTTGGTGGTAGTCTAATAATTGTTTAGTAGCCTACATAGGATAACAATGACATGAATATACAGTACAATATGAATGAATAAATAATATATATTGTATATATAAATTATTTATGAGGCTGGGTGACCAATAGCGACAGATCTGCCAACCAATCACAAGTGATTTTTCTTGTCTCTTGTATGGTGCCTACCATACAAGAGACCTCTCCATGTATTGTGCCTACCAGCGATGGTGTCGTACCACGTCAATTCGGGCTCAATACTTTGAGAAGATGCTGGAGATCTGTGACCTCATGGATGACCCTGACAGCTTAAAGGCTGGAAAACATCGAGAACTGGAGAGAGCTGAAGTCAAGAAATCAGAGGAGGCAGTTCAACGTACTATTTCTGCTATTCAAAACTTTACAAATCCTTTCTCCTTGGTTGACAAAGAGCACCTCTACAGCCTCGCATCTGGTGCCCCTGCTTCCCCGGAGGTGGAGTTTGATGTCCTACGTGCAGAGGCAGCTGGTAAGGAGTCCAAGAAAGCTTTCATCTAAAATCGCTTTGTGAGTGGGTCTTCTGAAGAGCTGTTCTTTGAGCCAATCAAGAAGTTGAAGCTGAAGACTATGGATGCCTCAAACAAAACAGTCTAGCTCACTGGCTCCCAAGGAAAGGTATGAGACCCCATACTCCTCATATAGAAAATGAATAATTATTGCCATATTATATATGTATATATATATATATATATATATATATATATATATATATATATATATATATATATATATATATATATATATATATATATATCTCAACATCACATACATGGCATTCTGAGGATAACAGTATTGTTCGCCTGTTCATCTTTGCAGGTATTGCAGTACCGTGAACAAAGTGACCTCGCCTTCATGCTGCTCATCAAGTCACAGAACCTGGATGAACCCCTCAACCTTGACGAGCTGATGCGATACTCACTCTTCCCAGTTCCTCCCAGCCTAGGCACAGCTGATGGGTTCTTCAATAAGACCAACAAGGCTGCAATGCTTCACTACTTGATGGAAGATGCTCCTGAAGATGTGCCTTATCCGAAGGATGCTTTCTACATCAAGGATGGCAATGCACTCTTCCATGCCTTGATGAACCTCCCACCAATATGGTGGCTACCATATGGTGGCTAAGAAGCATTTTGTCTTCTCAATGCACTCCTACCATGATGATTCTGTCAAAGCTCGGGAGAGACTGCGTTGTGGAGTGTCCCAGCGGTACATTATAGGTGGTCCTGCAACAAGGAAGCCGAGTGGCTTCAAACTCTTCCTGGCGAATGATGAGAACAAGACCAAACTCTGTAAACTGCTACTTGAGGTGTGGGGCAGCAAAGCATCCGCATCACGGCTGGAGAAATGTGGAACAGTAGTGGTAGTCGTTGAAGGCAAAGCATATCAGTTGGAGTCATCGGGTGGCAATATGAGTATTTTGACAGTCTTTCTCACTATTCTTCTTTATTAGAAACTTTTACTGATAAAATGGTGCCTTACCATATACTATCACACCTTACTCAATAACTTGTTTCAGGTGACCACATGTGAGATCCCTCAGCTGGAGTTAACCCAAGAAGAGACTGACACCCGGGTTGTTCTGTACCTGCTGTATGCAGCTGAACTGGGGCATAAGGTGGCTGTGGTGAGGACTCCAGAGACAGACCTTTTTTATCATCCTCCTACACCACGCCCAATCCGTCCCTCTAACCATCTACGCCGACATTGGGACCGGAAAGCACAGGCGGATCCTAAATGTCAGCGAACTGGCAGAATGTAAGGGAGCAGACTACTGCACAACAATACTCGGCCTATACGTCTTCACAGGGGAAGACAAAGGGAAGGCAAAGGGAAGGTTGGGCCTCTGAAAAAGCTGCAAAGTAATCCAAAGTACCATGCAGCCTTCAAGTGAGTATTTTTAGTCAGATATTCTGTAGCATGTAATGGCAATTAATGCTGAACATAGGCAGTGATACATTGTGACTTTGTAATACTATAATTATTTATGTCCACAGAAAACTTGGTTATCAGTGGTCTGTGGAGCCAGATGTGGTGGAGGACGTTGAGGCATTTACATGTGTAATGTATGGCCAGGCCCGCGAAAAATCCGTAAACAACGTGCGCAGCATCATGCTGAAAAAAATGATTGGAGAGGATGAGACGCTTACCACCAGAAGATGAGGAGCAAGAGATCGTTTATGAAGACCTGCTGTGTGATGAATAGACATCATAACCCTTGACCTTTGATTAGGATAACTTTTTTTCTATTTTAGTTTATTCTAATGGGGATTTGTTATACCCATATCTGACTATATGAGTGGTTTTCTGATTTGTTTCAATAAATATAATACCAATATAACGGTTTGAATAGTAACTCCTTATTATGGGAGATGTTCATTTCGACCAACATGTGACAATATTTTAGGTGGGGATCATCAACATTTGTTTATTAGACATCTTAAAGACTGTAAAAATACAAAAGTTAGAAAACATTTATCAATAGGGTCCATAGGGGAGGAGTTCCAGTGATCCAGTGTCACTGATTTTGTACATTTTTTGGTGTTTGAGTTTTTATACACTATACATCATCTAATCATGACAATCCAATATATCAATTCCTCATGCAAAGACGAAGAGAACAAGGGGTTGATTGTGTCTGTAGGATGTATTGTTTGTAGATTTAAAGTTTTCATTTTTCACAGCCAAAAATCAAGCACGGACACAAAAGATGAATAAAAAAGATGAAAGATGAAAAGAAAATCACATATGGGACAATAATTTGCGTGAGGAACATCAAAATTCCTTTTCTAGACACCTTAAGGATTACAAAAATCTAGGCTAAAAAAATATACCTTTCGGGTGCAGAATTGACAAAACCATACCGAAGCAATCAGGCTTTATTGGTACCATGATGCCGCTCATCAACTTACTTTGTCAACCCATGCTTTGATCCTTAAACGCTGATTACTCCGTGTGCGCGTGCACATAAAAGAGTGACGTCGGCACCGAACAACCAATCCCGTCCGATAGAGAGAGAGAGAGAGAGAGAGAGAGAGAGAGAGAGAAATATATTTTTCCGTGGAGGAGCAAGAAATTATTCTTCAGAAATATGAAGAATATAAAAATGTTTTTCAAGCACGCAGTAACACCGTCTTTGCTGCCAAAGCAAGAGAACAATATTAGAGGAACATTTCTGATAGCGTTAATGAGTAAGTTAAAGAAATATATAAAAATTAGGGCTGTCAAAAATAGTGCATCGGCGTTAATTAGATGTTTGCCGTTAATTACATCAATTTTTTTAACGCATTTCACGCATGCGCAGTGTGGCAAATTATTCAGGTTAGGAATGTGTCCAAAATGCGGTTGTGGTTGGACTATTATAACAAACAAATCCTCCTCCTGGCGACTTTTGTGTCAAAAGCGACTAGAGACAAATCTAGTGACATGTGTACTGCATATTTCTCATAATTTAAACTTAAATTTAAAGTCTCCTGAAGAAAAACTGTATCTCTCTCTCCCCCTCCACCCGCTGCGCTGTGGACGTGTGTGCGTGTGTGAGAGAGAGAGAGATGAGGGCGTAAATCCCAGGGGGGTCACGACCCCCCCATTTAAGGGTTGTGCCCCCCCTAGAAATATCATTGAAACAATGGTGTGTATTGTAAATAACAATGATGTATACTTAGAAAATCTATGTAAGAAGTAAAACAATACAAACCCCCAAAATGCTTTTTAAGTTTCGAAACAGTTTGAGTCCCCCCTCCTTTGCCTCACAGTGGTTTGGTCCGCTGCCTGCCGCACGTTAGGATCCAGCGCGATTTGCACTCGACTCACATGGGTAGAGACAGGAACGTAGTAAGTAGGCAGTCTACGGCCATTTTATTCACATTAAACATCGGATGAAGTTTTTCTTTTCTCAAATACAAATGATGCTGAGTAATAATGAATAGTCATGAAAAAAAGTCTGCTATGCTAGTGTAATATAATGTAATGTTACCCAGCTTGTTTAATATGCCCCCACTACAACTAGCTAACGTTATTATTTGTGTCCCCTTCAAAAATTGCTCTTCAGAAATGTTATGTTTATTGTCCCCCCCTACTGTTAGATCAGATTCACGCCCATGGAGAGAGAGAGAGAGAGAGAGAGAGAGAGAGAGAGAGAGAGAGAGAGAGAGAGAGAGAGAGAGAGAGAGAGAGAGACAAACCGCTCAGCGCACTTTTTTGGAGTTTTACCTGCCAACGCTCCCGTTTTTTACCCCTATCACCCGGACACCTCCCGGTTTGTTATTTCTCCCGGGAAACGTTGCATATGTGGATTAATGATTAATTATTAATTATTAATGATTAATTAATCATTAATCATTAATCATGATTAATTCACTGAAAACTGATTAATTTGATTACAAATTTTAATCATTTGACAGGCCTAATAAAATCATAATTCAAACCACTTGCGGTACAGTATGTGCGGCTTCAACGAGTCACATTTGTTATGTGCAGCTCAACAAGTCCGCGGAATACCAGGAAAGTCAAGGGGATTTTGTCGGTATCTAAAAACTCTACGAAGTGCTCTTATAACAATTTGCGCTGAGATGTCCACAGGATTTGGAAGAAAAGGTGAAGCCATTGCAATGATTGCAACAGAGAACAGAGTAACCTATACGTTTCTTCACCGCTGATTGGTCAAACTTCTGACTGTGAGCTTGAATCCAGAACATAACCTTCCCCAGAGCAGGTTAGCCGTGCAGCGTAAGTTACCATGGCAACGAATACCGATTAGTCGAGCTACTTTCATAGTACCTGAAACCCACGTTGGTGGAAACTAAGCTGAAACATTGCTGGCTAGCCACCTAAACCAGCTTCCTGGTACAGGCCCCTGAAGTGGATGATCCGCTTGTACATATTGTCTCAGCGGCCCCCTAATCAACCATCATTACCGGCACTTCAGCCGCACACATTAAGACCAACAGACCGGGCAGTATGAAGTCTGAATCTGTGAAAATCTTGCTAACTTTCAATACGGATCGATTTTTGGAAAATCTAAATTATGAGATAAGATATGCGCAGGCTCCATAGTTCGGTAAATTTGGCATGATATTCACAGGTTCCGACTTCCCGGTTCAATAGTGTCACGGACGACCAGGAGACAGACGGGAATAATGAAGCAGACCTTTATTCAATATGATCCAACAAAGCGCAGGACGCGACTGGCAGGAATCCAGTGGCAGAATAGGCAGGGATATATTATATACGCCTGATCCCTGACGGTGCCTCTGCCCATCTACGCTCCCCTGGACTTTGACCATCTGCCTGTTTCCTGGACACGACTAAGCCTAACCCCTGTGAAGACTTCGCCTTCAACCAGACCCAGCAGAGTTTGTCACAGTTCCCCCCTCAGCCTTTGAGGATGTCTGGGCTGGATCAGCAGCCAGTAGCAGGCCCCAGCATGCAACAGGTCATGGAACATCTTGCTGCGGTACAATCTGAGCAAGGTCAAAGACTCGGCCAAGTTGGGGAATCCGTGCACAATCTAGCAGCAGCCTTCCAGGATTTCAGACAGTTCACGGTGAAACTTTCTGCTCAGGCAGCTGCCCCCACTGTTTCTGCCGAGGCTTCTGCTGACGTAGCCCCCCCCACCCAAGCTACGCAGCACTCAGCCCTCCATCTAGCGCCACCCCAGCGTTATGATGGCAGCCCTGAATCCTGCAGAGGCTTTTTGACCCAGTGCTCTCTGGTTTTTGAACTGCAACCCACACAGTTTGCTTCGGCTCGAGCTAAGGTGGCTTTTATTATCTCTAGGCTCACTGGAAGAGCCTTGGAGTGGGCCACGGCAGTGTGGGGCCAACAGAACCCCGTTTGTTCAGACAGTGAGAGGTTCATGCAACAGCTAAAGCGTGTATTTGGCCTGACTCCTGAATCTACGCCAGGGACAACAGTCCGTCTCCGACAACAGTCGGTCTCCGACTTTGCAATAGATTTCAGGACCCTGGCAGCAGAAAGTAGGTGGGAGGACTCCGCTTTGATGACCACCTTCTATCATGGTCTCAGAGATGTAATTAAGGATGAGCTGGTAAATCGGGACTGGGGTACTACCCTTGAGGACCTCATCGACCTGGCTGCTCAACTGGACCGCCGCACGCGAGAAAGGCAGCAGGAAAAGAGTTCCAGGCGCGGCAATGTCTATCCTCCCAGGGTCTCTCCACACTCCTCCCCCTTTTCGGCACTCAGTCCGGAGGAAGAACCCATGCAACTCGGGGGAACCCGATTGTCCCCGGAGGAGCGTGAACGACGTAGGGTGGAGTGTTAGTGTCCAGATCACCCACAGTAAAAGCACAATCGGAGCACCTGCCCCTGTCGGAGGACTGGAGGAGAACAGCCGCTACAAGTGAGTACACTTCTCTGTCCAAACATTTCCCAGCACCAATGCCTTCTGCCTGTCACTATTTCTGGGACTATGGGCCAAGTAACCGTTCCAGCCTTGATAGACTCCGGGTCTGCGGGAAACTTCATTAGCCAACGCCTAGTTCAACAACTTCAACTGTCTACGTCGCCCTGTTCTCCTCCAGTATTGATTACAACCATTGACAACCAGCCCCTGGGTTCTGGCGTCATTACTCAGACCACAGTCCCGGTTACTCTTGTTGTGGGTGTCCTTCACTTTGAAAAATTATCTCTGCTAGTTATAGACAACATAACTAGCGATGTTATCTTAGGTTTGCCATGGCTTGCTTATCATGAACCACAGATTTCCTGGGCCACTAATGAACTGCTCCGATGGGGTAGCAAGTGTGTTTCTCAGTGTCTGGCTAAACCCCTCAGAGCAGCCACCATCAAGAGCCCCGCCGTCACTGCCACACCCGAGGTCCCCTCGGCCTATCAAGACCTTGCAGCGGTATTCAGCAAAAAGAACGCCACCTGCCTGCCACCACACCGACCGTGGGACTGTGCCATAGATTTGGTGTCTGGAGCTCCTCTACCCCGAGGTAGGATCTTTCCATTATCCTTGCCAGAATCCCAGGCCATGGAAACCTATGTGGAGGAGGCTCTCGCCAATGGTTTCATTCGCCCGTCCACATCGACCGCAGCCTCAAGTTTCTTTTTTGTGAAAAAAAAAGGTCGGCGGTCTCAGACCATGTATAGACTACGCTATCCCCTACCGTTGGTGCCTGCAGCAGTAGAACAACTGCGAGAAGCTTGGATATACACCAAAATCGATCTTCGCAGCGCCTACAACCTCATTCGCATCAGGGATGGTGACGAATGGAAAACTGCTTTTCACACGGCGACAGGCCATTATGAGTATCTGGTGATGCCCTTTGGATTAGTAAATGCCCCTTCAGTGTTTCAAGCTTTTGTCAACGAAGTCCTTTGGGAAAACATCGGCCAAAGCGTAATCGTGTACAATGACGATATTCTGGTCTGCTCCTCAGATCTGGGTGAGCATATTAAGCATGTACGCCAAGTCCTCGACATACTTCTTGAAAATCGTCTTTATGTCAAATTGGAGAAGTGTGAGTTCCACAAAACAGAAGTACAATTTCTGGGTTACATAATATCCTCCCAGGGGGTCCAGATGGATGAGGGTAAAGTCAAGGCAGTGGTGGACTGGCCGGAGCCCCAGACCATTAAGGAGCTTCAACGTTTCCTGGGCTTCGCAAACTTTTACAGACGCTTCGTTCGCAATTTTAGTTCAGTTGGAGCACCCCTAACATCTGTTAAAGGGGTCCCCCAGGAGACTCTGCTGGAGGGAGGCTGCCGGCCTGGCCTTCAGGAAGTTGAAGAGTATGTTCACCTCAGTGCCTGTCCTCAGGCACCCGGACCCGGATCTCCCCTTCGTGGTGGAGGTGGATGCATCAGAGGCAGGAGTGGGAGGCATCCTCTCCCAGCGCCATGGTAAGCCCGCAAAGTTACATCCGTGTGCATTTTTTTCTCGCAAACTGACCTCGGCAGAAAGGAATTACGACGTGGGCAATCGAGAGCTCTTAGCGGTCAAACTGGCCTTTGAAGAGTGGCGGCATTGGCTGGAAGGCAGCAAGCACCCCTTCCTGGTGGTAACGGACCACCGTAACCTAGAATACATTCAGTCTGCAAAACGGTTAAATCCACGCCAAGATCGTTGGTCTTGTTTTTCACTCGATTTGATTTTACTCTGACCTATAGACCAGGTTTGAAGAACGGGAAGGCAGATGCACTCTCTCGGCTCCACGACTCTGCTTCCTCCCAGAACACCCCGGAGCCAATCCTGCCAACTCAACACATCATTGCCCTCATCAGATGGGATATCATGGAACAAATTCTACAGGCCTTGCCAAGTGATCCTGCCCCCCAGGGGAGCCCCGGTGACAAGACCTATGTCCCCACAGCGGTTCGAGCCCAGCTTCTGCAATGGATCCACTTGTGTCCCAGTTCCGGGCATCCAGGTATCCAACGCACCCTTTCACTAGTCAGAGACCAATTTTGGTGGCCATCAGTGCAACGGGATGTCATGGACTACGTCAAGGCGTGTGCTGTTGTGTGCTGTTGCGTGTGCGCAAACAAGATCTCCCCGGCAACTACCTTCGGGTCTCCTGGAACCCCTCCCCATACCTAACAGGCCTTGGTCCCACATGGCTGTGGATTTTATTACTGACCTCCCCTGTTCTCAGGGTTTCACCACCATTTTGGTGGCAGTGGATAGGTTTTCCAAGGCGTGCCGTCTGATCCCCCTCAAGAAGCTACCTTCTGCCTTGGAGACCGCAGAATCCCTATTCTGCCATTTTTTTCGGACCTTCGGCCTACGTGAGGAGATTGTGTCGGACAGAGGGGTCCAGTTTACCCCAAAGTGTGGTCATCGTTTTTTAAACTGTTAAACGTGCAAGTGAACCTGTCATCTGGTTATCATCCGCAGAGCAACGGGCAGACAGAGAGGGTAAACCAAGAGATTGGCCGGTTTCTCCGCACCTACTGCTTCCAGCAACAGGGGGACTGGAGCAGGTTTTTGCCGTGGGCAGAATATGCCCAGAATACACATAGGAGCACATCCACAAAGATTACGCCGTTCCAGTGCATGCTGGGTTTTCAACCAGCCTTGTTCCCATGGTCTGGGGAATCTTCGGAGATCCTGGCAGTGGATGACTGGTTTAGACGGAGTAAGACTGTCTGGGACGCTGTTCACGTCCAACTTCAACAAGCCGTTCAGCGCCAGAAGGTGAACGCCGATCGGCACAGACGCCTAGCGCCTCGGTTCCAACCCGGTCAAAAAGTATGGCTCTCCACGTGGAACATCCGTCTCCGCCTCCCGTCCAAAAAGCTAAGTCCTCGTTTCATCGGCCCATTTAAGATTATCAAGCAGGTCAATGCGGTATCATATCGATTACAGTTGCCCTCCCATTACAGGATCAATTCCACCTTCCATGTCTCCTTGCTCAAACCTGCTGTCAGGCCCCAGGGCAGCCAGTCAGGACCTGAGGTTCAGTCAGCGCCACCCCCACCGCTCCTGGACGATGGTGTGACATACGCGGTCAGGTCGCTGCTAAAATCTCGTCGTCGCCAGACTGGTCTCCAATACTTAGTAGATTGGGAGGGTTATGGCCCGGAGGAGAGGTCCTGGCGTCCAGCCTCGGACATTCACCCTGCCCTCATTGCGGATTTCCATCTGGCCCATCCCGAGTGTCCTGGCCCGCGACCACGTGGAAGGCCCCCCCGTAGAGAGCGATCTTCGGCTTCTGGAGCCGCCTGTAGAGGGGGGGTGTTCTGTCACGAACCAACGCTCCTCTTCCTCAGAATATTGAGGCCAGAAAACCGGGATCCCAAATCCCCCTCTGGTTACGGGTGCGTTGGTTTGTGCCAATCTGAATCAGCCCATTGAGTGAGCACGGCCACTCCTCCCGACGCACCTGTGGCTCGTCACCCATCAAGAGGGCCTGTGTACAGGTAAAAGCCAGTAAATTAGAATATTTTGAAAAAAGTTGATTTATTTCAGTAATTGCATTCAAAAGGTGTAACTTGTACATTATATTTATTCATTGCACACAGACTGATGCATTCAAATGTTTATTTAATTTAATTTTGATGATTTGAAGTGGCAACAAATGAAAATCCAAAATTCCGTGTGTCACAAAATTAGAATATTACTTAAGGCTAATACAAAAAAGGGATTTTTTAGAAATGTTGGCCAACTGAAAAGTATGAAAATGAAAAATATGAGCATGTACAATACTCAATACTTGGTTGGAGCTCCTTTTGCCTCAATTACTGCATTAATGCGGCGTGGCATGGAGTCGATGAGTTTCTGGCACTGCTCAGGTGTTATTCTAATTTTGTGACACACGGAATTTTGGATTTTCATTTGTTGCCACTTCAAATCATCAAAATTAAAATGAAATAAACATTTGAATGCATCAGTCTGTGTGCAATGAATAAATATAATGTACAAGTTACACCTTTTGAAAGCATAATTTGTATTGGAGTAAATGTGATTTGTGTGCAAATTGTTTGTGAAACTGCATGGAAACTTTGTATTTCTTCGGTTTCTTTTCTTGTAGTGTTTCATGGTTCGTATGGTGCTTGTGTGAAAGGAATAAACAACCCAACAACCATCTGAGACTCTGCGTTTTTTAATCAACAAATTCGAGGGGCGATTTTATTTGTAGTGCCCTTTACATCGGCGGATCTGAAAGGGCTACAGTTTAAAAGAAGAAACAATTCGGCAGTTCTGCATAAAGATAAAAAGTAATTTGGCAGACATCTAAAACGGGGACCATACGTTTTGCGTTTGCAAAGGCAGGAGCAGTTCTTTGCAGTTCTTTGCAAAGGCAGGAGCAGGAAAGATTTCTATTGGCCCTAAACTGGCGTTGGGGAGGAGCAGGTCCTCTCAAGGTCAAATCACATACAATGTGTGGTCTCCTAACATTAATGTAAACATAACGAACAAAGCGTGAGTGCTGTATGGGGCTTGGTGTGTTTCTAACTCTCATCCTTATCAGATCTGCATCTACCTAGTTGCCACTTTCTGCTTTGCCCTCTGACCTTGCACTCCTCAACCGGGACCAGACAGTGACTCCCTAAATGAGCACTGTAACGGGGTGGGTACTCGGGAGACCCGGAATGAGGACGCTGAGACGCGGAGACCGTACACGCCATTCTTTTATCAAAGCTCCACGTTGCCATCGCTTGCGCGTGGTTCCGTGTCTCCATGTGCTTCTCTCTTCCCCCTGTGCCTCTTCCGTGTTTGCCCTTTTCACCTGGGAGAGGCACCTCGTTAGTCCAGCTGGAGGTTGATTACCTCCAGCTGGCAACTTCCCAGGCGCTGGGGTTGGGCGGGGCCGCCACAAGCACTAAAAAAATTTTTGATTATCGAACTGAAAACACTAAACTGCTCAACGGGTTCACATACTTTCAAGCAACACTGTATTTATATGTTTATGTATTTTTATGAAAAATGTAAAGTTTTCTTTAGAAAGTAGAAAAGATATTTACAAAACAAAATAAACAAAACAAAATGTTAATCAAAAAGCTGTAAGACCCTGTAGCCTAGTGGGATTACCAACTGCACAAAGAAGCAACTGCTTAAAGGGGCGCAATGCAACTTTGGTTGATTTTCCTGCGAGGCCAAGTTTGAGACAGAAGACTTGAATTTGCCAAGTTGGAGTTTCCCATACATTTATCCGACTGTCGTTGGGGGAAGGGGTATTCGGATTTCTGTGGTTTTGCACCTCGAGCACTGAATTAGTACATTTCAAAGAATTAAAAATGCCCAAAACCAGGCAGAGAACATCTAAGTGGAGGGGTGCTAGACTGAACTCAACTGAACAGAAGAGGTTACAGGACCTCCAAGACAGGCGCAAGGCTGAAATAAAGGTGTGTAATAACACTGATACTAATTAGATTGTAGATAGTTTTATCATGTGACACTAAGAATAATTGTTGCGTTATAGGACAAACTTAATTTCCTAGACCCTATCCAGAAGGACAGAATTCTGGATAGAATGGTGCAACGATCACTAGGAATGATGATTGACGTTGTGAATTTCCTGGAAGTTCCAGAGGGCCCTGTCCTTGTCCCTGACCCAGCTGGTCTATACTGGTGCATCTGTGGCAACTGCAGAGAAATGGACGCAGACCTGGAGCGAGAGTGCTGCCGGCAGTCACCACAGGACTGTGTCAGTAGAATGGGCCATATGGACTATTATATTTTGAATGAGGGTGTGTTGGGGCTGGCTCATGCTGTATGGAACGACATCTTTGCCCTAGAGCAGGGGTGTCAAACTCATTCTGGTCTGGGGGCCGCATACAACTTAATCGGTCTCATGGGGGCCAAACTCATGCCAAAATAAGTCCACTTTTTTCTTTGTATTAGTGCGAAGAAGTAAATTATAAAAATCTTTATATGCAATGAATTCTCCTTTTACGAATTATAAACAACCTAGGTGTTTTTAAGAAAATTATGTGCAGTTTCAACAACATTTTCACCCAGTTTAACATTTATTTAAGTGCATTATGCATAAAAACACAAATCACAGTGATTATACACTGTTGCAAAACATTTATTGACAGTTTTGTGGAAGTTAAAATACATCAAAAACCTCAAAATGTATAAAAGATTTAAAATCAATTTTCCACAGAAATCCATTTTGCTTCTGGGAAGCAATCCGCTTGTTAAGTCGTGACGTCACCACGCTCCAATAATACTGTTTCCGGGTCCAAAGTCCGGGCCCTCTCTACCTATTTACCGCTTTCGCCCGAGTTTTAACATGCCGCAGTGCCGTGTCCCGTGTTGTTTAAATAGATCGGAGTTTAAAAACACAAGTGACATTCAACTGTCATTCTATCGCTTTCCCTGTGACGAGAAAGATACGAGAAAATGGCTGCAGTTGATAACGCCGATGCTATGGGCTAACCCTGCTAACAATTTAAGGTCCCCAGAACGTTAGTTTTTGGTTACGCTAACGTTTGGTTCGCAAACGTTGCCTGAAGGTTAGTTTGTAGTTCGGTGTTGGTTTTTCGGGAAGGTAACGTTCCGGTACGTTAACGTACGTAGGTTTCACGTGTTCACACAATGGTGACCGCAGCCTGCATACACACTATCACATGTTCATCAGTAACTAATATTCATAGCCAGGAGGACATGGATTAGCGGAGCCGAGGATTGAACTGTGCTCTACTGCTAAGGCACTCCGTTGTTTCAAGCGGCTGTTTTCATAGATATTAGCCATGTACACGATCACAAACTACATTGCTGCCAGCGCTGTTTATCATAACAATACTTCTGTATATTTTTTAATCTTCGTTTAGTTACGTTCACAGTTATAGAAGTCCTGTAAAAATTATATTTTGAAATACCTTATCCAGAACAAGGAATGGCACTCTACGTCAACTAGCTAGCTAGCTTAACCTTACAGCTAACTCACCCTTAATTATGCCACCTGGATGATGCGCTGCACTAACCACTATGTTGGAGTTAAACGAATTTAAACCCTTTATGACCGCCAAGGGTGCATCACTAAAGTAGGACGTGATCGTCAATAAATTAACAGGTTCCGCCAGTGTTATTAGATGTGTACGAGCGGAGCGCTTGGACCCGGAAGTCTCGTGTGACGTCAGACTTAACAAGCGGATTCTGAACACATGAACTGACTCCACACACAGCGCCACTAGCGGTCAATATAGGAACTGCATATTTTATAGAAAATGAAGTTTATTATTTTTTTTCTTTCAATAATGCAGATTTATCCCGTACGTTTGACACCCCTGCCCTAGAGGATAACCATGAACCTGGCGTAGACCAGCGGCAGTTCAGGCATACGGCTTACCGTCAGTTTGTCCTGTGGCAGCACGGACGCCTGGGTGTGGGCAACAGGGTTGTGATACCCAGCTGTTGTGTGTGCCGCATCAGGGACAAATTCCCTGACCTAAGGGGCCAGTACGCTGCTTTAGGGTGCAGCGCTTGTTGTAAATAGTTTAATTGTACATAGTTCCGTTCTATTTATTTTTTACATTTTTGCTTTATTGACATACCAGCACAACACACATTGTTTTGAAAGTTTATTTACAAATAAAGATCTGTACATGTTTCACCAAAAGAGAAAAGTGCCTCCTAACTTCCTATTTACAGAATAATTTGGCTCGCAAACATCCATCTGCTCAGTCCTCTGAGGCTCTGTGGCCCAAGTCCCCACGGGACACATGTATGCTCACAACTTCAGCTGTAGGTGGTGGCTGTTCCGGTGTGAGCAAACCAAGGCGCCTTGGGTCAGCAGGCCTCAAAGTCTGCTTGCGGGGAAGGCCTTTGCCACTTCCCAGCCTCCTTGCCAGAATTGCCCTCTGAAGGTCAGTAATGTAGCTGTACTGCTTCTTTTCCTTCGTGGTGTAGACACTCCAGCTCTTCGACTTTTTGTTGTACAAGCGTCTGTAGCTAGAAAGTTATAAACAGCAACGTGTTGAAATCAGTATAGCCAAATTTGTTTACAATGTAAGACATTCACAACAGAAACATTACAGTAGAAACATACATTTTTTGACTATCCCGGTTGCGTGCAGGAAGGCGCCGATTGTGTTTGTTGTAGTCAATGGCAGCCAGTAGTGTCCTTGTCTTGTAGACAAATGGTGTGTAGGCGTGCCGCTTTGATGAATACATCAGGATGTGATTTTGAAAGGACGCCAAGTCAGATGTGGTCCTATAAAGGAGGAACAGGAATGGGTGATGAGAATAACACACTAACATGAAATGACTAAACATACCAAAATTAGAGACTACAACGTAATAATTGCAACAGTCACGTTCACCCACCATGACCTGGCCTCTGCCACTCTGCCGCCCTCTGGTGGGTGATCAGTGGCACGCCAGCCTGCCTCCTCACCTGTTTCCTATCTGCTCCACAGCACCTACAGGTAATCACTGCATTAGGAGGAGGACATTTAAACCCCCGGTCGCCTACAGTCGTCGCCGGATCGTTAGTCACCTGTCGTATATGGAAATCAAGGCCTGGCCATCGCGAAGCCATACCGCTCATGAGTCTTATCGCTCCTGCTTTAACCTGCTCTCCACTCCCCCAGTGTCTCCCGCTTTCGACCTCCGCCTCTCCCCTGGATCCTTGGACTTGCCGACATCGGAGGGAAAGGAACCCGGAGGAGGAGTACGTCCGTCGTTGTGTGTGCACACTCAGAGAGCGTCTAATAAACATTGTATTCTTGCCTACATTGAGTCTGGTTTTGGGTCCAGACCTTAACACCCCCCTGACAGAACAATCCGGCCACCATTGACCCAGCGGACCTCGACCCTGTTCGCCAAGCGGTGAGTCGTCAGGGGCAATTGCTCGGACAGCACAGCTCCGCTCTTCTGGAGTTACAGAGCGAGATGCAGTCCCTCTCCGCAAACACCGCAGCTTCAACGGACTTAAACCCCGTTCGACAGGCCGTAACGCAACAGGGGGCCGTAATTGAGCAGCACAGCGCCGTGTTACAGGCCCTACAGAGTCTGCTACAGTCTCTGACACCAGCATCTCCACGCTGCACAAACAGCTGGAGGCCTCCGAGCGCCGAACCTCCGCCGGACCAAGCCAGACTCCTACGGAGCGCACCCCCACTATTGGACCCGTCGCCGAACCACGGATTCCGTCGCCAGAAAGGTACGATGGCCACTTTGGAAACTGCCAAGCCTTTCTAATTTAATGCAGTTTGGTGTTCGAGCAGCAGCCCCGCACCTATGGAACCGACCGTTCCAGGATCGCCTACATCATGGGGCTCCTCCGGGGCAACGCGCTGGAGTGGGCTTCGGCTGTGTGGGACCAGGCTGGACCGCTGACCCAGTCCCTCCCCGTTTTCGTGCAAGAACTCAGGCGGGTGTTCGATCACCCAGTCCGAGGAAGGGAGGCTTCGAGGGAGCTGTTGAGTGCGCGCCAACGGGCTCGTAACGTCGCCGCGTATGCAATCGAGTTCCGCGTCCTGGCCGCGGAGAGGCGTTGGAACTGGGGAGGCCCTACAGGCAGCCTTCTATAATTGGTTGTCCGACGAGATAAAGGACGAGCTGATCTCCTACCCTAAACCGGACGGACTGGAGGAGCTAGTGGCCATAGCGATCCGAGTGGACAACCGGAGCCGTGAACGAAACCGGGAGAGACGGCGGGGAGCGACTCAAGCTTTCAGGCGGCCTTGGGGAGACCGAGTAGAGGCTAGTCAAACCCACCGCCGGAACTCCAGAGAAGGCGGTCCTGACCCCGAGCCCATGCAACTGGGCCGGTTCCAGGTCGGCGATGAGGTGCAACGGCGGCCCACGGAGGACCATCTGGACCACGAGCGGGGGGGGGCAATAGACGAGCCGACGGTCCACAACGCCAGGGAAACCGGCAGGCTCGTTAAGGAATGGGAGGCCTCTAACGAGTCATATCCCGACCGCCTCCACTACCCAACCTCGTACATTGTTCCCCGCCACTCTGTCACATAACTCACTCAGTCAACCTCCAGGTCTTCATTGACTCCGGGGCCGCTTCCTGGACCCATCGCTGGTGGAGCAACTGGGGCTCTCCACGGTTCCTTTGGACAACGCCATGGAGGCAAACACCCTGGACGGGAGCCTCATTGCCTGCATCACCGATCGCACGGAGCCTGCTCGCCTGTTGATCTCAGGTAACCACTCCAAACTAATCAGTTTTTTTGTCATCAAGTCCCCACAGGCTCCCGTGGTCTTGGGCCACACCTGGCTCACAACCCACAAACCGACCATTGACTGGAGGTCAGATCGGATCTCAGGTTGGAGCGACCACTGCCATGCCAACTGCCTTCGGTCTGCCTCTCCTCAGTCAGGGCCGCGGAGGGGGGGATCGCATCGCAGCGGACCTCCCTCCGCTGCGATGCAATCATATCACTGGTTCCCCGTGAGTACCATGACCTTGGCGAGGTATTCAACAAGCAACAGGCTGAATCGTTACCTCCTCACAGACCGTACGATTGCGCCATCGAGCTGCTACCAGGCTCGCCATATCCGACGGGGAGGCTCTACAGCATTTCCAAGCCAAAACAGGAAGCGATGGAGGCACACATCAAAGACTCCCTGGCCGCTGGAATAATACGGCCCTCCTTGTCACCACTGGGAGCAGGGGTTTTTTTCGTCGGGAAGGAGGACGGCTTCCTTCGCCCATGCATCGACTACCGGGGACTAAACAACATCACGGTGAAGAACAAGTACCCCTTACCACTAATGAACTCTGCTTTCGAGTCTCTACAGGGAGCCGCTATTTTCTCCAAACTGGACCTCCGCAACGCGTATCACCTGGTTAGGATCCGCAAGGGGCACGAGTGGCTGGCTGACCGGGTTCAACATGCCAATGGGTCATTTTGAGTATCTGGTGATGCCATTCGGTCTGACCAACGCACTGGCAGTATTCCAGAACCTCGTCAATGACTTACTCCGCGATAATGGTGGGTCGATTTGTGTTTGTCTACATCGACGACATCTTAATATTCTCCAAGAACCCCACGGAGCACCGGGGTCACGTAAGGGAGGTGTTAAGGCGTCTACTGGAGAACAGCTTATTCCTCAAGGCGGATAAGTGTGAGTTTCACTCGAAGACTGTTACATTTCTGGGATACGTTATTTCTGAGGGAGAGGTGAGCATGGACACTACCAAGGTCCAGGCGGTACGCGATTGGCCCAGGCCGGAGAACCGCAAACAACTACAGACGTTCCTGGGTTTCGCGAACTTCTACAGACGCTTCATCCGCAACTACAGTCGGGTGGCGGCGCCTCTAACCTGCCTCACCTCTGTCTCCAGATCCTTGCAAGCCAGACGCACTGTCCCGCATCTACTCCAGGGAGGAGGAACCCGACGGCCAGACGAACACCATCGTGCCCGACCGTTGCTTCATCCGAGCCATAACCTGGCGAGTGGAGGAGGAAGTGAGGGCAGCGCAACTGCAGGATCCAGGACCAGGGACAGGACCGCCTGACCGCCGATTCGTCCCGAAGGGGTCTAGAGCATCGCTCCTGGGGTGGGCCAACGCCTCACGGCTAACATGCCACCCTGGGGTGGCGCGCACCATGGCTTTCCTCCGGAGGCGGTTCTGGTGGCCGTCGATGGGGAACGACACCAAGGAGTACGTGACCGCCTGTCCCACCTGCGTGCAGACCAAGGGATCCACGCGTCCCAACGCCGGCCCTCCCCGTTCCTCGCCGCCCATGGTCCCATCTAGGGCTGGACTTCGTCACTGGACTGCCAGCCTCAGAGGGTAACACTGTAATTCTGACCGTGGTGGACCGCTTCAGTAAGCTCGCTCACTTTTACCCCTCCCCAAGCTCCCGTCCGCCAAGGAGACCGCCGACCTGCTGGTGAGGGAAGTGTTTCGAGTCCATGGGCTCCCCTGCGAGTTGGTTTCGGACCGGGGAACCTTTTCACCTCGGCCGTCTGGAAGGCCTTCTGCAAGGCCATAGGAGCAACGGTCAGCTTGTCTTCAGGCTTTCACCCCCAGACCAATGGGCAGGCGGAACGGGCAAACCAAAAGCTGGAGACCACCCTCCGGTCCCTCGCCTCCACCAACCCAGCTTCGTGGACGTCCCAACTTCCCTGGGTAGAGTACGCCCACAACACGCTCCCCACAGCGGCAACAGGTATGTCCCCGTTTCAATGCACGTATGGCTATCAACCACCTCTGTTTAGCTCCCAGGAGAGGAACCTCGGGGTGCCGTCAGTCATTCAAGGAGCCAAGCCATCTCTGCCAGCGTACGGAGGAGGCCTGGTCAAAATATATACATTTTCACTTGACATACCTTGAACTGCTCCTCAGTTACAGCATGCTTACTGCAGTACAAAAAGTGATTCACAATGTCTTTGATCCAGGCTTGAATATCCGTTTGATGTTTTTACAGTCCCAAACTGGCACACGAGTAACCCGTGCATCATCAATATGCAGCGCCAAACTAACCCTTCCTTTGACACAATGGCAACCTAATATCAAGTGGACAACATGTGTCTATTACAAATGGTACAAATAGTTTGAATCATACCCGTCGAAGATTCTTGCTCAGACTTTTAGCTGCATGCCATATATCCAATGGGTGTTGGATCCCCCACGCTTTGTATTTACCACGCTCTGGATCTGTCACAAAAAAATATATGTTAAACTACATCTCAACCCAAAACACTAAATAAAATTTGAACCAACTTCAAATACAGGAGAAAAAAAAACTCACTCAACAATGCACTGATCTGTGGGTGATCTGTGCGGCATCAGTGACAACTTCTTTGATGGCAAGCTCTGGAAGGAGAGCTTGCATTGTACGAATAAAGCACTCCTCCATGATGACCAAGTTCCTGTTCTCGCTTATCAACAGAGACGATGTGGACAATGTCTCTGGAGTCTGCTCTATGGTGGTGTATGTGCAAAACTGTGCACAATGACCTGCAACAGTACTGATGTCAGCATACATGTGTGCATTTTTAAAATCACAGTTATGAAAACCTTTGTTCGACCTGAAATTACTCATTTAATCATCCAAAATGGTATGGAACATATTGATTAACTGAAAAATGTTGCATAGTGTGCCTTTAAGACCCTCAAGGCCCCCTAAATCCCCAAATGATCTGCTGAAGAATGTGTGGCAATACGCGAGTGGAGTGGTGTGCGCTAGAGGGAGCGTCCCTATGAGCGAGCTATCCCTATGACACTCGAGGAAAATTATCAAAACCAGACAACGCCACTTGGGATAGGCCCAAGACCATTTTGGTTAAAGCACACAGGTCCGTGTACCAATATTAGGAGCCAGAGACCAAGACGTAATTATAAGAATATACAGTGTTTTATTTAGTCAAGTCTTCCTTTTAAAAATGATAATCTGTTTAAGATAGGAAGTGAATCGATAAGTAAATAAAAGAACACTATAACAATAAAACAAAATCAAATCAATAAACCAACATGCATAATAAGACAAACAAATACAACGAAATTACCAAAGAAGAAAAAAACCCACATGCAATACGTACAACAGTTAATACAATCAAAGTCACTTCGGGTTCATAGATTGTTTCATAATTAAAACGGTTTTACCGGAATCCAGACCGGTTCCAACGGGTGAGTAAGAACAGGTACACCGGAGTCCATGACGGTTTCAACCGGTGTAACGAACAAGTGTCAAGAACAACTCTTACCGGAATCCAAGACTCCATGGAGTGCTGCAGGTCACGTCACGTGTAGAAATGGCAAGTGGGAGAGATAAGGAAGGCTGCCCGGAGTTGGACGATGCGCTAGCGGTCGGCGTCTGTATGCTTGCGCGCATAATCAGCTAGTTAGCATCAGCGAGGCAAGGAAGGGGGGACTCAAAATGTTTCTAAACTTAAAAAGGCTTTTTTGGGGTTTGAATTGTTTTACTTCTTACACAGATATTCTAAGTATACATCATTATGTTATACAATTTTTGTAACAGCTACACTGAAGTTAGCAGTTTGATTAAGTTAATTTTAATCTTTGTGTGCTAAAAGGCACATAAAGTTCCTGTTGAGATGGCAATACATATTCTCCTTTTTTTGCCAAAAAAATGAAAAGTATGTCATCAATGTCTTCTCTCTTGCCGTATCAATATCTCAGTTTCCCTCAGAGATGGTCCCAATAATCTGCTGAAAGTCAAGTGAAATTCAGTTTGTTACAAGATGTAACACTTTCTTAAATACTGTAATCTACATTGTGGATAATTCAGCTATATATAATATGCTGAAGTACATTTCTGGAGCATAAAATATAAAATAAAAATAAAAACAAGAACCGAAAACCATGACCCTAAAACCGTGATACGAACCAAACTGTGGGTTTTGTGAACCGTGCCACCCCTATCAGGTCTCTTTTACCCCATTTACAGTAGTTGATGGTTAAAGTAAAATAAATCACAGCTTTAGCATCCATCTCTGCCACGCAATGGTATCCAAGGTCCAGAAGTATACCTAAATGAAACAACTGCACTGTTCTCAGTGTCTACAACTAAATGTAAAGCTTAGAATAAGAAATTACAAGTCATAAAAACATGAACAGAATTGAAAATGAGTTTAGGGAGTAAGCCAAATTGACTGATGGAATAAGGGAGCAAACACTCACAAAAACACAGTGTCAAATAAAAAAATTAATTGCAGCAATCTACTGCAAAATGATAACAATCATGTGTGTGAAAGGCACCATCACATACACACACAACACACAATTTGCACTCACATGCTGAAACAGGAAACTGCTATTATACATCAACTCAAAGCAACAGCCCTTATGCTTCAAAGTCATCGCTGAATCTCTTATCCACGTATTGAGCTACACTACATAAATACCAATATTTAGTTATCCATCATATCGTTGGGAAATAGAGATAAAAAAGGGAGAAAAAACAGAGGTGGGGGAGAGATGAACAGAGTGGAAGTGAATATCCATTCAGCACACATTTTAATCTTATCTAAAAAAAAAAAAAAGAACAAATTTGAAGAGATCCACATATATATATATATAGATGGACTCACTTAGTCATTTAGTTACTCACTCACTCTCACACACACATACAAGTACCAGGTCTGCAAGATAAGAGAGTCGAGTGTTCTGGGGAGAAAAAGCCTCCTCATTGGTGTGCAAGACTGCACATGTTTCAAACCTCCCATATATGCCTGTGTGTGTGTGTGTGTGTGTGTGTGTGCCAGTGCGTGCATGCATGCGTCTGCTAGCTCTCCCTCTCTTTTTTCACCACCACTAAACAGACACAGAGGACCTATTGTGCCTAAGGAAGAAAAATCACTCCTCTCTCTCTCTCTCTCTCTCTCTCAGACTCTTTCTTCTCCCTTCCATTCACATAGCAGCTGAAATGGCAAAGCTTGTTAAAAAGGAAGCCCACATAACAGCATTCACTGCTTTGCTTACTGCAGCATCTCCCCTGCTCGCCGTGCCAATGCACCAGAAGCCATGTATGAAAGCAATTTGATACAGCTTTTTTTTAAAGTTATGACACTGCAGGCCCACAACGAAATGCGTAAAAGGATTTGGAATAATAGGTAAACTAGGTGTTTTATGCAGAAAAACATCAAAGGAAAATGTTTTTTCCAGGTGGTAAGAGCTGCAGCACCTTCGCTCTAAGAACTTTCTTAGACCAAGAAGACCATTCTTTTTAGACCAAGATTTTAAGCAAAACATATCGTCAAAATAAGTATCCTTCAATTTCCTTTAACCACAGCCACACAAACCCACCACAGATCACACTCCTTTGCAATCTAACTCTCAAAAAAGTAAACTCACTCGTCTGGTTCATGTAGGCTTCTGGTCCCAGCTGTCAGACTTGGATTCTGCCCTATGGCCGGCAACGCTTCAGCACCCTGGACAGCTACACAATAGCCATCAGAGATCCAGCGGTATATGTGTGTGTTGGGGAGGGAGGGGAAGAAACACATGGACAAAAGACAGGAGGGTACTGGGAATTCAAAAGGGAAATTAGTGAGGACTTGGCCACCGGCAGGCCATTCACAGAGGATACATAGAGCCCATGTTAAAGGACAGAAAACAAAATGAGCATTAGAGTGGGTAGCACAGTTTGTTTATATCACAGAGGGAGACAGGCCTCTAAATGCACAGAAAAATGGTGTCAAGCACTCAGTGTTCTTTATGTTGCAGACTTCATTTTAGTCTGCAACATAAACTTTATTTTCAGTTTTACCAAGATCACAATGCCAGAGAAATAGCAGCTATTCAAAAAATGCTGCTTCGTCATCAATGGAAAGAACCAGTGTTATTTTCAAACGGCAGAATACAGTGCAATGCTTATTTTTGAAGGAACAGTATTTCTACTCTTGACTGCAAAGTACCCTAAATCTTCGCCTCCAGTATGTTTCCTTTTACCACCGTTTATTCACAACTAATAATTGTGCTACTAATGACTAGCTTCTCTCTGCAATAACTCTAATGAGAAACTGCAGTTGGTAAAAAATCCCAGGTTTTTCCAGATTTTTGGAGCACCGGGTGATATTTTGACAAATCTTCAACTTCTCTCAAAAAAATACTGACAGAAATATTTAAATGGGAGCATTGGATATTTCAGGGGGGAGGAGAGGGAAGACCTTGAAAATGTGTAAGGGAAGAAATAGGGAAACAATGACTTTCATTCAACTTAGAAGAAGCCCCCCCAAAAACACCTTGTCAATCATCGGAGGAGGAGCTGCAGGCAAACTGTATTTTCATTTTCTCTGGCTTCCCCCACACAGAAGAAGACACACTGAAGAGAAGTCAAAAGCACATTACAGCATCCAACACAACAGTAGAGGGTAAACAAAATTTACTTAAAGGTCAGGATGTTGACAGCGCTTCAGTGAAAGTTTAATTGGCGGAATTTTGCCGCACTATAATTCTCCCTTATAGCATACAATATTGTCCATAGTTGTACATCCCCAAAGAAACTTAATAACAAATAAAATGATTCTCCCCCAAAAACTTACAAATAATTTTACACTAAGTCAAGAGCTTTTTTTCCTTCTTTTAGACAGACAAATACGTTTTATATTTTACATAAAGATTTGATTCTTTAAAATAAAGCACTTTCAAAAAAAGGAGCATTTCCATTTCACAGAGAGCATTATTGATGAAATAGTTGAGTGCAAAGGCACTTTCTGGAGAAGGTAAGGGAGAGTTTTGCAGCTTGTTGGATTTTTTTTGTATGGTTAACTGCTCACCATGTGTCTCTGTATGCTAAGTATTTACAGGAATTTTAAATCAGTAGCACATACTCGTCAACAAAAAAAGGTGATTTCATATTTTTTCACAGGGAAGAAAAATACAGTTTCATGAAAAGCTGTAATTGCACACAGTCCTGTCAATTGTATACATTGTATACCAAAATCTTTTGGAATTTAATTAAAGAAGACATCATTTGAACTGCATAATAAGTATTACTATACTTCTTATACTCCTTTTGTACATCTTGAAAATAAAGAAAGGGAAGAAGGAAGAGAGAAAAGTGATTAACAAAGGATTTTGTCCGCCTCGAGTTAATTATGTAGGATTGAACACAGATAGATAAGATAGTTTGATATAGGGCTATTAATACAATAACTGATTATTATCAACGATGCACAGAATCAGGGATAGGAGGTATGGGAAAGGGGGCATCTTACAGTTGGCTCATAGCTGTCCGTTTCTCCAGAACCTCCAGGTAGTCTGGTTCTGTTTTTAGCTTTCCAGGATGCAGAAGATGGTGCACATTGTTTTTCGAAGGGTGCTCAGCCCCGTAGTATTTCCTGGAGGTCCCGTACAGCACAGTTTTGTTCAATCTGTCCTGGTTGATGATGTGCCGCCGGGCTGCAGCGGCCTCATAGGGGGGCACAATGCAAGGTCTCTTCGGTAAAGTGCAAAAATTGTAATGGAAAGGAGGGGCACCTGAAGCCGTGGGAAGCTCTTTGTGGGTCTTCTCCACCAAATTTTGATACAACATCTCAGGAAGTTCTGGGGTGCTCAAACCACATGATGTGGGCGATTTATTCATAAAATCCATTGTGCTGATGGTATATGCCCCTGGGCTGCAGGTGAGGACATCCTTCGTCTCCAGCGGCATAAAGCTCAGCTCCTTCAGGTTGCGGTAATACGTCATCTGTTCGCCATCCTTCTGCATGTAAATAGGATTTTGGCACATCGAGCCCACGGGTGGAGGGATATAGTTACAAACGGCAGTTTTGTCTTGAGTTGGTTCAGGACTGTAGGAGCCATATTTCACTTGGAACGAATTGAGATCCAAGTTGTTAGCCCCTGTGGGGACATGTTCCACTCCTTTTCGCCGTTTCAGGACAAAAACGAACAGGCCCGCCCCAAAGCAGACCGACAGGATGAAAACAACAAGAAGTCCAAGAATTAGGACTGAAAGTGGGACCTCAGGGTGTAGCTCAGGAGTCTGGATTTGGGATTCAGTGGGGTTGACTGAGCTATAAGAAGAGGAGGAAGGTGTGGAGGCTTCGATGCCAGGGCTTATTAATGTGGGGGCTTTTGTGGAGGGTACATTTTGTGGCGGGGGAAGCTCGCGGGGATCAGCGCAGATGGCCTCATTGCGAAGTGAACGCAACAGGCGACCTGCATGTTTAGAGGGCGAATCACATGTGATTTCATTAACTACTACGCTGGTACTGGACAGCTCCATCCAGTTCTTGAGTGCAACAATATCACAGGTGCAATCCCAGGGGTTCTCCTGAAGGTCAATCTGGATGAATGCTGAAAGCTGGTCAAGAACCCCTCGAACCGCGAGGTAGGAGAAATGGTTATTCCTCAAGTTGAGCCGTGTTAACATTGTGCCCCCAAAAACATTGTCCGGGAGCGATCTTAACAGGTTGTTGTTGAGAAAAAGCAGCTGAAGGTTATGCAGAGAGTTAAATGTTTGTGGTAAAATGTCTTTGATGATGTTATATTCCAAATATAGATACTGGAGTGACTGCAGGCCAGCAAAAAGTGATTGTGTAAGTGATTCTATATAATTCCCATTCAGGTAGAGCCGTCTGAGGTTGGTAAGATTCTCGAATGCACCTTCCTGGATCACTGCTATCCTGTTATTTCCTAAATGAAGCAGCTCCAGCGAGCTGTACTCGGTGAGATCAGTTCTGTAAATTACTTGTAAGTAGTTACCGGTCAAGTGGAGTTTCTTTGGGTAGGAGGGCTTGGGGTTCAGCTCACTGATGTTATGCAACTTTCGTTCTTGGCAATTGATGTTCAATCCGCTATCAGAGTTTTGTGATGTGCACACACAAACAGTGGGGCACAACATAGGCACAGGGGACCGCGTCTGGTAAACCATTATAGGTCCAAAGACATGTTTGTCCTTTGAGATCCGCGGCGTGGGCCTATAGCGCATTTTGGGCGGGCGAGAGGCTTTTGGTGCACGGGTGGGGGTCATCATACCAGGGTGGTAGGTCGGAGGCAGAGCCCCTTGAGAGTGAGAGTCAGAGGGGGGGTGAACGCGCTCCCCGGCATTCCTGCGAGGGCACAGATCCTGCTTTATGAGCTGTGTGATGTCCTTACCATGCAGCCTGAACGGCGTCTCACACACTATGTCCCCCACAAAGACAGAAATAGTGTCCAACCAAGATTTGAGTGGGATCAGATCACACGTGCAATTCCAGGGGTTTTCCTCCAGCTGGATCTCCATGATCCCTCCTACGTGCTCTAAAACACCAGCAAACGGCAGCATTTTGAGTCGGTTGCCACGTAAATCCAAATGGGTGAGGAGCACAAAGCGGAAAATGTTCGGAGGCAAAGACAAGAGCAGGTTGTCATTTAAGATCAACACTTTGAGCTTATTCAACTTACTAAAGGCCCCAGGCTCTATGGAGCTGATATAATTATAGTCTGCTTGTAAATACTCCAAACTCTCTAGTCCTGCAAAGGTGTCCTCTTTAATCACCTCCAGGTTGTTGTTGTTCAAGTGGAGTCGCTTCAGGAAGCGCAGCCCGTTGAAAGCGCCGTTCCGGATTTCCTGCAAGCCGTTATTCCCCAGATGCAGTGAGGTGACATTGCCATAATTTACAAACTCATTGGCAATGAGCCGTGACAGGAAGTTTCCATTTAGAAAAAGCTGAGAGATTTTATTTGGGGGTGCCTGGAACTGACCAACAGTGGTGAATCCTTTATTCTCACAATTGATATTCAGAATGTTCTCCCGCTCCTCACAGGCGCATCGGGTCTTGCAAATCTCTTTAGAGGCTGAAGTTTTACGGCTCTCTGTTTCCAACGGTGACAGGCTGGTGACCGTTAGGACGCTCAGCAAGAGGACGCCACTCAGCATTTTTACAGCCAAAAATGGGTACTGAGATATAGATCCAGCATTTGACTTTGCAGCATGAGCTTTGGATGGAAAGAAAAACAAATCAGGGGGTGGGTTCTCAGAGCAGGGTAAGGGCGGTGGAGGCGCTCACACAAATAAGCTCACAAGCATGAAGAAAATAAGAGGACCAACTGTTATTTGGTATTAAAATAGAGCTTGAAATATCGTCATCGTACCTTCACTGTGAATTCCCAAAATGTAATCCTGGAAAAAAAACATCGAACATTGAATCAACGGGTTCCTGTGCGGTGGATCGATTGAGTTGACACATTGTCCGTGATGAAGGATAAACAGGGCCAAAATATCCGCTTGCTGCAACCCTTTTTCCCCTGTTTGAGATCACAGATTTATGCAACGGCTTCACTGAGATCACGAGCAGCCGCGGCCAAATATTCACATAGAAACAAGTGCTGCAAAACGCTGCTTCTCCGCCACGCACAAAAAACACATTACCTTTTTTTAAAGATCCAGAAATTATGCGCAAAAACGCACCATGACGCACAGCTGGCTTTCCTTATCGCCTTCTCCCAAAGAAAGGACACAGGTCAAGGTGAACTGTAAGTACGAAGAGAGGAGAGAAAAAACAGCGCTTATAATAGAAACAGATTGAGGGGAGATATATATTCCCAGGGCTGAGGCATGCCGTCGGTCCCCTCCTCCACTCTGCACACTAACAGCAGCACTGTGCGGCTTCTGCTGCCTCACTGCCTGTGTGTGTCTGACTGAGCCTTTACGTCACCAACACAATCAACATATACACACGCAGCGTCTTGGAATTAAGCGACCAATATCGTGCATAATTATATATTCTTCTTATATTCTCATTTAAAATTGTGATGTGGTAAATTTGTAAAATAATCAGAATTTTCAGGTTTTCACCGTTTTCTGTGCTTGATTGTCAGTATACATCAGAGTACGCGGTGTACAGAGTGATGCCTAAGAGGAACTACAAAAATTGAAATAAAAACGTCTCTAAGGAAGCATCGTCTACAACAACAAATTACAATGGGATATAATCTATATTTTTTCAAGCACATGTGATGCTACACATGTAGAGTCACATTAATCTTATTGTCTTCCCAGGATACCATACTTCTCAGGCTTCTGTCTCTCATTACTTACCTGCTTTCTTATCTTCAGTATGATCCTCTCACTCATTCATTCATTCATACAACTGCCATAGAGATACTGCGAGTAAAGCTTCTTCGATTTGTACCAGTGGTGGACTCCATTTTTTTCCTGCTGACTAGTTTGATTAAAAACAACTTTGTTAATTATTGTTACATATTTATGTACAGTTCATTGACAATAATGTTGAGTCCCAGGCTCTTCAAGGATGCTTAATGAACTCATTGATAATTATAAGCATTATGTTTTTTTAATTAATGTTTTACTTGTTACTTGTTTTAAGGTTCCTATATACTGTATATTCTAAATGGTACTCACTCAAATTCCAAAACAAGTATTTTATGAAGAGATAAAAAGGAAAGATAACATTTCTACCTCACTGAAACAAAACCATCGGAGTAAAATGGATTACACCATCAAATACATTGGTTGAAAATATATCAACATGTCTTCTCTGTCTCATATATTTTCAAGCACTAACATTTTAACATTGACAAGACTCGACCCAGCATTCGGCTTCCCTTTGAGAAGAGGGCTTTTCCCAGCATACATTTTCACTTGTTACAGTACAACTTACAGGTTTTGCTAGTAGCCATTGGCCACTTGAATAGAATAGAGCTAAGAAAACAGTAACAGCAGGACAGAGCAGAGTAGCCAGCATCAGTTTGTTGAGGTTTTTGCATGAATAAATCTCCCTGAGGGTGCTAATCTTTCCCTCCTCCCTATCAACGACTTTATGCTCGGAAATCTGGTGGTTTGCAGGGGACAATGCCAAATTATTTTAAATTCCCTGATATTTGAGCCACCACCGTGTGTGGATGCGTGTGCGGTATGTCACCCCCGACATTATCTCACTAAAAGGTTTCTTGAAAAGTTGGCAGCTGTGGAGTAGTACGACGTGTAGGTATTGAAGTCCGGTCCCAGATCCGAGCGAACAAGCTATCAAACGAGCTTACAGCTAGCATCATGTACCTCTCGAAGCGGCAGTCATACTGGCGCAGTTCCTGTAGAAGTCAGTGATATTCACCGATCTGTCAGCGCCTATGGATACTATTTTGTACAAAAACACAACCACGTTTCAACATGAGTAGGACTTCCATGGTTCCATGGTTAATGCGGAGTTAAAAACAATTACAGTATTAAATGTAATTTGTCATTTCATGTAATATTTGATGTGTGTTCATTGAAGAAGAGTTATTGTTTTTAAGTGTTCTCATTCCAGTCTTTGTGCAGTCAATGAGGTACTTTACTTTAAGGTTTTGGTATACATTTGTGTTCAATACGTTCGTATGATGTTAGCTTGAAGCCTCTCAAAATGTGTTTTAGTTTGACGGTGGATGCCAAAGTGGATACGGAGAGGGATTTCCATAAGCAGGATTCATGGTTTTGTGTATTTCCTGAGAGGGAGTGACATAGAGCCTTTGAGGCGAAGAATTTGCGTTGCGTTAGGACAAACTGGGTGTCTCAAAGCAGAGAGAGCACCAGAGACGAGAGGACCTTTTATCGGAGTGCACTGGCACACAAAGCCCATGTGCTGCCAGTGCTGCTGATTACCTCACTTCCCTGCCGACCTTCTGCCACAGGACAGAGGCAGAGAGGGTCGTCCATATAGATGTCTCGTTCCCCTTGCCCTCTGTTACGCTCCAGCTCCCCCAGAAGGGAGGGGCCCTGCTGACACACTGCTGCTCAGGGCCACCGATGGCAGAAAAAGTATTGTAGCGTTGCGGTGCAAGAAGAAAAGACACAAAACTCCAGATAACGTGTAAACACTGTTATATTTATGTATATATATATATATATACATATATAGACACGGTAAGTGTATGAATAATAATAACAATAATAATAATAATTACTTTCTGGGAGAAGGGGAGGGCTGGACGGACCAAAGCAAAGAAATAAACAAAAATGTCCCGAATACTACCCCCCCCCAATAGATACTACCTCTTCCTGGCACACGGTCGCCGTCCGAACCCAACAGGAGAGAGAGCCACCTTGAGCTGGTCCACAACTCGGCTTTTCAAAGACCCCAGCAAGCTGCAACCACTGATGAGTGGGTGGTCCCAATCAGCCACCGGAACGCGGATGACACCCCACCTGGAAAAAAACACACCCACACACAAACCACAAGCAAGCCCCTAACAAGAATGATTTAACAAACGAACCCAGAACACTGGGAACGTAACACCCTCCAACAGAGTCGAACGTCCGCAAATGGTGGCCATCTTGGTAAGGGCAGCTTGCTCACCCATCACATTGTGTTGGTAGTGATACATGTACTTTTTAAATAACCATAACTTGCTCAATTTTCAACCGATTTTAAAACGGTTTGGTTTGTTATGAATATCAGATGTAGTATTACACTGCATACATACTGTGAATAATTATGTTATGTCCTAAAAAATTGAACAATGTTCAATTCAAGAAAAGCTGTATGTTGTAATCTCCACCCTGTACAGAGATGTATTTATGATTGTGATTTACTGCATACTTATGAATAATTATATTCAAAACCATGGGTTTTCAGACAAAAATCACATTAAACAGAACATCATTCATCAAGTATCAGTGTTATAACTACAACAGTTTAAAAATCGATTGAAAATGGAGCTTATTATATGTTATTATTTAAAGTACATCTACCTCTACCAACACAATGTTATGGGTAAGCAGCTGCCCTTACAAAGATGGGCGTTATGCCCGGACGTTCTATACTCCGCCGTATCAATTTCGATGTGACTTGATCTGTGACATGATCTCTCCGTCTCTTGTTTGTATTTCCGCTACGTCAGATGACTACAATAGCGTTGACATCTGGTTTTTACAAATGGAGCCACCTGTGAACGTTTTTGTAAAAAAAAAATTGCTGTTTGCCTCATCCAGGGTCCCCCCCTCTGGTTTTCCTTTCCCCCCCCTCTACTAAATTATTTTTATCGCCGGGGGGGACAAGGACTTCCCCCCCTCTGTTTTTTTTTTTATCTCCGGGGGGGACAACGATTTCCCCCTTGGGAGCGATGAATGCAACTTAACTGCTCGCCTACTTAAAATCTTGAAATCTAACAATCTTGACATCTAACATCTTTCTGAACGTCATCCAACACAAACACATTGTAACATTTTAGTGTTCGCAGGGTGCGCGTGCGCTCGTGACGCGGATCGGTTTCCCCTCTTTGTGCGCCGCTCGGTGCTTAATTCTGCTTCCTCCTCGTAGCCAAACCGTCCGTGCGCGTGAAAGTGAGCATCAAGCCAGTTGGACTTTAATTGTGCTCAGGGGGTATGGCGTTACATTTGTGCCACAATCCTGAGCGCGTAAGTTTTGAGCACAGAGAACCATATTTTAGCAAAGAAAAACATTCCATGTGCGCAGTTTACTCAGGTGCCCTCTCCACAAACTTTCAGGTGCCCTCTCCACAAACCACAAACCACAAGCGTTTTGTGCGCGCAGGCAGCCGTTGCTGCGCTCTTTTTTATCTTTGAGGGTGGTGTGGAGATCCGGGTTTGGCCTGTGGGTCTGTGTGAAGTGTCCGATTTGGGCAATACTTTTTGGGGCACAGTGTCCAATGCAGGTGCCTTTTTTAGCCTAAATGCTGCAAACTTCAACAACTCGCTGTAAGCTTCCGTGATGCTGTAGAAGTTCTACTAGCAATTTCATTGGAGACCAACAGCCAATCACTATTGACCTTCTTTAATTCTCCGATTGGTTGGTCGAGCGAGCGCAGAGTGAAGAGGTGGAGAGAGCGCAGCAACGCCTGCCTGCGCGCACAAAACGAGTTTGTGGAGAGGGCACCTGAGTAAACTGCGCGCACGGAATGTTTTTCTTTGCTAAAATATAGTTCTCTGTGCTCAAAACTTAAAATTACGCGCTCAGGATTGTGGCACAAATATAACGCCATAAGGGGGGGGTCTCCGTAGCAGAGAATAGGAACCAGCTATTTAATAATACGAGCAGTGCGGAGCTGCATTACTGTGAGTGATGGCCTATTACTTCTGTATTGGTTTTGCATATTAACATGCTTTATACATATATTTGTTATTTATACTAGTAGCCTACTGTGATGGTTTTCCACGTCCCAGATTTTTTGGTGCCCCCCCCCCAGCCATTTGGTTCTCTACGCGCAGTGCGCGATGTGCGTGTGCGGAGCGCCGACACTGAGCATATCATCTTGTCAACTAAATTAACATTAAAAGTTTTGTCATGTTGTGATGGGGACTAATCCACGGACTCGAAAAAGGGCCGGTCTACCCTTTGCGTTCTTCTCCCTAGTTATGCAAGCTAAAAGTCACATGTCCAAAAAAAAAACCCATCCCCCCCTCTGCTTTTTTGACAAATCGCACCTTTAAAAAAAACACACACACACTCTAGAACGAACACACGCATGCATGCGTTGATTCCAGGTGGAATTATCTTTGGCTTGCAGGATAAAATCTAGTTAATTACCATAGTAGCTGGCCCGCCAGTGTATTATAAATAGCTGCTCTCCCTAATCAGTCCACCGGGGGTTGCACTGCATAGGTGAGTGCATGAAAATGACGGCGCAACATGTGACATTCAGCTTTAATTTGTTGCTTCTTTTATTGAGAATTATCGGCCCTCAGCTTTCATCCATGAGTGATGGCAAAAGAAGTGTTGAAGGAAAAAGTATGCATGTTTTCCACATTGGGCCAGGTGAGTATATGTTCCACAGCAAGTTGTCAAGTCAGTCTCAGGCCACTGAAGACGATGACCTGAAGCACGTGTCTGTGTGTGAGAGATAGAGTAGAGAAAACAGCATAAAACTACATCAGCTTTTTAGATTATTAGGGTCTGAGCCAAAAATGAATACATTTAGGTTAGGAAAAAGCGCCCCCTAGAGACGTTTGCTATGGTAGATTTTTGCCCAGTTTCCCAGATTGACTTGACATTTTGCCCACAGGTGCTCTTGGCTATGCACTTCAAAAAAGTCCATCATAGTATGCAAATGCACCCAACTAGATTTTCCGTCATTTTGAAGTTGATGAAAAACACGTTTTTACAAACTCCTTCCAGACGCTGGTGGAAATTTGTGGATTACGCCCTTGTGAGAAATGAGAAGGGTGTTGAACTTGCTTTGTAATTAAGCATGTATTACTAACTATGAGAACAATATCTTAAAGAATACAGAAATCATCAAGAAAAGCCGTAAGTACAGACAGAAGTCATATTCAGCTGAAATGGGACAGTGTTCCTTCTCAGAGGAGCAGGAAGATCTGTCCCCGCTTTAAGGTGTAAGAGAAGCTTTAACGCACTTAAAAGAGGTTTGTGTTGTCCAATTAGAAGATTGCAGGTTAAGGGAATTTCAGTTGGAAACCAAAATGTCGTCGGAAAATATCCTGTCCCTCCCTTAATGTGACCCAGGCAATCAATTGCTAACAGAGAGAAGAAAAAGCATGCATCGGTTCCAACTGTAATAACATAGTTTAGGTCACAAGTTTCACAACAAGGTCACACACTCATGTCTAGATCAAAAATTCTCCCTCAACACTATTCTCACATCATTTTAAGGATATCATTATTGGCTCAATTCCATCTAAAACCAAAAGCTTGTTGCCATTTTATTATTAATCAAAGTTACGGGCGAATCAATCTCTGAAATATATATATATTTTTTTTAATTTCCATCGTATTTTTGATTCATAAATGAACGAACTTCGAGAGTTAAAGCAAATTGATCCTGACGTCTGCATGGTCAGAAATCATTCAAATCTGTTTTTGTGCAACTACCTGGGCGTGGCCTGGCACCTATTTTGGTCGATTTTCCTGATAAATGTTATAACTTTTACGACTCGATTTTCTAACTGGACTGTCAGTGAATCGTCACAGTAAGCGTGTTGCGTCATTTCCTGTTGGCAGCGTGCCTGGTGTCATCTAACTTTTCATAGCTCTAGCTATACTAAGTTGACTGTGCCGTGATATTTTTCAGTACAAGCGTACAATCATCTATAATAGATAATTAGTTATAAGATAACCCTACCTCTCCGCTTTTTCACGTTCCATGTGTCACATGTATAGCTATCCTCTGTCTCCCTTACCGATAATGGTACATGTAAGAAGTGCAGTATATTTGATAGGTTGGAGGCGAGGCTTAGTGAGTTAGAAGCACGGCACCGCACCATGGAAGCTCAGTTGTTAGCTACTGTAGTTAACCAGATAGGTAGCTCCATTCTGAGGAACGTGAAGTTAGCGAAACCAGGGACCATAGTTACGTGTATATCCGGGGCCAGAACTTAAACTGCTGGCTAAGGATAAACGTAAATACAGTAAGATTGTAATACAAGTCAGTTTGTTAAATCAAAGATAAACAACCATGCTATACTAAATAACTTAATCAAAGTTAAAACCGGTAACGCAACATTATTAGATTTCTGTCATCTAAAGCTGTTTTAGTAAATTAACTAATCTCTGATTGCCATGTTGATGTATTTTGTCTTACTGAAACATGGATGTCGGATGGGGAATATTTCATCTTAAACAAAGAGACTCCTCCGAGATATTAACTCATATCCCTCGAGGCACAGGCCAAGGTGCTCAAACCCAACGTGGCGGCAGGAGGCCACGAGGGGGCACCGAGGAGTGCGTTCCCCGAAAGTCAAGCACCGGAATTCTAAAAACCTGACGCGTTCCCTGGAGCCAATCAATGGAAATCAGAACACCTGCAGGAGAGAGCTCTATAAGACCAGCCTGACACAACAAGATAGCGTGAGGTATTGTAAATTTGCTTCCCTACTGAGCCGTAATCTGTCTGACCTGTATCCTCATAGAACCCGTGACCCCCGTGTGTTGACCTTCCGCCTTCCTCCGAGCCTGCCTTTTCCCTGTATAGGATGCCTCCTCGTCTCCCTGTGTCTGACCACTGCCTGTCCCTGGATTTTCCCTTATTTCCTTGCCCTATTGCTTCGACTGTTGCCTGTCATTGAAGAATAAACATTGGGAGCTCTGCTCTTGGGTCGAAGTCTGTCTCCTGAGTCCATTCGCGACACAAGGGGGTGGAGTGGCAGCTATTTATGACTCCTGCCTTTTAATAAACTTTCAACCTAAAGTGGATAATAACTCATTTGAAAGCCTGGTTCTCAGTCTGTTGCAACCAACCTGGAAACTAATCCAGCCGGTTCTATTTGTAATAGTGTACAGGGCACCAGGTCCTTATTTTTATCCAAATCTTCACAGTTCTTAAGTTTGGTCCTTAAAACGGATATGGTAATTATAGTGGATGATTTTAACATTCATGTGGATGTCAATAACGACAGCCTTTCTTCATTTTTTTCACTGTTAGATTCAGTTGGTTTATTTACACTCTGACAGAAACCAACTCATTGTTTTAACCACACCCTTGACTTGGTTCTTGTTCATGGTATTGAGATGGAACATTTAACAATTTTTCCACAAAATCCTCTCTTGTCGGGCCATTGTCTGATATCCTTTGAATTTCTACTACCGAAACCTCCTCCTGCCAGAAGTTTACAGTCGATGCTTACCGGATACCGCTGTAGCCTCATTTAAAGAAGCCATTCTTTCTGCTCCAAGTTCAGTGTCCTGTCTCAAGATATCAGAGGACTCCTATGAAAACTTCAGTCCGTCCCAAATCGATAATCTTGTCGATACTGCTACAGGCTCCCTGAGAGTGACGCTCTCGAAGGAAGTTTGCACCTTGTGTGGCAGCATCAGAACACCCAATCGCGTCAATTTTATGGCAGCGCGAACAGCTACCATGCCACCTTGTGGCAGAACAGGGACTAGCAACGCCACCCTGGGAATTTCGGCCAAAGAATACTATACAATAAAGGCCACGCAGGTTTCACAAAATGTGCCAAAGACGTGGTCCAATGTACAAACAAGGTTAAGTTTACTATAATAAAACAACAAGATGTATAAAACAATTTAAAACACGCTCACGATCTCCAGGAAATGGGAATTAATAATCAAAAATAAGGAGCAAAAATAAAGAACAAAATAATGAACGCTGAGGCTTACCAGTGGTTGTGGAGGGGATACGAGGGCAGCGGGAAGGAATCTCAAGGAAAGGCACCCGTGAACATGAAAAACACAATAGTTAGCACAGCACAAAAATGAAAAGGTTTTTTTCTTTATACGGCTATATATATATATATATATATATATATATATATATATATATATACTGTGGCAGACGGCAGGGAGATGTGAGGGGAGTAGTAATTGAGGGCAGATACGTTGCAGCCCGCTGGCTCCACCCCCGAGCCTTATATGGACTTCCTGCTCCAACGAGGCAAGCCTGGGCCGAATTAAGCCATTATGGGCAGAAGGATAAAAGGGGAAGCGAAGTGAACATACGGCGCAAAGTACCGTGAGGGAAATGCGTATGGTGGAGAGTAAGTGAGAGCGAATATCATCTGTGCGATTACCTGTTGTGACCCGGACTGTTTGACATACCCCGCTGTGTACCGAACTGTTTTGGCTGAGGACCTGGGTTTTTGGATATCCCTGGATTACGGAAAAGGACAACGCGAACGGATTGTGGACTTTGGATTGGTTGCCTGCTGTCCGAGTCTCCCATCGGGGTGTGTCACTGAGAGGCATCAGCCTCATAGCTCCAGTCCTCCAGTGCAGGGTATTGTTCCCTAGGTGGCGCAGCATGTGAATTGGGGGCCCATGCCCCCCGAGACGGGACACCTCTGCCCCTCCCCTGTCTCTTCTTTTTTCTAGGACACTCCATGCATCAGTACCCCTCCATACCACAGTTGAAACAAGCGTCTCTCCCTTGGTAGCCGCCTCTTTCTCCTCCCCCACCGTATGATCCTCTCCGACCAGCGCCACCCCTGTAATAGACCATTTACGCAAAAAACGGAAATACGTCACAGTAGCGTTAACCCACTTCCGTTGTATGCTTTGTTGATGGAGAAATGGCAGCTAACGGTAACGTTAGTTTTTCCGACAAGCCTGACTTCTCAACCAAAATTCACCAGCGCCGATGTGGTGAAGAGTGTGGAGATAAATTCGTCCACTAAAGGCAACAAACTCGATGAGGGATATAAATTCTTCCACGAAGAGTGAACCCTACCACGCTATCGGTTGCCAGGGGCAACATTGTACGAGCGAGCGACACAGAGACGGACCTGGAAATACATCGCGGAATAACTATTAAACGTAGAAATCACGAGGAAATTAGTAAGAAATGGAGAAAAGGGCAGCGAAAGAAAAGTGAACTTGCAGGGAGAAACTTACTAGCAGCGCTAAGCGGAGATATTTAGAGAAGCTGGCTGATATTGACAACGTCGGCCCATACGAGATGCCTCCAGCAGAGACCTACATGTAGGTACAAGGTGGTAAAGAGTATGGCTAGTCTCTTTGTTAATTACTTGGTTTTTGGTCAGTTACTACATTATGCAAGAACTCAAAAGCATGAAATCCTTGGAAAGCTACGAGACGTTCTGCTGCGGCTCGGTGCAAGTCATCTTAAGCCCGCAAACACGGCATGATTTTATTTCAGCTAGCCTGGTATGGTGTGGTGATTTCTCCTAATTTGGTTATTTAAGGCTTTAAGATCAATTCCCAAATTGTATTCCTCTTTTTAATAAACGTTAGCATGGGTGTATTCACTTATGCCTAGCTAGCATTGTAGTTAGCTAGCAGGCTATGCAACAACGTTAGGTGTACTACTTGGCTTTAAGAGGCGACTACGTAAACACATTTAAATATATTTTAAGAGAACTTAACCGAATGAAAATACAGAGAAGGTAATGAAGGTAATGTCCTTTAATTGCAGCTACCCAAGAAATCCAACGTCACATTAGAGACATGCTCTCCTTCATGCTGTTTCTATGAAGGGATACGAAAAAACACATAGTGCCACATAGAAAAGAATGAAAGGAAAGGTAGGGCTGTTTGTGGGTGGAAGACGAACAGCCTGGAACACAGCAGAAATTGCGACTGGTCGACTGTGCCATTTTTCGTATCTGCCGCTACAATAACAGGAAGTTCTACTACGGTACAATGACGTATTTCCGTTCGAAAAATGCGGAAGTGTGTAAATGGTCTATTACTTCTGTAACCTCCCCGATAACCGCCCCCTCGGTTTGGGCCCCACCCCTGGGCTGTCCCATACGACGTCTCCTCCCATGGTGGGAGTGGATACAAATCTAGGGGCGTTACCTTCAGCTGGGGCAGCCTGGACTGTCATCTGTCGCTCGTCTTTCCCTTTCTGCTTATTTTCGCTCACTTCCTGTTTGACCTTAATGAGCTGAAGCCTTAGAAGCTGAGCCTGTAATTCTATTAGCTGCTTCTCTTCCCCTGTCGCTCCCTCAGTCGCGTCCTGTAAATGGTGCAGTAAATGTCTTTCCCACACAGCAGATTCACTTCCTGGCAAGTCTGGATTAGTAATCATTTTAGCTTTTACCCCCCTCTGGTACTCCCTCCAGCACCGCCTGTCTGAACCATTCTCTCTATATGACCTCCGTTCCCGGATGATGGCCAGTGCTTCTTACCCAGGTATCTTTATATTCGTCCAAATACGCGCGCAGGATTTTCTTCGCGTCCCATGGTAATTTCGGTATTGTAGTCGACATTAGAAGTGGCCATTTCTCCCGCATTGCGTCCCCAATCTCCGTCGCGAAATACAAAAATCTGTCGTCATCGGCTTGTCGGGTCCCCGCTCTGTTTTCCACGTCCGCTAAATCATGTGCGGTCATGCATCTGGCTGCTACAGCCCTAAAGTCGCCGAGCGCCAGCGTGTGTCAGTTTGTCACGGGAATCGCGAGGCTCGTTGGCTGAAAGAGGACGCATTCGCAGGATTTCCAAGAGTAGAGGCTTTATTCCAAGCAGGGCACACAGAGACTAGAGACACGGGTGACAGGCCTTGACATGGAACAGGAACAGGAACAACTGACGCCACGGGTGACAGGCAGCAATGTGTGACAAGTAACAACGACCGACAAAGGACTCACAAACACCGGGGCTTAAATACAGACAGGAGGTGCAGGTGATTAGAAACAGGTGGGGATAATCAGACACTAACGAGGGGAGACGGGACAAGGCAGGAAGTGACAGTAACCCAGGGAGACCAGACAACAACACAAGACAGCACCAGACCAACCGTGACACAGTTAGTAAGTATCGAGTTGTTTTAGCCACTTATCTCCCCCTTCGGATGGTGCAGGCATTTGCGCGACTAGAGCGGACACGTCTCCCAGCGACCACGGCTTGTATTTATTAACACCTCGAGAAGACATGAATAACGGATACATTTTTCCCGGTTTCCCGTGAATCTCAGGGTCGCTGTTATCCCCGCATTCCCCGTTTTGCTCCTCCTGAGCCGATGCCGAGCCCTTTTTTCTTCTCTCCCCCATGTCTGGTGATTCCCCGTATCCTAATTGTGTTCTCACCCGCTCATCCGCCCCGGATAAATACTTTCCCTTATCTGCCTTATTTCTCAGCTGTACTTCTGAGCTGTCCCTACTCCCCGGAGTGCGTGAGTCCGTCCTTTCTTTAAACCCCTCTCGATTTTGACGCGCTTCGAAAGGCCGGCTTTCCCCCGTTACCTCGTTGCCCCGACAACCCCTGCAGTGGTACACTTTCTTCAACTTCCAACTCTCCCCCCGTTATATTTGATACAGGATACAACCCAGCAGGTGCAGAAGCCGAATTCACACCGTTTATTTCAACATCGTATGCCGGTGGTTTTTCCTCATTACACCGTTCCTGGTTATGTCTCCCCACGGCTTTACTTTTTATCCAGTATGAAAACCATGCGGACCTCATGTACTCCACATCCTCCATCTCTTTACGAAGTTTTCCTTTTTTCAACACACTCGCCTTCTCGCGTTTCGACTCAAGCTCCTTCTTTTCTTCTCTACAATCTCTCTCTTCTTCCACAAAATCTGCGCCAGTGACAGCCTGTCTGCCAAACTAACGCCTTTCTTTTCTAACAACGTTCTCACCGCGCGTTCTGTGCGCTCCACAGTCTCATGCTTCTTTTTCCCGGTGGTTTCTTTACCCACCGCCACCAACAATAGCCTCAGCTGGTCGTTTATTATTTTCCATCGATACCCCGGCGCTGGCCCGCAGCCGCCGTCAACAGTTTCCCGATCATATTCACCTTCCATTCCAACAACAGTTCCCAGTTACATCGCTTTAACGCGCTCGGACAGCTGGTCACCTCAGTGTGACACAATGTTCTCCGCAGCTCCAGAAAGCTTCCCCGTTTGTTCTGAGAACTTATGTTATACTTCCAGAATTCTTTTATTATAACGAAGGTTTATTTTAACCCTTAGAAATCAATGTATTATAACGGAAGTTTATCTTAACCTTCCGGCAATCAATGTATTACACCGAAAGTTTATATTAACCTCTGACCGTCTATGTTCTCAGTTTCCCCTCTTTTTTTTAATTATCTCTTCACTCTCCGGCTTGCTCGCACCTAACCAAACACACAGACACACGAGCTGCACCCTCAGAGACTGCAGCCCAGGATTTAAGGAGCTTTTACTCCTAGGGACTCTAACCCACAGGATTCAAGAAGGTTCACCTCCTAGGGACTCTAACCCTGGGATTCCCAGGATCCCCAGGACTCCAACCTAGCGACTTCAGCCCTCGTCAGGGTCTGATGGGGTTGCCAAACCAAAGACCAGTTTTCGGGGGTCCTCAAATCCCCAGGACAGTCACCTAGCGACTTCAGCCCTCGTCAGGAACTGATGGGGTTGTCAAACCAAAGACCAGTTTTCGGGGGTCCTCAAATCCCCAGGATACTCACCTAGCGACTTCAGCCCTCATCAGGAAATGATGGGGTTGCCAAACCAAAGACTAGGATTCAAAATCCTTTTATTTGTGTCAGATCATTGATCCCTTGGTACTCGCCGGTACCCACCAAACCCAATAGGATCCCTGATCCTTTAATTTGTGTCGGATAGAAGATCCCTTGGTACTCGCCGGTACCTACTAAACCCAATACTACTCGCGGTACTATTGTTGTGCACTTTTACCGGTTTCCTTAATATTAACTTTAGCGAATTGCTCATGTATCAATTTGGTTCCTTCACCTCCTTATTTTAGATTATTCAATATGCAGAATTAGATGTAACAGGTTTCTGCTTACCTTCTTTTGAGGCCGGCCTGGGAGTACGCAGTGTTCAGCAGGTGAAAGCTCTTGCACCGAATTCCCCCATGCAGGAAAACTCCTCACCCAGGACGAGCCCCCAAAATTGTTAGGATATTCCTTATCCCTCCGAGTTGGTTGACGAGAAGAATCCAATACAGGAAATTAGTTAAAAAGTTTAACATGAGCAATTCTCCGCAGATTAATCTGGAGACAAGGAAATACGCATCGCAAGAAAATCCCTTCCAAAGTCTGCCTGCCTTCTGACACTGACCTGTTTTAATACCTCTAGTGCCCTTGAACGTTGGTTCAACCCAGTTCATCCTTCTGTAACAATCTGCCTTCCCCGAACAATGAGTGCCTGGTACTCCCTCACGCAGCCTTCGGCCTTGCCCTGAAAATGGGTTCAAACGGGCTCTCCCTTCGGTCGCAGGTGTGTTATCTCAGATAATATTTTATCTTCATTTTTCCTGTGCTCTCCCTTCCACCATTCACATTGTCTGCCTTATAAGGACCGATCCGGTCACGCTATCTGTCCTACGAGCGGACATCTATTCTACAAGCTAAAAAGTAAATACAAGAAGACACACACAGAGAACCCCACATCCCACAAAACCCATGAGGTCGATCCTGTGATGGCTAAGTGTATAAAAGCTAAAAAAGCTTGGCAATATTAAGCGTGCTTGACATTCTACATTTTTAACTAAAGATAGAACATAGGAGAGGATAGTTATACACTCTATTCTTGGTCTTTTTTTACTTTTAGTTGTAGACAGTCTACAGAACACCATGCACTGGGTGTCTGGCGGTTTATTCCCCGTTGTAAACCCGTTCGTGGTCACTACAAGGATGCTGTCGGTTGATTGACACTTGTTGTGGGGGTAGGCTCGCCTGAGCCTACTATTTGTAACCTTTTCCCCGGATTGAGCATTACATCCTGTGTAAACTAATTGAATGAGTGCATAAAACCAAGACATGGATTACTTTTGAAGTTGTTAGTAAATATCTTACAACATGCTGTTCACTGTTTTTACCAATACAGAAAATACTTTCATTTATAATTTCATCACTCATCGCAATTCTTTGAGTAATAAATCGTTTCATAAACATAACGCATTGAGGGCCTCAATATAATCGGTCAGGGGATCAAGAGGAACCCCCCTCACCCCCAACATGCTGCAGTTTTCCACAATTTTCATTGTCATATTGAGATTCCTGTTGGTTCAAATTGGTTATTCATGGTAGCATACACCCGACGCTGCTATAGTCCTCCAATACCAAGTATTAGAGTAACTCAAACATAGCAAGGAGCAATACAGCCACTGAGATCAAAATAAACAGTTATCAGCCCAATTCTTTCATTTGCCGAACTGTGATTCCAGCAGTCTACTTCAAGGATGTGTGTGCTTTTATTTGTTTAATTTGTAAATTATATTCTAAAATTAACTCACCCATGGGGTGTGGTGTGTGTGTTGATCCTTCCCTGGGGTCCACTTTGCCCCTCCCCTCCTCCACCTCCGGTGTGAGCCCTCCCTTCTCAGCTTCAATGTCCACATTGCCATAGTGATCACCAGGGTGCAATTTGACAAAAAAAACAGAGGGGGGGATGTTTTTTTTATTACCCCACCCCATCTAAGAGTTGACACCCCCCTAGAAATATCATTAAAACAATTGTGTGTATTGTAAATAACATAACAATGTATTCTTAGAATATCTGTGTAAGAAGTAAATCAATACAAACCCGCAAAAATGCCACAGCATGAAAAGTGGGATTTTTGTCCCCGTAAACGCCCGGAAATCTCCCTAATTTTCGGCAGTTTCTGACAATTTGCAACCCGCGCACCTTGCATTTGTCTGTGCCACAAATTGTCGGAAACGAACTATGACGTAGGTGGAGAGCTGGCAGAGGTGCGAATGGCCCTAATTAGCATATTAATGCAGCGAAACCACAACTTTCAAACAAGAAAAATCACTCGTGAGTGGTTGGCAGATCTGTTGCTATTGGTCATCCTGCCTCATAAATTATATATATATATATATATATATAAAATGTATTAATTCATATTATGCTGTATAGTCATGTCATTGTTATCCTATGTAGGCTACTACACCATTATTAGGCTACCATCAAGGACATTAATGAATTTATAGAGGAAATGAACATTTGCCAGGAACATGTTTATGCAAAGAAAGAGCTTTATTAAAACAAACACAATTATATACAAAGCGAGGATCTGCGCACACATGGGTAGATGATGATCCAAAAACTACAACTGTCCGTTTGCCTCCTCGGGGTTGTAGGCAACCCGCCCCCCCATCCCCTGGTCCTCTTTTCCCCGCCCTTCCCCGCCCTGTTTCTGAGGCCGTCTGGAATCCGGCCCTTGAGGAGGGGGTGGTGTCAGGGGTTGGACCGGTGCTCCCGAGCCCGGTCCTTCCTGTCCCGACGCCGCCAGAGAGGTCGGCGATCCAGGCCCCGCCGTCCGAGAGGCCAGCGACGCAAGCCCCGCAGACGCAGCCCACGGCCCCCGAAGTCCGACACCCGCAGCCCGCGGCTCCCGAAGTCCGACACCCACAGCCCGCGGCCCCTGAAGTCCCGCAGTGGTCCACACCCGCGGCCTCCAGAGCCCGCCACGTCCGGTCATCGTCCCGGCCGCCCTCCTGAGTTGACCATGGCTGGCTCCAGTCCCGGCCGGCCTCCAGAGCCCGCCACGTCCGGCCGTCCGCCGGCTCATCCGCCAGAGTTCCCCGGAGGGATCGGCGCCGTCGAATCCCCACCCTCCCGTCCCTTGTCTGCCTGGTCTGTATTGTCTGCTTTTCCCTCCTCCCCTCAGGCCTTTTGGGACCGTCTGGAATCCAGTCCTTAAGGGGGGGGGGGGGGGGGGGGGGGGTGTACTGTCACAGTTGGGCCCCGTTTCCTGTTTTATTGTGGAGTGTCATGTTTCTGGTATCCCTGGGTTAACTTCACTTCCTGCCTTGTCCTGCCTCCCCCTGTGATTGGGAACAGGTGGAATCACTCAGACAATCACCTGCACCTCCCTTGTGTATTTAAGTCCTGTCTATCTGTTGTCCAGTGTCGCGTCATAGTTCTATGTTACGAGTTCGATGTTAGGAGTCTCACGTTTGCTGTTGGATGTCCTGTTCCTTTGTAAGTGTTTCCCTGACCTTGGATTAAAGATCCTTCTGTTTGGAACCCTGCATCTCTGCGTCTCCGTTTCCGGCCCTCATCCTCAGCCCGACAGTCGACCCTTAACATTTTACACCACTGTGACCTTTGTGTGCTTGGCTATTGAGGTGAAAGTGATACAATGATGGAGAAACACTGTGCCTCTTTCTCTCGTTTTCCACCTTTATTTTAAAACACGAGAACAAGAGCAGAGAGCCCTTTACAACTTTTTTCAATTACTAACTGTGGTGGAAATTAGTGGATTAAGCCCTTGTGAGAAATCAAAAGTATCTTAAACTTGTTTGTGATGAAGTACTTTTTACTAAATAGAGTAGTAAGTACAGAGAGTTAAATGCCTCAATTCAGCTGAAAATGGACAGTGTTCCTTCCCCCTGAGAAGACTAAGCTTTTTGGCGAGAATAGAAGCTTTAATACACAGAGAGGTTTGTGTTGTCCAATCTTAAGACACATCTGCACAAAAGGAATTTTAGTAGGAAAACAGATGTTGTAGGAAAAAACCTTTAACCCTCCCTTGACCCAGATAATCAAGTGTTGATAGACAGAACATCAGACAACAAATGGATCAATAAAAGAACACATGGGTTGTAGCTGTAAAAACATGATGCCACCGTAGACTATTTAGGTCACAAGTTTCCCAAGAAAGATCACATACTGAATTCCTGAGAGACTCACAAGCTGTGTCTCAAAGTCGCGAGGTTGCATACTTGTAGCCTGCAGCCTTGGAGTTAGACCTGGGCTGGGTCCTCCAACAACCGCATAGGATGCACCGAGCAGCCTCTGAACTGGGACGGGGTACCTGCTGGCGTCATCGGCTTTACCTCCAATCCTCACGTCACCCAGCAATCTGCCCTGAAGGCCCAAAAAGTATGGATAAAGAAGATAATGTTCTTATTTCATTTAAATTAGGAGGATATTCTCCTACGGAGCATGATACATTTCAGGCTGAGAGAAGAACTTGTTTTTTTTTTATTCAAATTAGTTAAGGCGTGTACTTTCAGCTAAAAGTATTAATGCAATGTTAAGGCAGAGGAGATCAATACATACTGTCAATAAAAACCACAATAGCAAATTAATTAACTTATGCAATTTCTTTTTATTTTCCCTTTGCATAGGATACAAACAATTTTAACTGTACAGAATATGTCCAAGCTAGTAGCTGAATGTAACCACACACATTGTCCTCCTTCAGCTTGATGCTGTTTCCTCCTGGCTCCTTAAAACATTACTAAATTAAAGTTAGTTTATAAATCACACAACTAAAGAAGCAAAGCAAGTTAGTGTATTTGTGTATTTATTCGGCAACGTTATTGTTACGGAACCGTCCGACTCTCCACCTCTCCGCGTGGTATTGAACCGAATCGCATGAAATTTGGCCATATTGTTCTATGGCGAAATACCTTTCAAATAATCCACTCTGACGCAAGTGCGTCAAAATGACGTCACAAGATGACGTAAATTTGCAATTTTCGAACGTTTCATTTGCGACCATATAATTATATAGGACCTACCTCAAGAAGGTCACACGATGATCGGACTAACCGTTGTGACGTCATTGACGTTTGAAAATGACTTTTTTCAATTGTGCCTAAATGTCCTAATATATTACATTCAAATATCTATGTTATGTATAACGGAAAATGTCCCAAATCTGGGTATTATGATCAGTACCCAAATGTCTCCTTAATGATATAACGTTTTTTCCAATAAGGTCTTGTAGTCTTCTCTCTTGGAAAAGTAGCTGCGGCGAAGGTATGCGCTCTACCAAGTGCCCTTTCTAGTTTACTTAGAAGTTATTTATCCAATCCCTCAGAACATCGTTGACCAGTGTCTGGAAAACAGCTGGTGCGTTTGTGAGCCCGAAGGGCATCACCAGATACTCCCAGTGTCCGGTGGGGGTGTTGAAGGCTGTCTTCCTCTCGAATGCGCACCTGGTGATAGGCGTTGCGCAGATCCAGCTTGGTGAATATCGTGGCTCCTTGCAGGAGTTCGAAGGCGGAAGCCATGAGGGGAAGTGGGTAACGGTTCTTGACCGTAATGTCATTGAGGGCACGGTAGTCGACGCACGGCCGGAGTGAGCCATCCTTTTTCCCCACGAAGAAGAATCCGGCCCCCGCTGGTGAGGATGAAGGACGGATGATGCCGGCAGTCACGGACTCCTGGAGGTATTTATTCATTGCTTCCGTCTCCGGCCGAGACAGGGAGAACAATCGACCTCTGGTGGGAGTGGTGCCGGGCTTCAGGTCAATGGCGCAGTCGTAGGGGTGGTGAGGAGGCAGAGATGTGGCTCGGGATTTGCTGAAGACCTCTTTAAGGTCCAGGTACTCGGGAGGAACCGCCGACAGATCCGTCGGCTTCTCGGGATGAGATGACTCGGGAACAGAAGAATGGGCCTCTCGCAGACAAGACGCTAAACAGAATGGGCTCCAGCCCAAAATCTCTCAAGCTAGGGGTGCCCGAGAATGATGGGTGAGTGGGGAGAGTCAATGATGTGGAGCTGAAGCTCTTCTTGATGGTTCCCGGAGAGCCGAACCTTGAGTGGAACGCTGATGTGGGTGATGTTCGCCAACTTCTGACCATTGAGCGAGTTGGCCACTAGGGGACATGATACCTTCTCCAAGGGGATTCCCCATCTCTCGGCGGCCCCCGCGTCCAGGAAGTTCTCCTCGGCCCCGGAGTCGATGAGAGCGGTGGTCCCTTTGGTTCGTCCCCCCCACTCAATGGTGACAGGCAGGCAAGTCCGGTGTTTCGAGGAGCATTCAGTCGGAATCATGCCCACTAGTGCTCCTCGATACACTAGCGGGCGTTGTCTTTTACCGGGCAGGCTGCGACGTAGTGACCTGGCTTCCCACAGTAGAGGCAGGACCTGGTGTGCATCCTTCTATCCCTCTCCTCCTGGGTCAGGCGAGCACGGTTGACTTGCATGGGTTCCGGGTCCGGCACCATGACTGGAGGAGGTTTGGGGTTGGCAGGGGATGCAGCAGTGGTCCTGGACCTCTCAGTGACTGCTCGGTTGTAGACAACCTGACTGCGAGCCCGTTGGCGCTCCTGGATGCGTGAATCCACGCGGATAGCCAGGGCAATGAGATTGTTGAAGTCCTCGGGTAGGTCCCGGGTCAGCAGCTCGTCCTTCACGCGCTCAGACAGGCCATTGAGGAAGGTGTCGTATTGAGCCTTCTTCTCCCAGCCACTGGCGGTAGCCAGAGTACGAAAGTCGATGGCGAAGTCCGACACAGTCATACCACCTTGGCGCATGTGCAGGAGTTCTCGCGCCGCATCGTGGCCGTGCTTGGAGCGGTCAAAGACCCGTTTCATCTCTTCTGCGAGCAGCGTGGAGGTCTGCACGCAGGGAAGCCCCTCCTCCCAGGCAGCCGTTCCCCACTTCCTAGCTCGCCCGGTGAGCTGCGTGATTATGTGGGCAACTCGGGCCTGCTCAGTGGGGAAGGTAGCTGGCTGTAGCTGGAAGATCAGCCGGCACTGGGTAAGGAATGGGTGACAGCCACCAGGTTCTCCGTTGTACTTCTCCGGAGAAGTGGGGTTCGCGAGCATGTGCAGGTGGGGTGTCAGGCGTAGCGGGAGCCGCAGGTTGCTGGGGAGCGGAGCCAGGCGGAGGAGGCCCGGAGACGTCAGCTCTGCCACGCAGGAGGTTAGAGTCTGCAGCTGATGAGAGACCGACTCCAAGTGGGACTGGTGGCGTCCCAACATGGCTCCCTGCTGCCCAAGTACAAATTGTACCTGGGCAGGGTCCGCTGGGTCCATCTTGGTCAGAACCTACTGTTACGTTCAGAGTAAGGACCCACACGCAGACCAGGGAAATCCAAAAAACGTTGTCTTTATTCCGTGCGAGGTTTGAAGCCAGGTGATTGGAGAGAGAGCGGGACAGAATCGGGTTTCCAGAAGAAAAGTGAAAAGACAGGCAAAAAGTCAACCAGGAGATCAGAAATAGCGAAGGTACAAAGGGACAGGCAAACTCGAAGTCGGGCAAAGGGGTGTAGCAGGAATCTCAATAGACAAAGGCTTACTAGTAATCGGCACAATGAATACGATCAACGTTCTGACAAGAACCAAGTGGAGGAGACTGACATTTATACACTGGGGAAGGTAACAATCAAGGGGGGATTAAGTGAGTGAGGGCGGAGTAACAAACAACATCCAGGTGAAAAACATTAGGATAACTAATTAAATGACAGGGGACTGACAAAACGCAGACTGGAATCACATGGAAAACAATGATAACAGACGGCCTGGGTTTAGCAGGTGAAACACGTGCAGAGAGAGAGAGGTGCAGTTAGAGCAAGAGACAGGTGCAGGCAATTGCAGAACTCAGCGTTAGAGCAGGCTAGAAAGAAAAAGGGGCGGAGCTACAGCGCAGCATGGAAAAGGGGAGACTGGTTAGTGTATTATAGTATACAGTGTATGGTGATCTAAACTATCAAACACCCAAACCCAGTGTGTGTTAGGTGGGGTTAGTACTTTACAATCTATGAGTTAGTAGGGGTTAGTAGAGATTAGTAAAACTAGAAATCAGCAGGAAGGAAGTAAAGCGAGACTGGAAAGAAGGGGGGAAACCACGAAAACCCGAAATCACACAAGTACAGGGGAGTGAAGCAGCTCAGGGAACACAGACACGGAGACAGTACTGGGGAGACAAGTGACCGGAAATACAGACTACAACACTACCCCTTGGATCTCAGTAGCAGGAACAGATAGTTTAAATCTGCTTGGGGAGCAGCAAGCCTCCTACAAAATCTGCTAAAATCTCCTGCTTGTCTACATTGGCAGATGGGCCTACCTTGTTCATGCTAGTCATCAGTATCAGGTTCGTTGGGTCCGAACCTGAGTGCAGCGGGTGGATGGTCTTCCGCTGCACTGAGGGTGAGGTGGACTCAGACGCAAAGACAATAGGGGAAACGAGAAGTTGGTGTGGGGAAAAAAAAGGTTCTTTACTTGAGCGAAAATGCAGTAAGTGAGACAAACAACACTACTAAAGATGTGTAACAACACGGTAAACCAAAAAAAGATCTCAAAACTCAAAAACAATCCACGAGGATACAAATCTAGAAAACAATTTTCTCAATACTCCTGTGACTGCGCTCAGGGAGTTACTCTCAAGACTCGGCAAAGAGAGAAGCTCAGGAGGCCATTTAAAGGCCAGCCAATGAGCCACAGGTGAAAACACTCTAACGTAATCAGACAACTCCTGTCAACTATGAGGACCCCACATGGTCCCTCAGGGTACTGCAGTCCAAAACCCTGACAGGACCCCCCTCCTCATGAACGTCTCCTGACGTTCCCTCGAGGGCGATCCGGATGATCTTGGTGGAATGTCTTGAGGAGGGTTGGGTCGAGAATATGCCGGGAAGGGACCCAGGACCGTTCCTCCGGACCATAGCCCTTCCAATCCACCACATATTGCAAACCCCTCCCCACCCGACGACAATCCATTAGACGGTGGACCGTATAAGCTGGACCGCCATCGATGATCCTTGGGGCAGGAGGGGTCCTAGTTGGGGGGGTCAGTGGGCTCGTGGCGACTGGACGTAGCCGGGAGACATGGAAGGTAGGGTTGATCCGCATGGCCCGCGGGAGTTGGAGGCGATAGGATACCGGGTTAACCCTCATCACCACCTTGAAGGGCCCCACAAACCGTTGAGCCAGCTTGCGGGACTCCACCCGCAGAGGAATTTATGTGAGGACTTTTCTTTCAGTAGGGGCTGGACCACTGCATGTTTGAAGCAGGATGGGACGGTACCAGTGGCTAGGGAGCTGTTAATGATGGAGAAGACGGTGGGACTAGTGGGGACAAGAACAACTTTCAGAAGGGGAGTGGGGACTCTGTCAAGGGGGCAGGTAGTAGTTTCTGCCATGAAACCTATTTCAGAGAGGGAAGTTAAAAAGATGGGATTGAAGCAGGCCAGGAAAGAGGAGCAGTTGAGGGAGACAGTACGGATTAGTGTGGGGGGGGATGTTACTTCTTATGTCCTCAACTTTAGTAATGAAACACTTCAGAAATGTTTCACATGGTGTTGGGGATGCGTCCAGGCTGGTAATGGAAGGTGGGTTGATAATTGAGTTGATTGTAGTAAATAGGGTCCTAGGATTGTTGTTAATGAGAGTAGAGAAGAATGTATCTCTCGCTGCCTTAACCGCTTCATGGTATTTCATGCGACTGTCCCTGAGCATTTCTAGTGAGATCTGGAGTTTGTCATGTCTCCATTTTCTCTCAGCTCTCCTGTATTCTCTCCTCTGGGCTCTGGTGGTGTCATTCAGCCAAGGTTCTGATAGGGCCCGGAGGGTGGAAAGTATGCTTTAATTTATTAAAGTTGTGTTGGTCAATCCTGTTTTGCTGAGTTGCTGAGTAGTTAAAGGAACTCGGGAACGTCATTACAAAGACCAACAGGAAAAAGCCGCAGGGGGTGAAGTGACACCCCTGTGACCCTTCCTTGTGACCGCCTGGTCAAAAAAAGTATCTCTGAAATCTCTTTGTTTAGATAGAATGCCCCCGGGACTCGGACAAGTGACCGGTTATAAAGAAAGGTCACCTGGCGAGTTCCGGAATGACCCACAGTAAAAAGTGCTTTTGAAGTATACACCTCACCAGCTGGCCGGAGAAGGGGCGAAGCCCCGCCCTCGTATGTAAATCTGTTGTTATCTTCTGTAAACTTTTTGGAATAAAAGTCTGAGGTCGGGGGAGCCTCGTCGGATTTTGACACGATTACGTGCCCACGATTACGCAGTGTGGGCGAAACTCCCCTTCACCAACATGAAGTGAAGAAATACGGCTTGTCTGTAGTCTGTTCTCTCCTCTCTAATGGTAAACCGTGTCCCTACGTAGGATGCAGGAATATTCCTGACAGGTTCACCGCTAGACTTTCAATTCATTTTATTTTGTATAGCCCAAAATCGCAAATTACAAATTTGCCTCAGAGGGCGCCTGCACGTCTACTGCGCTGCCTGGGTCTCCTCTTACGGTGACCGTCGCATTGGGGAGCCCACACCTCTCCAGGTAGACAAGGTGAGTATTCCAGTCTTAAGCATTCAGAGTTAAATCCACAGTAGAAGCTTGGTGTGCATACACTCATTAATAAAGTAGCCAATAATCACTGAGGCCTGAGAGACAACAGAGGAAACAATCAGGAGAAGTCTGGATTTTAACTCTGTACTGGTGCAGAGGGTCAGACTACACACACACATGGATAGACATATAAGAGCTTACCCCCATTCATGCACATAACCGGCACTGTTACATGCATGAATACACACGTATCTCTGAGCCATGCCAAGCACGGTAACATGGAGCATGATAACGCTCCTAGCTATACACATACAGGCAGAATAAACACAACCTTTTGGGGCTTATATACCACTAATACAAACACACACCTACATATGCTTTGCACGGACAAAAATACGGACACATTGTTTCATTGGACATAGTAGTGTCATATTATTGAGAAAGCTTTACCAGACACCCACATGCCTGCAACAAAACACACAACACACATACACATTCTACAGCGTCTGCTAATTATGAATAATAAAGCAGAGGTTTAAATAATTGCGATGGCGTTCCTTTGGTGCCTCTCCAGCAGCTAAGTGGGTCACACTTGATGGAGCGTATCCCTCCGATTTGTCCAGCATTCAAACCTTTATAATAGTGAGGACGTGAGGAAATTCAGTGCCATGGCATCCAGCGGAAATTATAAATTCACGCAGGGAGTATTTTTGGCAGGAAACAAAAGGTCTTGGAGCATGGGAATTCGCTGCATAACATTTCCCATTGTGTGGGGGAAATACATCAGATTGCATTACATTTCAGGGCAGACATTATTTCGGGTAGACGGATGCTCCAGTGATGAGTGTTGTTCCTTTGAATTCCTATTGTGTGTCTCTGGTGCTTCCACACGCATACAAACTTAGAAGAAAATCCATCCATGCTGTTTTGAGTGAGATATCGGTTTCTGAATTGATCCCGTCTTCAGCCTCTGGGTGAGCTGTTTAAAATCGCCAAGGTTTTCTACGTCACAAACCTAGATATTTGAATATTCCCACCCCTCCAGTCCCGTTTTCCAATCACAGCCCGCCCCCTCCCCTCCCGTCAGCCAGCCCGCCGACCGCTACCGCCGATTCTACAAGCATGCAAGAATGAATATGTAATGAGCAACAGAAAACAGCACACTCTGAAAGGGGCTGAAACAGAGGGGAGTATAGGTAGGTAACAATCGTTTCCTACAAGCTATTTCCAGCAAACAACTTCAGAAACATGTTTTCTGGAACTCAAAGACCTATTTTAACTTGTTGAAAAATAATCAAAATATGGGCCCTTTAAGGCTTATATTTACAGATTTGAGGTTGATCAGATTAAAAAAGCTAGGAATAGCACACAAAAGTGTTAAAATGTGGCATTTACCTTTGCAAACAGGTGGCGCTATATATCACTTTTTTAAATCACTGCATGGGAATACTTTAAGGCCTAAGAAATTTTGGCCAGAAATAAAAATGTTCCTTAGAGTTATAATATTTTACATTTTCAAGAAAATCGACCAAAATGGATGCCAGGCCACACCCAGGTAGTTACATGAAAACTATAACCACACAGGTGTCAGGATCAATTTGCCTGAACTTGAAATTTATCGGGTCTAAACTCTTGGAGAAGTTTTCCAAAATTTAATGGAAATTGCAAAAAAAAAGGTGCATGACTTTATTGCCCCCTAATGTTTAAAATGATCTGAGAAAATGAGGGTATATGCTAAGGGACTCAATGTGAACATATCCTAGAGATCTGCTGAGGACAGGCCAAATAAGGTCTAAAATCTGACCCAGCGTCTGGGTGTTCACAGAAACCTGTTTTTCACAGGTTTTTGAATATGATAAAGGCCTCAAAAGTGTGATTTAGTGCAAGAAATAAAAATAACACACGGGTCCTCGCTACTCCCCGCACGCCGGAGCACTGGCCGGATGGCTACAAATGCAGTCGGGGTACACGCCAGGCAATGGTGGATTCGGGCTGCTTACAGTCTATGATACACCAGAACCGGGTTCGGTCCGGGGCATTGGTGGAGGCTTTGCGGGTGAGGATAAGGTGTGTGCATGGGGACGTTCACGAGTATCCTATGGTGTCCGTGGAACTTAGATACAGGGGAAAAAAAAAACATAGTTTGAAGGTCGCGGTTCCGCCTGACGCACCCGGTAATTTTGGGAACAGACTGCGCGGGATTTAACGCGTTAATGGGGCAGACTGCAGGGATGCGTTCACGACCGATAGGGACATGCGATATGCGTGTGGTGCTCAGTGGTGACGCAAGGTCGTCCAACGCTGGCGGAACATCCTGTTGAGACTCCATCGGTTCCCGAGTTCCGCTCCATGGGAGATTTTCCCCTTGAGTAGTCTCGTGACGATATACTCTACGCTCAGCCTACGACCAAGTGATACGTATTGATGGTCTGGTGCGCCCTGACGCAGCACAGTCATATCCCCCTTTTCATTGATTAGGGACAGACTGTATAGAGTGAGTCGTGACACTCAAACGGGGCAGGAAAACACCCAGTTGCTGCTGCCGAAAAGCCGCTGGGAAATGATTTTCCAGGCGGCTCACTATAATCCGGTGGCGGGTCACATGGGATACGGGAAAACACCAGACCAGATTTTATTGGCCAGGCATCCAGGGGGACACGCGTCGCTGGTGTGCGTCCTGTCCGGAGTGTCAATTAGTTAATCCACCGGTCATCCCGAGGGCCCCGCTGCGGCCTCTACCTTTGGTGGAGGTTCCGTTTGAACGCATCGGCATGGACCTCATCGGGCCATTTCACTGGAGCGCACGCGGATATCGCTTTGTGTTAGTCCTCATGGATTACGCAACCCGATATCCGGAGGCAGTTCCGTTGCGCTCTGCAAAGAGCCTTGCGCAGGCTCTGTTTCAGGTCATCTCCCGAGTTGGAATCCCGAAAGACATTCTAACGGACCAGGGCACGTCGTTCATGTCGCGCACACCGAGAGAACTTTACAGGTTACTGGGCATTACGTCAATCCGCACGAGCGTGTACCATCCCCAGACTGACGGGTTGGTGGAGCGTATGAATAGGACGCTGAAGTCCATGATCCGTAAATTTGTTAGCGAAGATGTCCTGTTTCTCTGGTTTCCACAGTATTGGAGATTGAGGACCTGGGGCCGGAGGTGCCAAAAGCGACCAATCCCACCCCGCTCCCGTGTGAGGCTCTTCTCTCTGAGGACCAGAGGGCAGATATTGCCCAGTTGCATAAGCGGTTTGCTGATGTGTTTTCCCCCCTGCCAGGCCAGACCGACCTGATAGCGCACCGAATCGAGACTCCCCGAGGGGTGACAGTAAGTTTACGACCCTACAGACTGCCCGAACACAAGCGAAAAGTGGTTTGGGAGGAATTGGCTGCTATGTTGGAGATGGGGGTAATAGAAGAGTCCAACAGTGCCTGGTGTAGCCCCATCGTTCTGGTGGCCAAGAAGGATGTGCGGTTCTGCGTGGACTATCTTAAGGTGAACAACGTATCACGATTTGATGCCTACCCAATGACCCGAGTTGACGAACTCTTGGACCGCCTGGGCACTGCACGTTTCTTTACGACTCTGGTTTTGACTAAGGGCTACTGGCAGATTCCCCTGTCCAAAGAGAAAACGGCTTTCTCCACTTTCTCGTACGGTTTATACCAATTTACCATGCTTCCCTTTGGCTTGTTCAGTGCCCCGGCCACCTTCCAGCGGCTCATGGACCGGGTGCTGCGTCCGCACGCCGCATATGCGGCCGCCTACCTGGATGACGTAATCATTCACAGCACCACCTTGGCGGAGCATGTGCGGCGGGTGGACAAGGTGCTGATGTCGCTGAGGCGGGCTGGGCTCACCACCAACCCGGGGAAGTGTGCAGTTGGACGGAGGGAGGTACGGTATTTGGGGTACCACTTGGGGGACGGGCAGGTGCGTCCTCAGGTAGACAAGACGGCAGCTATTGCGGCCTGCCCGCGTCCCAAGACGAAAAAAAGAGGTGAGGTGGTTTTTGGGGCTGGCGGGTTACTACAGACGGTTCATCGCCGGCTTTGCAGACCTCACCAGCCCCTTGACCGACCTAACCCGGAGAGGTGCGTCAGATCCGGTCCAGTGGTCGGAGCAGTGTCATTAGACGCTGTCCAATTATCGTTTGAAATTGCAAAATAAAGACTTGTAAACTTGCCAGCACGACTCTAGTCTGCATTCCTCCGGAGCCCTGACACCCACTACCCTACAGGGCGCTATAGACATTTCTTTATACCGAAATGCGAGAATTTTTGAACGTGATAAAGGCCCCAAAAAGGCAATCGTTGCGTGAGAAAATAATAATTCTTTGCAACACAGTAGGGCTTCGGCCGACTTTGAGTCTGCTCAGGCCCAGATAACTCCATGAAATACAATAGGTCCCTCTCAGACTAGTCGTGGCGAGGACCCTAATAACTCTTCAAAACACCATATGGCTTCGCCCAACTTTCATTTGTCCAAGGCGCTAAGAACTCTTCGATACACAATAGGCCTTCGCCCGACTTTCAGTCAGCTCAGGCCCTAAGAATGCCTTTCCTGCTCAAAATGGAAAAAGGAGAAGCTAAAATTAATTTAATAGGATTGCTGAAAATACATAAATAATAAAACCTGAAGTGAATTTCAATGAATTGCAAAAATGGGAGATGATCTGATTAGGGAATAGAATCAATATGAAAATACATGGATGAGAAAATCTTACAAAAATTACAAAGAATTGCTGAAAACGGATACATGGCAGAAGCTCAATACGAATTTGAAAAAACTGATAATACAGAAAATGCAGAAACTATAAGAAGAAAATAAGAACGATGGGGCTGGACCAGGCGCTGTTGGACTCTATTACCCCCATCTCCAACATGGCCGCTAATTCCTCCCGTACCACTTTTCGCTTGTGTTCGGGCAGTCTTTAGGGGCGTGACCTTACAGTCACCCCCGGGGGAGTCTCGATGCGGTGCTCTATCAGGTTCGTCCGACCTGGCAGGGGGGAGAACACATCAGCAAACCGCTTTTGCAACTCTGCAATGTCTGCTCTCTGATTCTCAGAGAGACGATCCTCACACGGGAGCGGAGTGGGATTGGCCGCTTTTGGCACCTCCGGCCCCAGGTCCTCTCTTTCTGACACTGCGGACACTAGAGAAAAAGGCACCACCTCCCTCCACGCTTTCAGGAGGTTGAGGTGGTATATCTGTGTAGCACCGCCCCGGTCAGACCCAACCACCTCATAGTTGACGACCCCCACCTGGTGTGTGACCACAAAGGGCCCTTGCCACTTAGCCAGTAATTTAGAGTTGGAAGAAGGAAGTAATACAAGTACCTTTTCTCACGGTGTGAATTTTTGCAGCCTGGCTCTTCTGTCGTACAGCCGCTGTTGCCGCTCCTGGGCCTGGAGCAAATTCTCCCGTGACACCCGACCCAGCGTGTGGAGCTTTGCTCGCAGGTCCAGGACGTACTGGATCTCGTTTCTGGCGGGGCTCGGACCTTCCGCCCAGCTTTCCTTAATGAGGTCCAACACCCCTCTTGAAGATCTACCAAATAGAAGTTCAAAGAGAGAAAATCCTGTGGAGGCCTGGGGAACCTCCCGGACTGCAAACAACAGAGGATCCAGCCATTTATCCCAATTACGTTCATCGTCGCTGATAAATTTACGGATCATGGCTTTTAGAGTCTTATTCATACGTTCGACCAGCCCGTCAGTCTGCGGATGGTACATGCTCGTACAAACAGACTTAATGCCCAGCAACCCGTGAAGTTCTCCCAGTGTGCGCAACCAAAACGAGGTGCCCTGGTCCGTCAGAATCTCTTTCGGGATTCCAACCCGGGAGATGACCTGAAACAGCACCTACGCGACACTCTTTGCCGAGATATTGCGCAATGGCACTGCTTCCGGGTATCTCGTTGCGTAATCCATCAGAACCAACACAAAGCGATATCCGTGTGCGCTCCGGTGAAATGGCCCGATGAGGTCCATGCCGATGAGGTCCATGCCGATGCGCTCAAATGGGACCTCCATCAAGGGCAGAGGTCGCAACGGGGCACTCGGGATGGCTGACGCATTAACTAACTGACACTCCGGGCAGGCCGCACACCAGCGGCGCGCGTCTCCCCGGATGCCTGGCCAATAAAATCGGGCCATTATCCGGTCCAGTATTTTCGCTTACCCCATATTACCCGCCATTGGATTATAGTGAGCCGCCTGGAAATTTCCCGGCGGCTTTTTGGCATCAGCAACTGGGTGTGTTCTTGTCCCGTCTTTCCACTCGAGACTGCTCGAGTGGAAAATCTTCCATGGAGCGAAACTCCGGAACCGACGGGGTCTCGGGAGGCTCCGCCAGTTCCCCGTCACCTCCCCTGGCAGCGTCGGTCGACCTTCGTCACCGCTGAGCACCGCGCCCGCACCGCCTGTCCCTGCCGGTCGTGATTGCACCCCTGTAGCCTGCCCCGTTAGCGCATTAAACCCCTCCCAGTCTGTCCCCAAAATCATGGGTTGCGTCAGATGGGAGCTAACTGCGACCTCCATCTAATGCTTTTTCTCCCCGGTTCTAATTTCGAGATACTCGTGAATATCCCCATGCACACATCTTATTCTCACCCATCGTGCCCCTACCAATGCCCCCGGTCGAACCAGGTCCTGGTGGATCATGGTCTGCGAACAGCCCAAATCCACCACCGCCTGGTGTATACCCCCCTGGATGCTTACCGGAACGCGGTATGTCGCTCCCGGGTCGGGGGAGGGTGCTGGAGCGCCGTCGACCCGGAGCCCCGGCTCCGCTGCCGTCCGGGGGCACTCCCTCCGCAGGTGTCCGGGCCGCCTGCATCTCCAGCAGACCTGCCCTGGCGTTTGAGAAACCCCCTGTGGGTCGGGAAGGCCGCCTGCCGTCCCACAGGGGGCAGGCATAAATAGAAGGTCTAAGAAATATAATTGAACTATACCAATTCACATAACCCAAAATCACATACTTAATTTATAATCTCAAAAATAAGTAGAAAAAGGACCCACATTTAAAATATCCCAAACTCAAGATGAATATATTTTTAAAAACACTAACGATAATTTTGACCACACACCTTTGTTTAGAATACACACAAATCATTTTAATCCAATTACTTTTTGCTTGAATATAAATACAATAATGTAGTGTAACATTTTATCTTGCATCTTGTTATTATTTGATGACTACTCAAAGCTCACCGGCTCCTTCTTACGTCTGTGCAAGTTTTTTAGTCCTGCAGTCTCCTTTTTCCCAGCTCTTCACTGTCGCTTTGTATTCACCGTCTTGTGAGTGAGTGCCTCCAACTCCCCTGATCTCCATTAGCCTCATTTATAAAACCTGGTTATAAATACCAATTATTGCGTATAGAGCGGCGTACGCCTTCTTCTGTGCATACGCAGCGTTTATAAATGAGGCCCCAGATCATCTCCACCTGGTGCCTTCGATTTCCCCGCCTCCAGCCTGGGAGACACACCTAAACCCGCCTCTCAGCCAGAGAGGGGCTCGGCCTGCAGCTCAACTCAACAATGTGTGTGTGACACAGACAGACAGACAGACTGTGTGTGTGACACAGACAGAAAGACAGACTGTGTGCGTGTGTGTGACAAAGGCAGAAGGAAAGACAGACAGTTTGTGTGTGACAAAGACAGACAGTGTGTGTGACACAGACAGACAGACACACAGTTTGTGTGTGTGACACAGAAAGACAGCGTGTGTGTGAGACAGGCAGACAGACTTTGTGTGTGTGTGACACAGACAAAGACAAACAGACAGACAGCGTGTGTGTGAGACAGTGTGTGTGTGTGTGACAAAGACAGAAGGAAAGACAGGCAGTGTGTAAGTGACACAGACAGTGTGTGCGTGAGACAGACAGACACAGTTTGTGTGTGTGTGTGTGTTTATGTGACACTGACAGAGGTTTGTTGACAGAAAGTATAGCTGCGTCATGTGACTCCACTAATCATTTTGAAAGGATAGAATTCGGGCAGGGGAGGGTTGGGAGACAGGATGTATGTTATTCAAACATTATAGACTCAGCAAAAAAAGAAACGTCCTGACTTTGACCCTTTTTACTTTTAGTAAACTTAGTTTTTTCCAATTGCTAAAACACAATTTTGGAAACTAGGCTTGTTTTATCAAAATACTTAATTCACAAAACCACACACAAATTGCAAAATACCTCACATATCCTGTAAAATGAAGCACTGCAATCAAAACTATATACTATATACTAACATTATGAAAATCAAACTTTTGCACTAACTCACACACACTTCATTCATATAACCAGATTTGTGTCTAACCAAAAACACTCATCTTTAGTATGCATTGCTATAATACTAAAAGTGTTAAAATTGTAGAAAATTCTTCAAATACACACTTGCTGTTGAAACATTCATTTCTAAATTTTTCACCAAAAAAGTCAGTGCAACGTATGCACCAGATATATATGCTCACAAAACTGAAAATATTGCAGACAAAATAGGCTGTACAAATATATAGAACAAAAAGAGGCAATAAAAATAATTAGGGAGCGTCTGGCCACAATGCCTCATCCACATCACAGGCAATATTTTTCCTTGCCAGACATCAAGGGAAGAAACGCCTTGAGTGCCTTATCCATCCCTGAATCGGACCCACATCCATCTCATCACATGCCTCTTCCATAGCCTGCACAAGAGGCATGCGAACAAAGGGTTGCCGGTTTTATACCTTCCACCGGCATGCCGAAAATAACCCTTCTATAGGGTTCAGAAATGGTGAGTATGGTGGGAGGTATTGCACGAGAAATGGTGGGTGGTCAGCAAACCAGTTTTGGACTAGGGCTGGTGGTCCAAGTTTGGCATGACGGTGGAGGACACCATGCATATTAGAGATGGCAGCGCATATTGTGATGTTTTCACCACGTTGGCTAGGAACCTCTATAATGGCTCTGTGGCGAATGACATTTCTTCCCCTTCTTCTGGTCTTTGTTAGGTTGAACCCAGCCTCATTCATAAAGATAAACTCATATGGGACTGCATGATTCAATTCAATTAATTTTATTTTGTATAGCCCAAGATCACAAATTACAAATTTGCCTCAGAGGGCATGAGCATCCATTTCCAGTACTCCCTGAAAACCAAGAACGAAAAAAATCAGTCAATATGGTGTTATCCTGTACATTGGGAAGCAATGTTTTGTGTAGTGTACTGCAGTCAATATTGTACACATCCACATATGCTCGTCTGATCTCTTTGTTTCTTTGAGACTTTCTCTCAAACGGCACCTTATAAAGTTGTTTCATTCTGATTTGGTTTCGCTTGAGAATGCGAGCCAATGTGTAACACCCAGACTGGGGACTTTGGCCACTAAGTGATTCTGTGTGTCTTCTGTCAATCACTCTTCCCTCTCGTTCCAGATACCGCCTACCTGTGTGCCGCCGCCCCCGTGATTACAAGCTCCACCCTTATTGTTTTCACCTGTGTCTCGTTCCCCTGTGTATTTAGCCCTTGTCTGTGAATTGTTCTGGGCCAGTTTGTCTTTTGTCTTCCATGAGCTTACCAGCGATTTTCCCCAGTGTGCCTGCCCGTGTTTCGAACCGTTTCTGTCCACCGCAACCCTTTGCCTGCCGACTTGGATTTATCTGCCTCCTCTGTCTGATTACCCGTGTACCGAACCTTGGCCTGGATTAAATACAAGAATTGCTCTCAACTACCGTGTGTCAAGTCCGCTTTTGATTCCAGGTCCTTGTGGCCCTAGCACCCCGTGATACAATGTGGACAGACTGACTTGTTGAATGTTGTTGAATATGGCGTTGTCTTGGATGATGTGGCTTTGGATTTCTGATTGCATTATTTTCCACAACCAAGTTTACGCTGCTATAGGCTTAAACTGCCGGGGGACTTTTTAGGACACATCGAACTCCTCTCTCTCTCTCTCCCCTTTTACTAAAATCCACGTTGCATTAATGCACATGACTAATTCAGCTCCTTCCCGGGAGTTCTTTGTGCTTTCTCGCCGAGCAGGTCTCTGCAGATCGTAGTTCGGTCAGGACCCTGGTCCTGACTCTGGCCGTGGCCCTGCTGGCACCTGCTGCTGCTGTCATCATCATCATCATCATCATAATTTTAAATATGATTCATATCACTATTGCCCTTTCCTAAAATCTTTGCTTTCCCTCCCCACAGTCTTCTGTGGATGGTGGTTCGATCTGACGGTGGTGGCCCCTGCAGTGGTCCTGTCATACATCTGGCCGGCTACTTGGAATTCTTTGATTAATTTCTGTTATATAAACTGAATGTATTCTACATCTGTATGAGTCATTCTGTACACATGACATCCATTGCAGTCTGTCCATCCCGGGAGAGGGATCCCTCCTCTGACGTTCTCCCTAAGGTTTCTTCCCTTTTTTCCCTGGAAGGGTTTTTTTTCATTTTTTGGGGAGTTTTTCCTGTGCCGATGTGAGGGTCTTGGGACGGAGGATGTTGCATGTGTACAGACTGTAAAGCCCTCCGAGGCAAATTTGTAATTTGCGATTTTGGGCTATACAAAATAAAATGAATTGAATTGAATGGCCTCCCTCTTAGCCGGACTAACCCTATAGGCATGCTGCTTAAAGGGCTTGGGGATAGTCAGAACAATGTCATGAGCTATTACAGAGGTTTGAGAGGTGATGTCATTAAACAAACATCGGAAATGTCTAATAAGGTCCTTAACATCTTTACCCTGGCCATCTCGTAGGTGAGACAAGTAGCGATCCAAGTTGGTCAGCACCTTAGCGTTACTCAGCCTTGCCCCATGTGGCGTAGCACCATGCATCACCAACCCATCATTATCACCAGAGGAGGTCACCGTTGATATGGTAGCTACAGGCTATATAGCCGGATGCCCCCCCTGGACTGTAGTTGACCCACTTTGATTCCCCACGGGAGTGGTATAGTTTCATCATGTTGACATGACACACTCTAGTTCGTCGCCTGCGATCAGGGGTCTGGATGACATAGTTTGTTTTTACTGATTTTCCTCTCTGTAACATAAGGACGAGAAAATGTAGAGAGTCCAGAACCGGGGATAGGCAACAGAATCAAAACCCTGTCGCCCGGCTGGAATAAGCATACAATGGCTCTACGGTCATAGCGTTTCTTTAATTTGATCTGGGAAGAAGTCAGGGCATCTTTGGCGAAAGAGCAGGCTTTTTGGAGGCAATCCTTGAGCCCAGCAACATACTCTAGTATACTTTCGACTCTGTTTTCCGGCGTGACCAGTAGCTCCTTTTGTACTTTTTTAAGCTCTAACCTCTAACTTCATGTCCAAACACCAGTTCAGCAGGGCTGAAACCTAGAGACTCCTAAACAACTCCACGGGCTGCAAACAATAACAGTGGCACACAGTCATCCCAGTCCTTCGGCGACTCACTACAGTTCTTACGTAACATGGATTTCATCGTCTGATGAAATCTCTCTAGTGCCCCCTGACTTTCACGATGATAGGGGCTAGAGGTTACATATTTAACGCCTAATATTTGAAGTGCCTGCGCAGACGCCTTTGATTTGAAATTGGTTCCTTGATCTGTTTGAACCGCTTTTGGCAGGGCAGACATTGACGACTACTGGAGCCGTTATTTTTCGTAGTGGGATGGCTTCTAGAAACCTAGTGAAAGCACACGTAACCGTTAATAGGAACGTCTCCGGTTACGTATGTAAACTTAGTTCCCTGAGGGGAACGAGACTCTGCGTGAAACGCTGTGGGAACGCCCTGCGTGAAACGCTGTGGGAACGCCCTGCGTGAAACGCTGTGGGAACGCCCTGCGTGAAACGCTGTGGGAACGCCCTGCGTGAAACGCTGTGGGAACGCCCTGCGTGAAACGCTGTGGGAACGCCCTGCGTGACCGCGTCATGAAGCACGAGTGAAATCAGTCCAATGGCGAGACGCCACGTCATAGGCGGGTGACGTCGAGACCAGGAAGCATAAAGCACACCCAAAACACCGGCTCCTTCATCTCTGAAAAGCCGAATCAAGTGTCACGGGCATGCCGGGAGTATGGCATAAACACGCAGCGTCTCGTTCCCCTCAGGGAACTAAGGTTACATACGTAACCAGAGACGATCCCTATCAGGGAACTTCGAGCTGCGTGAAACGCTGTGGGAATGCCAATACCCACTTCGCCATACGAGCCAGTGTCCGTCGTGTGAAATCAAAAGCGAACATTCTGACGAAAGCACCTACGCTCCTGGCGTCGGGTTAAGGTCAAGGCGATAAATCTCACGAACGTGTGTGAAGAGGACCAGCCTGCCGCGATATCAACGTTGTGCAGCGCTACAGGAGGGCTATAAAGCCGCCATACCCCCTACCTGGTCCGAAGTCAGAAAACGAGGAGGACAGAAGGCCTGCAGCACGATAGGCCCGACCATATTAGTGGGGACCTTAGGAACATACACGGGAGAAGGTAGTAAGAACGCCTTCACCATACCGGGAGAGAATTCCAAGCATGACGGTGACACCGAGAGGGCTTGCAGATCTCCAATTCTTTTTAAGGAAGAAATAGCAAGCAGAAAGATCTTCTTAAGAGCCACGTACTTCTCTGCGACCTTCTCGATGGGCTCGACCGGGGCCCATCCAGTACAATGGCCAGGTCCCACGATGGTACTCTCGTGCGAGCTGCTGGCCTAAGCCTCCGAGTGCCTCGGAGGAAGCGAGATATGAGCCGGGTGCCTACCCAGCGGGGCGCCATCCAGCCGGGAATAGGACGCCAAACGCCGCCACGTACACTTTTAGTGTAGAAGGCGATAACCCGGAGGAAAACCGCTCCTGCAGGAACTCCAGTACTGCAAAACTGGGCAGTTAACTGGGTCCAGCTGGCGGGACACACACCAGGACACAAACACATCAACGGCCTCGGCCGGGAGACCAGTTCCTAGGAGGCGGGGCCTCTCGGAGGCCACGCAGTTTCCATAGCTCCGGGCGGGGGTAAAGGATCGACTCGGCCGCCTGCGAGAGCAAGTCCCTCCTGATCGGGATCTCCAAGGGAGGACCGGCGAGGACAGAAACTAGGTCCGCAAACCACACTCGGGCCGGCCAGTACGGGGCTACTAGCAGTAGGCTGACACCGTCCTGACGGACCCTCTCCAGAACTCCTGGGAGCAGAACTGAGGAAGGCGTACAGGCGAGACCTCGGCCAAGCCTGTACCATAGCATCCAACCCCAAGGGGGCCAGATGGGTCAGGGAAAACCACAGAGGACAGTGAGTCGTCTCTCTGGACAAACAGGTCTACCTTGGCACGACCAAAGCGTCTTCAAAGGAGCTCCACCACCTCGGGGTGGAGTCTCCACTTCCCGGGCCTCAGCCCCTGCCTCGACAGGGCGTCTGCTCCCTGATTTAGGTACCCCGGGATGTAGATTGCTCTCAACTAGAGAAACTTCCTGAGGGACCACAGGAGGATCTGGCGAGCCAGCTTGTACAGCGAGCGTGAGCGCAGACCCCCCTGATGATTGATGTAGGAGACCACCGATGTGTTGTCTGAGCGGACAAGGACATGGTGGCCCATCAAGGCTGGGCAGAAGTGTTTCAGAGCCTGAAACACAGCCAACATCTCTAGGGAGTTTATGTGCCATGTGCGATGATGGTCTAGCCACAGCCCCAGGCTGAGCGACCACTCATGATCGCTCCCCAGCCCGTGAGGGAGGCATCTGTCGTAAGCATGACACGACGACAGGTTGCTCCCAGCGTGGGCCCCTGCGATAAGAACCGGGGGTCCTTCCAAATGGCCAGGGCGTGAAGGCACCGCCTCGTGACCTTGATTGGGCGACACGAGTTCCCCCTTGGGGTTCTGAGCCAGCACTGAAGCGGTCTCATGTACAGCAGGCCGCACGGAACTATGTTTGATGCGGCTGCCAGCAGACCTAACAGTCTCTGAAACTGTTTGACCGTGAGTGACTGGCCTAGCTTGGCCTGTTTAACGGCTAAAAGGGTTGAAGCTTCCCGAGCTGGAGACAAGTGTGCCCGCACCGTGGTCGAGTCCCAGATCACGTCCAGGAAAGTGGTTCTATGCAGCAGGGACAATACACTTTTCCTGGCATCTCAATCCCAGACGGTTGATGTGAGCGAGAACGACATCTCGATGTTGAACTGCTAGCTGCTCCAACATAGGCCAAAATCAACCAGTCATTGATGTAGTTTTACAATGCGGGGGCCCTGGAGTGCAGTGGCGCCAGGGCTGCATCCACGCATTTCTTAAACATACAGGGAGAGAGAGAGCTAGCCGCTTTTTCTTTAATTGTTGTACTCAACGGAAGAACCCGATACTGGTAAGCTTCGTCCCAGAAAGCGAACCTCAGGAACTTCCTGTGTGGAAGGATGGAACAATAAAGTACCGGCTGTAATAGCCCAACTCCCTGCTGGGAGGCAGAACTCGTTCTATACCCCCCCCTACGCAGCAGAGTCTGTACCTCCTGCTCCATCGCCCGAGCTTGCTCGGGGTCTGCCACTGACGGCAGAACCCCTCTGAATCGCGGTGGGCGAGCCCTGAATTGAATGGCGTAGCCTCCGACGATTGTGTGCAGGACCCATCGAGATACACTGGGGAGGAATCACCCACTCCACCAGAACTCTCTTAGGGGTACCAGTCTCTCGAGACCCGCCTCTGGAAAAGTCAGGTCTGCAGACACAGTGCCCTGTAACGGCCCGCCGGCAGGGAAGCTCAGGTCTAGCAGACCCGGGTACCTCGGAGGAGGAAGCGAGCGACCCTCGGGCCCATGCTCGCTGGGACTCTAGTCGGATGAGTAACTGGCACAGCCCTCCATCCCTCTTAAACGGGCCTGCAGACACAGTACCCTGTAGCAGCGCACTGGCAGGGAGACTCTGGTCTGGCAGCCCTGGACTCCTCCTCAGAGGAGGCGAGCGGCCCTCGGGCCCACACTCGCTGGCAGCCCTGGACTCCTCCTCAGAGGAGGCGAGTGGCCCTCAGGCCCACGCTCGCTGTGACTAGTCAGACGAGTGACTGGCCTGGCTTGGCCTGTTCGACGGCTAAAAGTGGGGGAAGCTACCCGAGCGGGAGACAAACGTGCCCGCACCGTGGTCGAGTTCCAGATTACGTCCAGGAAAGTGGTCCTACGCAGCGGGGACAAAACACTTTTCCTGGCGTTGAGTCTACTACATCTCAATGTTGAACCGCCATCGACGGCCAGGGCTGCACCCGCCCGGCGGCCCTGCGGAAGAAACGTATTAACTGGCTCAATCACAAGTGCATCCGTGTAGCCACCTGGGCGCACATAGAGTGGCCAACAGACTTGGCGGTCTCTTTAGCGGCACGCAGAGCCAACATCTGCCGTCTGACGCAGTTCTCGAACCACGTCAGGATTAATTCCTTCCCTTCAGCCACGTCCGAAAGCAGCTCCGCCTGCAAGTCCCGTAGTAGCGATAGTATGCAGGCAGGAAGCCGCCTGCTGCCGCCGAATAAGCGTCTGCCCACGAGCCTTGGGCTGGCGGGCAACGCCGGTGTCCTAAATGACTCTGCCGTGGGTGATAAATGGCTCGCCAGTATCTCATTCGCGACAGGCATGCTCGCGTAACGTACAGTTTAGCATCGGCCCTCGGACGAATACACATAGTACACGGGTTAAACACGCGAGCAGACACCGGCCTCTCCCGGGACGCTGACACCTCAGTGTGGGGGTCCGGGAAGAGCGGCAAACACCGGCGAGGAGGTACTTTACAGGACGGCAGAATTATTCATGCAACTTACTAGTTGTTGCAGGCTCCTGCCTGTCAGCCGTCTCGTCAATGCTGAGAATCTCAGCAGCTCGGGCGAGTACCTCCACCAGCTGATCGTCCGCGGCCGACTGAAGTGGCGCGTCTTCAGCCTCCGTAGCCTCTATGCTAACAACATCCACCTCCTCAGAGCTGGATAGTTGGGTTAGTGTGCCTCCTCCGAGCGGAAGAGATGCCACGCGTGCTCCCGAAGCCTGGTATGAGGCACTGGATCCGACGGGAAAGGCTGAGAAAACGCCGAAGCCGTCTCAGATCCTTCTGAAAAAACGTATTCCGTGGAAAGCGCGAGCCGAGCCGCACTCCTCGAAGAGCGACCGGCAGGAGCGTAGCGTCCGCATCAGGAAGATGCTGCAATGCACACAGCCTGGCCCCTCAGAGCCAGCTGGGCATGCTCCGCTCCCAAGCAAACAACGCACAGTTGGTGCGTAACCCGTCCGTAATAATGCGGGTGCAGGGAGACTAAGCACACTGAAAGAAGCGCTGCTTGTTCGCCATAGTACGATAAAAGTAAGGACTTTTGATTCACACAACACGCTTGATGAAGGCACAGAGAGGAAGGACCCAGTGTTTTGGGTGTGCTTTATACTTCCTGGTCTCGACGTCACTCGCCTATGACGTGGCGTCTCGCCATTGGACTGATTTCACACGTGCTTCATGACGCGGTCACGCAGGGCGTTCCCACAGCGTTTCACGCAGCTCGAAGTTCCCTGATAGGGAACTGATTTACAGCTTTTCGTCTTAGGCTTCCCACACAATCTACTATCACTCTTTCAAATGGCTCCCCCACTACTGGAATGGGCTGGAGAGGTGCAGGGGGGATCACCTGGTTTGGTTGCCCAGTGACTTGACACTCATGGCAGTTACGATAATGATGAACAACATCAGACTTCAGTCCTGGCCAAAAGAAATGCCTGAGGACTATATCATAGGTTTTAGTGACCCCCATGTGTCCTGCCCGTGGGTGGTTGTGAGCCAAGGATAGTATCTAAGAACGATAGGCTGTGGGAACAAACACTTGGTTTGTTGAGCTCCAGTCTCTCTCCTCCGAGACATCACCTGTCCAACGACGCATCAGCAAGCCATCCTCAAGAATATAGCCATTTTTGGTCTTTGCTGCCTCTTCCTGGCTGAGAACAGAAGAGTGACATTTTAAAAGTGAGTGATCACTTAGCTGTGCTGCAATGAATTTATCCCTAGTGGCCAATGGCTGCACAACATACGGACTAACACAGGTTGACTGTACATTAACTGGTTGGACATCAGGCTGAATCTCAGACACCTTCACAGTGGTAGGACCCCCTTCTGCAACCAAAAATGTGTCAGACAAGTCAACACCATATTTCCTTTCCTGGGCCCTTGTTACCACACAAGCAGGGAATACTTCAAGACACAGTAGTTTGGGTTCAGGCTCTGTGACAACATCAGGACTGTTTAGGACTTCTGGAACTGGCATAACCTTTCCCCCACCTAAATCATTGCTTAGAATGAAATCCACTGATCAGGGGGCATTGAATGTAAACTTTGTGCAAAGGGACTGGTACAAAACCCATTCCATTGCCTTGCACAACTGCACCTGACTGGCATGATGATGTTGAGGACATAGGTAAGACGCATTGTCGAATGATAGACTGGGAGCCTCCAGTGTCTCTCAATATCCTTACTGGCTGCCGCTGTTCGGAGTCTCCCGTTAGAGAAACATAGCTTCTGAAATAAACGGTTTGAAACAGGGATTAGGTTTAGTTCATTACCTGAGGGGGTCAGGAAAAGACACTCTCTTAATCAGACCCATGCCTTTTGACTGAGCTAAGCTGGACTCGACCTGCTGTTTACTTTTAAGAGACAACGTAATTATGACAATAAAAGCATTCACGTTCCCCAGACAGATACCCCTTGTCCTTCTCAATACGAAGGTGGCCAATGTCAGGCTTCAGGGTACGCGGATCTGCAATCCGGTCTGGGCGGAAGGGAGACGCAAACACGTTTGTGAGTTTAAACAAACTCATCCGCTAGGACAGCTGCTTTAGACAGTGAAGTCACATTCTTGTTATTCAAGAACATCACCATCATCTCTGGTAAATTCAATTCATTTTATTTTGTATAGCCCAAAATCGCAAAATAAAAATTTGCCTCAGAGGGCTTTACAGTCTGTACACATGCGACATTCTCCGTCCCAAGACCCTCACATCGGCACAGGAAAAACGAAAATGAAAAAACTAGGGCGGTCTAAGGCTATTTTATTAAACATCGGATGACGTTTTTATTTTCTCAAATACAAATGATGCTGAGTAATTAATAAATTAGTCTGCTATGCTAGTGTAATATAATGTAATGTTACCCAGCTTGTTTAACAGCTTGTTGGATATGCCCCCACTACAACTAGCTAACGTTATTATTTGTGTCCCCTTCAAAAGTTGTTCTTCAGAAATGTTATGTTTATTGTCCCCTCCCTACTGTTAGATCAGATTTACGCCCATGGAGAGAGAGAGAGGCAGCTCGCCCGACGCTCCCGTTTTTTATCCCTATCACCCGGACACCTCCCGGTTTGTTATTTCTCCCGGGAAATGTCGCATATGTGGATTAATCATAAATTAATCTACTGTAAACTCTTGATTAATTTGATTAAAATTTTTAATCATTTGACATCCCTAGAAAAAAACCCTTCCAGGGAAAAAAGGGAAGATATCTTAGGGAGAACGTCAGAGGAGGGATCCCTCTCCCGGGATGGACAGACTGCAATGGATGTCATGTGTACAGAATGACTCATACAGATGTAGAATACATTCAGTTTATATAACAGAAATTATTCAAAGAATTCCAAGTAGCAAGCCACCATCCACAGAAGACTGTGGGGAGGGAAAGCAAAGATTTTAGGAAAGGCTAATAGTAATATGAATCATATTTAAAATATTAATGATGATGGTGATGGCAGCAGCAGGTGCCAGCAGGGCCACGGCCGGAGTAGGGACCACGGTCCTGACGGAACTACGATCTGCAGAGACCTGCTCGGCGAGAAAGCACAAAGAACTCCCGGGAAGGAGCTGAATTAGTCATGTGCATTAATGCAACGTGGATTTTAGTAGAAGGAGTGAGTGAGAGAGGAGTTCGGTGTGTCCTAAGAAGTCCCCCGGCAGTTTAAGCCTATAGCAGCGTAACTAAGAGCTGGTCTAGGCAAACCTAAGCCAGCCCTAACTATAAGCGGTATCAAAGAGGAAAGTTTTGAGTTTTATATTAAAGGAACTGACTGAATCTGCCCCCCGGACTGAAAGTGGAAGCTGGTTCCACAAAAGAGGAGCTTGATAACTGAAGGCTCTGCCTCCCATCCTACTTTTAATAACCCTAGGAACCACAAGTAACCCAGCATCTATAGAGCGCAGCTGCCTTGCAGGGCAGTACGGTGTTACAAGCTCTTTAAGATAAGAAGGTGCCTCACCAGCAAGCGCCTTGTAGGTGAGGAGAAGAACCTTAAATTCTATTCTTGATTTAACAGGGAGCCAGTGCAAAGCAGATAATACAGGCGTGATATGGTCTCTTTTATTAGTTCTTGTTAATACACGTGCTGCAGCATTCTGAATCAACTGAAGAGACTTACAAGAACACCCTGCTAACAAAGAATTACAGTAGTCCAGTCTGGAGAAAACGAATGCATGAACTAATTGTTCTGCATCACCTTGAGACAGGAAATTCCTGATATTACGTAGATGAAAGAAGGCAGTCCTTGAAGTCTCTTTATATGAGAGTTGAAGGACATATCCTGGTCGAATAGAACTACAAGATTCTTGACGGTGCTGCTGGATCACAGGGAAATTCTATCCATAGAAACTGTATCACGTGACAGCTGACTTCGAAGGCGCTCTGGGCCTATCAAGATAACTTCTGTTTTTTCTGAGTTTAGCATCAGGAAGTTGCAGGTCATCCAAGTTTTGATGTGGATTCTCCGTTTACAAGCACAAACTGGGATCGATCCGATAAATAGGATTTAAACCAGCTACGTGCAGTTCCTTTAATACCAATCAAATGTTCTAGTCTCTGCAGCAAGATACGATGATCGATGGTGTCAAATGCGGCACTGAGGTCCAGCAAGACAAGAAAAGAGACAAGTCCTTGGTCCGATGCAAGTAGGAGATCATTCGTAATTTTCACCAGCGCTGTTTCTGTGCTATGATGCACTCGAAATCCTGACTGAAAGTCCTCGAACAAAGCATTGTTTTGAAGAAAGCCACATAGTTGATTTGCGACGGATTTCTCAAGGATCTTCGAGAGGCCAACACCTCTGGAGCAAGAGTAGGTTTCTTAAGAAGAGGCTTAATTACAGCCATCTTGAAGGACTGTGGTACATGTCCTGTCAACAAGGACAGATTCATAATATCCAGTAAAGGCGTGCTAATTAAAGGAAAAACTTCCTTAAGCAGCTTGGTTGGAATAGGATCCAAGAGACAAGTAGAAGGTTTAGACTTCGAAATTGTAGAAGTCAGCTGATAAAGGTTGATGGAAGAGAAGCCATCCAAGTAGGTATCAGCGCCCACTGCTGCAGCCAGGGTTCCTACATCCGAGGACGGGTCGGCACTAGTTGAGGGCAGGAGACCATCAATTTTCTCTTTGATAGTCAGAATCTTATCATTGAAGAAGTTCATAAAGTCGTTACTACTGAGGTCCAAAGGAATACATGGCTCAACAGAGCTGTGACTCTCGGTCAGTCTTGCCACAGTGCTGAAGAGAAACCTGGAGTTGTTTTTGTTTTTCTCTATTAGTGATGAGTAATAAGATCCTCTTGCGCTCCGGAGAGCCTTCTTATATGTTTTAAGGCTGTCTTGGCTTCTTTAAATGAGGCTACAGTGGTATCAACAAGCATCAACTGTAGAAACCTTTGGCAGGAGGAGGTTGACGGAGGGACCCAACATCATTCTTCACCTCGTTAGAATTACACAATTACATTTATCGAAGAGAATCCCTTTTTCACGAGCAAACTCAACAAAAGTTTGTCCACCAGATTTTTTATGGTTCCTGAACTTTTGTCTGTAAGCCTCTGGCACAAGCTCATAAGCACGCAAAATGGACCCCTTAAGCAGGTCATATTCCAGACTATCTTTTAAGGAAAGAGAAGACACAACCTCTTGTGCTTTACTTACTAGCCTTTGAAGTAGGATAGGCCACATGTCTCTAGGCCAGTTTAATGCAGTAGCGATTCTCTTAAATGCATGGAAGTACGAGTCAACCTCCGCCTCCCGAAACGTTGGCACTAATGCAATATTTTTACTGACATCGAAACCTTTCGAGGGTGAATAAATGTGAGACAGTGTGGACTTGGTCGGACTGGAAGCGAATCTCATGGCCTCTACCTCCAGCTGCCGTAACTGGACTTCCTTCTCAGCATCAATTTCCAACTTGCGTACCTGTAGTGCGTAGTCGGCTTTACGCACCATCTCCTTCTCCTCTGCTTCCAGTTGGAGGCGGGTCAGCCAAACCCTTAGCCTAGCATCCGCACTAAATCCAGGAAACTCTGGGGAGAGAGGTTCATAGCGAGGCAGGGTCACAGGAGAAGATTTATGTTCCGTTGTTTCTCTTGGAGTTGCGACAGGTTTTTCACCCTGTATGTCTAACACTGAGGAAGCACTTGCTTTCGACAAAGGCTCATCAGGAGAACTCGCTGCGATATCACGCTCAACATGACGAGGGACATCAAGGATTTTTAATTCAATTAGTTTATCTACTACCTTGTTTTTTATTTCTCTTAACACCATGCTTTTGAACATATATGTTGTAGTACAATGCAATACGCAGTAGATCCTACTTGCGGCACAAATCCAATTTCTCAAAACTAGGACTTTCAATAAAAGTCTTGTAAATCAAACCCCATTGCGACCAATTTCACAACAACTCTTTGTCACAGAACGTCCGACAACGCCTCCTCCTGGTTTCAGCAGATCCCTCTCTCCAGAGTACTAGGACTACACCTCCCATCATTCACCCCTGCGCTCGTTATCCCCTCTACCATCATTAGTTTCACCTGTTTGTCATTACTCCCCTTATTTAGACTCCCCCGTCCAAAGCTCCGTGTGAAGTCCTGTCACACTCAGGCCGAACTTCGAGAGTAACCCGCGTCCGGAGTCTTGTTTGTAGAAGTCTCGCATTTGGAGTTTTTGCTTATAGATGTCTTGTGGAAATAAAAGCCTTGCTGATGGATCCGACTCCCCCTGCCTCTGCGTCACAGAAGACTTCACCAACACAGGATCCAGCAGACTTCAACCGATTGGTCACCGAGGTAACTTCGCAAGCCTCTGAACTGACCGCTCATCGACAACAGCTGGTGCGATTAACCGCGCTCACCGAGGAACTGGTGAGATCTGTCCGAACCCTCTCTCCGCACAACCCGGCGGAGGGTCGAGCTCAGAGTCCAGCTGCACCGCCCCCTGCTCCGCCTGCCGTGAGTAACGACCCTCTCCAGCCCAAATTATCCCTCCCCGAGAAGTTCGATGGTTCACCCTCTGCCTGTAAGGGATTTTTGTTGCAGTGCAGCCTATACTTCGACCAACAGAGCCGGTCCTACTCCACTGACAGGAGCCGAGTCTCATTCATCTGCTCCCTACTCACGGGCCGGGCCCTGGAGTGGGCCACCGCCCTTTGGTATGGAGGCCAGCTTTCATTTCCCTCCTATGATGAGTTTTTAACCCAGTTCAGAGAGGTATTCGAGCATACTGCGGCAGGGAGGGACCCCGGAGAGTTACTACTCTCGCTACGCCAGGGAGGTTCCACGGCAGCGGACTACACACTCTCCTTTCGGACCCTGGCAGCCCAAACCGGATGGGGGGAGGCACCCCTGAAACTCCTGTATCGCAAGGGCCTCAACCCGGATCTTCAGGGAGAGCTGGCGTGCCGCGACGACGGTAAAAGCTTGAGCCAAATAATGGAGCTCGCTATCCGCCTCGACAACCTGATCCGCTCACGACGCACACCACCCGGACCTCACCTTCCCGAGTGGGTCCCACCCAGCGCGGAGCCAGAACCCATGCAGATCGGTTTCAGCCGCCTCTCGACAGCCGAGCGGGAGAGGAGACGCCGCAACCACCTCTGCATGTACTGTGGCGAGGCGGGACATCTGAGGGCGACCTGTCCAACCAACCCAACTCTCAGGAATACTGCTGCAACTGCGGTGAGTCCCGATCGCTCCTCTAAATTACTCTCGGTGAACAGCTCCTTGTGGTTTAAGGGACAGACAGTCAACGTAAGAGCCTTGATTGACTCCGGAGCGGCTGGAAATTTCATGGATATTGCCTTTGCCAGAGCTCATCATGTTTCTCTCCTCGCATGTGAGACTGGGGTGACCGTGGAGGCGCTGGATGGGCATCCCCTGGGGTCTGGAGAGGTGCAGTACGTCACACAACCCCTCACGCTCAGTTTCGGGACCCAGCACACAGAAGCCATTCAGTTCTTCACGATCAACTCACCTCAACACCCCATAATTCTAGGATTTCCGTGGCTGGAGAGACACAACCCCCAGATTTCCTGGTCCGACGGGAGAATCACTCAGTGGTCCCCCTTCTGTCAGTTTAACTGCAAAACCACCTTCCTGGGACCTGAGTCAGTCAGAACGGTGCTCCAGGGGGTGGATTTCCAAGAGATCCCGGCGGAGTACCACGACCTAGCTCTGGTCTTCAGCGAGAGGGAGGCCTCACACCTGCCCCCTCACCGTACGGGCGATTGTGCTATTGAGCTCTTACCCGGGGCAGCACCACCGCGGGGTCGAGTCTATCCACTGTCTCAATCAGAGACGGCGGCCATGGGGGCGTACATTGAAGAACAGCTGGCTAAGGGGTACATCACGCCTTCTACGTCGCCCGCATCGGCCGGGTTCTTTTTCGTTAAGAAGAAGGATGGGGGCCTTCGCCCCTGCATAGACTATCGTGGCCTTAACGAGGTCACTGTAAAGTATCGTTATCCCCTTCCATTAGTCCCAGCCGCACTCGAGATGCTCCGCACGGCCCGATACTTTACCAAACTAGATCTAAGAAACGCTTACAACCTAATTCGCATACGGAGGGGTGACGAGTGGAAGACGGCCTTCTCCACCACCTCCGGTCACTACCAGTACCGGGTAATGCCTTTCGGCCTCTCAAACAGTCCTTCGGTTTTTCAGGCTTTCGTAAATGACATTTTCCGAGATATGCTGAACCAGAGAGTTATCGTTTACATTGATGACATACTAATCTATTCTGACTCCCTCGAGGCCCATATCCAAGATGTCCGGGCCGTTCTCCAGCGCCTGATCGACAATCACCTCTACGCCAAATTGTCGAAGTGCGAGTTCCATCAAACACGGATCGCCTTTCTGGGATATCTCATCAGTGCGGATGGAGTTCTGATGGATGACAGCAAGGTCCGAGCGGTAGTAGACTGGCCCCAACCCTCTTCGGTAAAGGAACTGCAACGCTTTCTGGGTTTTGCTAACTTCTATCGTAGATTCATCCGCAACTTTAGTGTCATTTCAGCCCCTCTCACATCCCTCCTTAGGGAGGGGGGGAAACACTTCAGGTGGTCCTCTGAGTGCACGTCGGCCTTCGCGCAACTTAAGGAGAGATTCACTTCGGCCCCCATTCTCCACCATCCGGACCCGGAGAGGGAGTTTATCGTAGAGGTAGCCGCCTCCAGCTCTGGAGTGGGGGCTGTCCTGTCCCAACGTCAGGGTAATCCCGCTAAGATGTTCCCCTGCGCATTCTACTCACGCAAGCTCAACGCAGCGGAGCGCAACTATGATGTGGGAGATCGCGAACTGTTAGCCATGAAAGCCGCATTTGAGGAGTGGAGGCACTGGCTGGAGGGAGCCCGTCAGCCGTTCACGGTTCTCACGGACCACCGGAACCTGGAGTACATCAGGTCGGCCCAACGTCTGAATGCTCGACAGGCTCGCTGGTCCCTGTTCTTTTCGAGATTCGCCTTCAAGATAACCTACAGGCCGGGTTCACAGAACGGTAAAGCTGACGCCCTGTCCCGACAATTCGACGGCCACAGTGAGACTTCCAAACCAGAACCCATTATTCCCACTACTTTGATTGCTGCTCCAGTTCAGTGGGACATCATCTCTGAGATCAGGTCTGCCCAACCTAGTAACCCTGCTCCTCCTGAATGTCCCGCCGACCGCCTCTTTGTTCCGCCCAAGCTTCGCCACCGGGTACTTCAATGGGTGCACTGCACTCCTAGCGCGGGTCACCCTGGGATTGCAGCCACTAGGCAGTTAGTTGCTAATCGTTTTTGGTGGGCATCACTCCAGTCAGATATCATTAAATTCATTCACCAATGCACCACCTGCAATACGGTTAAAACCTCCCACCTCAAACCTGCCGGATTGTTACAGCCCTTGCCGGTCCCGCAGCGCCCCTGGTCTCACATTGCGGTGGACTTTGTGACGGGGCTGCCCTCATCCCAGGGATTCACCACCATCCTTTCGGTGGTGGACCGATTCTCGAAGTCCTGTCGTTTCATTCCCCTGGCGGGTTTGCCCACGGCGCTACAGACAGCAGAGGCCCTCCTAAATCACGTGTTCCGCCTTTTTGGTCTGCCCGAGGACATTGTCTCGGACCGCGGGTCCCAATTCACCTCACGCGTCTGGAGGGAACTATGCTCCAAGCTCAACATCAATGTCAGTCTAACATCCGGATACCACCCTCAGGCCAACGGACAAGTCGAGCGTTTGAACCAGGAGCTAATTCGATTTCTGCGAACCTACTGCCACCAGAACCAGCGGGACTGGAGTCGCTACCTGGCCTGGGCAGAATATGCCCAGAACTCCTTGTTGAAGCCTGCTACCGGACTAACGCCTTTCCAATGTGTTCTAGGGTTCCAACCTCCACTCTTCCCGTGGGCGGGCGAGCCATCTGACCTCCCCGCAGTAGATGCATGGCTCAGACGCAGCGGGGCCACCTGGGATGCTGCGCACGCTCGCCTGCAGCGCGCCATCCGTCAGTATCAGCAACAGGCGGATCGAGGGAGGCGCGGGGGACCTAGGTACCGCCCCGGCCAGTGGGCGTGGCTGTCGGCACGAAATCTGCGCCTCAAGCTCCCAAGCAAGAAGCTATCCCCTCGGTTCATCGGGCCATTTAAAATTCTAAGACAAATTACCCCGGTTTCTTTTCGTTTGGCTCTCCCTGCTGATTACAAGATCTCACCCACCTTCCATGTCTCCCTCCTCAGACCCGCTGTCGCCCCCAGGAGAGAGAGGAGCCAGGAGGAGGTCGCTCCAGTGCAGACCCCCCCCATTGAAGGGGAGGAGGCGGAGGTTTGCCGGGTGCGAGAGGTCCTGAACTCCAGGCGCCGCGGCGGGGCGCTGCAATACCTAATCGACTGGGAGGGGTACGGTCCCGAGGAACGTTCCTGGGTCAAGGTTCGAGACATCCTGGACCCCACATTGATTGCTGCGTTTCACCGGGATCACCCAGATCGCCCTGCCCCGAGACCACGAGGTCGACCCCGCCGTCGGCAAGGTCCTCGCTTCCGGAGCCGCTCGCAGGGGGGGGGCTCTGTCACAGAACGTCCGACAACGCCTCCTCCTGGTTTCAGCAGATCCCTCTCTCCAGAGTACTAGGACTACACCTCCCATCATTCACCCCTGCGCTCGTTATCCCCTCTACCATCATTAGTTTCACCTGTTTGTCATTACTCCCCTTATTTAGACTCCCCCGTCCAAAGCTCCGTGTGAAGTCCTGTCACACTCAGGCCGAACTTCGAGAGTAACCCGCGTCCGGAGTCTTGTTTGTAGAAGTCTCGCATTTGGAGTTTTTGCTTATAGATGTCTTGTGGAAATAAAAGCCTTGCTGATGGATCCGACTCCCCCTGCCTCTGCGTCACACTCTTAATCACCACTGATTGTCTTTAGCTCAGGAAATAAAGATCTCGGACGAGCCCCCACTTGTGTTACGGCCCCTTTTTGCATTCAAGGAATGTAACACGACAGTCAACGAAAAGTGATAGAGTCTGCGTAAAAGAGATATTTGGGTTTTATTACAAACAAGGACTAGCTCCCAACAGAATGGAGGAAGATGGTGGAAGATAGAACCTGGAGGTTGTGCCAAACCAATGAAATTAACATAACAAAGCTAGGCCTAACCCACCACTAGCTCTTCACACAAAATACCTAACCTGCATCTCTAAAAAATGACAAATAGAACAGTACACAGGAGGCAACAACCACTAAACCTGGTGTATCTATACAAAAGGTACAACTACGTGCAAAATGTACAGGGTACCCCAACTTACTACGGTCCTCAACCTAGTGATGTTACATCCGACCCTCCTGCTTCGAAGCCTGTGTCGAAATATGAACCAGTGCAAGGCGAAGCAAATGTATCGGTGCTTGGTCCGAAGCTTCGTTCCGGCGCACAGTCATCTGACCGCTTCGATTTGATTCAAATGGGCGCGAAACAGGGTTCGGGCTTGTCTGTTTGATACATGGAGTGAAGACCCGTTAAAATATTGCGTCAAACACAAACATGTGTACCCACATCTATTTGTTTTAGCACGTAATCTTTTGAGCATTCCTGCCTCATCCGTGCCGTGTGAGCGGGTTTTTTCTAAGGCGGGGGAAATAGTATCCACAAAAAGAAACCGACTCAACTCGATACTGTGGAGAAAATTGTCTTTCTCAATAAAAACCAATAATAATTTCATGCCCCATCCTATGTGTCCACAAGCACCTTAATATCCTGCATTAACAAACCTGTCCAAAAGCACAATCACTGCCCCACTGACCTTTCCTTTGTAAATCACTTTCCACATTCTAGAGATTCAGACAATTCACATGGGTCCCTATGACTGCCGTGAACTGCACATGCAGTAGGAAGCACTTGATGGTATTTTAAATTATATTGCCTACATATAACTGAACGGGCCTGAGCCTGCATGTCGGGGGGGCCAGTGGTCAGCCGGACATGCGGTCAAAAAGGTGAAAAAAAAGACAGCGGTCCAGTCATGTCAGTCACAGTGGGACATTTGACCAGGTAGCATTGAATGCCCCTGGATCAGAGCAGTTGCTGGGCCGTTTTGTCAATACGTGTAGGGGAAGCTATTGAGCCAAAATGCCATTAGGAAGCATTAAAAGGTAACTGCATCTTTACTGTAGTTACCTCACATAAAAGTGTAAAAACTTTGCATTTACCTTTGCCAATAGGTGGTGCTATTTATATTTTTTAAATCACTGCATGGCAATACTTTAGGGCCTACGCTAGCATCATGAATATGAAACTCTAGCCAGAAATATCAATGTTATAACATTTTCATTTAAATCGCCCAAAATCGCACGAAATGGAGGCCAGCTCACGCCCAGGTAATTTTACGAAAACTTGATTTGAATACCATTGGACCCCACCAGTGCCAGGATCCATTTGCCTGAATTTGAAATCGATCGGGTGTAAACTCTCGGAGGAAATCGTTCATTTGTAAATCAAAAAAACGCAAATTATCGCCAAAAAACGGGCGAAAAGTGCAAATACTCAGCAATCAATAACAGCGCCCCCTAGTCTTCAAATATTCTGACAATTTCTGGGGAACATGTGATATCAATTTGGTCAGGACAGGCCTTATAGTTTGGAGGTTATTAGTCTTTCAGGAGAGAGCCACGCCCCTTAGAAGTTAATTGGTCCATAAAATCGTAACCAAATGAGATATCAAAAAGCTTTCAACAACAATAGATGGCAGTAAGCCAATAATGCATTTGCGACATTTTCAGCTGAATCGGACCTAGCGTCTGGGAGGAGTTCGCAAAAACGTGTTTTTCACAAAATTCAAAATGGCGGAAGATATTGGCAGGTGCATTTGCATACCATGATTGACAATGATTATTATATATATATATATATATATATTATATTATTATTTATCATATAGAAATCCATGTATTTATTAGAGGATTTATTGGTTCAACTTTTCATAATCATGTTCAACCCACAGAGACTGGGTCAAAATATACTGGTAGGCCATTCGAGACATATGCACTACAGGTTTTCAACAGCAGGTCATCATAGAGCAGGGGTGTCAAACTCATTCTGGTCTGGGGGCCGCACACAACTTAATCGCATCTCAAGTGGGCCAGACCAGTAAACTCATTCTAAAATGACATAGAACTAACAATAAGTCCACTTTCTTCTTTGTATTAGTGCAGAGAAGAAGTAAATTATAAAAATCTTTATATGCAATGAATTGTCCTTTTAATAAATATATTATCAACAACCTAAGAGTTTTTAAGAAAAGTAATGTGCAATTTCAACAACATTTTCACCCAGTTTAACATTTATTTAAGTGCATCATGCATAAAAACTGATCACAGTGATTGTGATTCACCTCCATGAACATGTAGGAAATCCGACCCTGTGTCCACTTTTCTCTTTTTTGACAAAGACATTTCACTGAAGAGGGTGCCAGGGTCAACAGAAAATGCGGGTAAAGCGATAGACGTGAAACAGCGCCACTAGCGGACAATATAGGAACTGCAGATTTTATAGAAGTGTATTCTTATTTTTTTTCAGTAATACAGATTTATCCCGCGGGCCAGACTGAACCATCTGGCGGGCCGTTTCCGGCCCGCGGGCCGTACGTTTGACACCCCTGTCATAGAGTTTGCGATGCATTGAATGAATGAACCTTTTTCCGATACAATTGGCTGAAAAGCTTCACTGGTTCAGAAAGATGGACTTTGCCATCACTACCTCAACCTCCACCTTACAAAACTCTACAGGTTAATAACCAAAATGCTTACGGACCGGAAGACTGGCCAGCAGCCCAGTACACGACCCCCTTCACTTCTCAGGAGTCGTTCTTTTATTGACTGCCACCTGGACTGCTGATTGGCCAACTCCAAACACAGGTGGAAAGAAGAGAAAACGGTGAGCAAGAGGAAGAACAAGAATACATGCCGACAGGCTCTGTCTGGCATGTAACATGGTCGTGGCAGACTTCCTCTCCCGCCCTCTTGAGGCGGGGGGGGGCGGGGGGGGGCGTAGGCTAGGCCGGACTGCTCCCCGGCCTAAGTCGGGCGGTGGGGGTATGTGGTGGCGGGCGTGGTTTGGGCTCGGCTGCAGGGGGGGCATAGTGGCTCGGGGAACGGTGCCACATGGAGGTAATGAACCTCAGCTGGGGGAAATAACCCCCAGCTATTTGAGACAGTGAGGCGGCAGCGAGCGAGATACACCGGCACAAGCGAGCAGAGGCGCCAAAACCGTATTCTGAGAGTGAAAATAAAACTCATTGATCATTGCAACGAAGCGTGTCCGTCTGGTCATTCCGGAGCCCCTGTAACCCACACCTTACAATTATTATTAGGGCCCGAGCTGACTGAAAGTCGTGAAAAGCCCCTATTGTGTTTAAAGTGTTTCGAACATCCAAATGAAAGGGCCTGTCCTCACCATGTTTGGGTAACATCCCAGAACATCCCCAGAAAGTTTCAGAATATTTGAAGACTAGGCGGGGCTGAATATTGAATATTTGCAGTTACACCCAATCGATATCAAATTCAGGCAAATTGATCCTGGCACCTTTGTGGTCAAAAGTTACTAAAATCAAGAGCTTCGTTAAACTTACTCGGCTTAAACGGGTGTCCATTTTGGGAGATTTTCTGGAAAATTTAAAATAATATAACTCCAAGGAACATTGACATTTATGTCTAGAAATCTGTCTTATTCATGATGCTAGTGTAGGCCTTAAAGTATTTCAAATTCAAAAAGAAAAATATAGCGCCACCTATTGGCAAAGGTAAATGCAGTTTCTACACTTTTATTTGCCATTCCTAGCCCTTCTCTCTGATCGACCTCAAATCTGTGACTTTGATGATAGTTCACAGTAAATATTGGGAGTTTGGGGAAAAACCTTGTTGTCGTGACGACACGGTAATTGTATGACAGTAAAGCACTTTAATGACATCTTTTAGTGCCTTGGCAAACTAAAAAACTCTTAAAGTTCTGCAAGTGACCTATGGGATGACCTTTACAGAGCTGATGTGGAGGTGTCATTGGCCTCTGCTACATTTGATTGAATACATTTTTTGTCTCCCAGTTACATAAGCAGTAGTGGCGATCCGGCGGAGAGAGAGGAAAGGACAGACGAGGAGTCCCGACGCCAAAAGTGCGATACTGCTGACAAATTCCGAATAAAGTCTTCTATCAAGTCTAAAACATTATTCTGGGATGAAAACTATAGCCTCAGGAGGTGGGAAACAAGAAAAGAGGTAATGAAATAGATAGACGTGACATCTCATTATTTCAATTTTCCGTGTCGGTTAACTGAACTCTTTTTGGATTCTATTATTGTATTTCTCCTTTTAATTTCCTTCCTAATTAGCTGCCTTTCACTCATGGTGAATGGGCTGTCTGCTGCCCAGTCCAGCTACTGTGTTAGCCTGCCAGAACACGGCGTGTGAGTGAGCTCTGGGGCCGGACAGTCACTGCTGAATTGTGTATTTTTTGTCATCAATAGCCAGTTATCAAATAGGGCTAGTTGGGGGCATTCTCTCCAAGGAGGGAATAGTTAAGAGCTCTTGGAAAAAGGCTCCCAAACGGATTCATGTCTATTCTCAAGCACACACAAGTACACCAGACAGAACCTACACAGACGCACACATACAAATACACACAGGTGGGGTATAGTGATTCTGAAATGAAGCAGTGGCTCTCTGAGAGGCGGGTCATGCTGTTTATTATGGAGTTTGTGTGTGTGTTTGTGTGTGTGTGTGTGTGTGTGCACAGGCATTCGGCTGCCTCTTAAGATGAAGGAACACACCTGTATGCAGTTCTAATCCAGTCTGACAGCAAGCCTTTTTGAAAGCATGACATGGTAGCTAGATTTGAATAGTAATAGTGTACAATACAACGCAATACTGTATTAAGGCTGCAAAATAATTTAGTTTTGCTGACGGTAATTTACATGATCCGTGTTTTACGGTCATGTTTGTTATTTCTCGTGAATGGCCGACTGATATGTCATTATTTAAGTATTGCCGCCGCAAGGAATGTCAGGTGCAGGGATGGAGGATTGACCAGTGGATCGTGAAGGCAGTGCCAGTAGATCGTCTGCCGTCGATTAAAAAAAAAAACAACACGTCATGCGTGAATGATTGTGACGGTTCCCTCCTTGTAACAGACAAGTTCAAAGAGGCTTGTTTTACACTGACAACATGCAGCGCTGTTGTTTGGTTATTGCTAGAAACAAGTTTGTCCAACCCCCCTGGCCCCCGCATTAGAGGATTTAAACAGCTCTTATCACGGCAACCAATTATACTACTTACTATACACGCCGGTAGGAACCTTGGCAAATTTGACAATTTGAATCCAGCCGTTGACTGTTAGTGGATGCGTGTACCTGTGTCGTGCTGAAGGGTGTTAACAAGCAAAAGTATATGATACAGGAAAAGGTGTTGTGCTAAAAAGAACATCTCAGCTGAGGATCCTCTGGTTTTTGCGATCAACAGGCCACAGAGTAGCTCATTGACTACCCCAGAGCAACTCTCTCTTGCTTCCACCAACGAATGTAGATCAATGGGTGCTTACAGATATTTATACAGGTCAGTAAATGTGTAAAAGTTAGGGTCCAAAGAGGTAAACTAGATACATCTTACACAGGAATGTCAAAGTAACCTTAAAATCCAACTTTGAAGTGGTGAAAAATAATAAATGAATATCCCATAATGAGGAAAAAAGTTTCATGCTTTCAAGATTTATTTTATGTTATAATAGTTTTTCCGTATGTACAGTTTGTCCTGTAGTTTGTCTGTTTTTATTTACTTTTTTGTTATTAAGAGAAATGGTTACCACCTACCATCTGGTGACTTCCCTTTTAAATTTGAAAGTATATGTTCCAATGCTCCAAATTTGACCTCACTGCTTAAAAAACAATTAGACTAGATGCAACTGTCACCAGGGGGACATTGTGGTTTAATAAATTATTGGTTATATTTTAGCATGGTTTGGTTTTACATTTTTGCATGTTTTTATAAACATTTTAGCATAATTGGTTTTATTACATTTTAGCATGTTTTGTTTTTATAACATATTAGCATGGTTTGTTTTATCACATTTTAGCATGGTTTGTTTTATTACATTTTTACTTGTAAAACCAATGTCTAGTCAACTACATGCACCTGGAGGGACTAATCAACTACAGAGCCCTGGCCAACCATATTGCACTAGGAGAAAGGACCTCCCCCTCTCCAATCACCCCAGCTGCTATAAGGACACCAAGCCACAGGAAGGAGAAGCCACAGGAAGGAGAAGCCACAGGAAGGAGAAGCCACAGGAAGGAGAAGCCACAGGAAGGAGAAGCCACAGGAAGGAGAAGCCACAGGAAGGAGAAGCCACAGTGGAGTAAAGGAGTGGAGGACGGCAAGGCAACGGACGAGCAGGCAGGGTGCATACAAGAACGAGACGGATTGGGCACCTCACTGGACAACCGGAAACTCGGTGAAAGGGCCGGACGGATCAGTGGCTGGTTGAATTTTAAACCTTGTTTTAGCACCTTGTTCCAGCTGGGCTTTTTACAATTGTAGTTATTTATGGGCTTTTAGTTATAATAAAATCCTCCTTTTAACCACGTTTTTAAGTCTTGTGACCCATGCTGTTCTTCCTTCGATGAACAAAGAACCGGTTTTTATGGAGACCTAGACTCCGCAACTAGGTGGCGTTGCTGGTACCCTTTTTTTATACATTTATCTTATTTTTTTATTAGATTTTAAGTCCCCTGCCTCACCGGGCTGACAAGGGAACTTTTCTGGCGTTGCTGGCAGGATCGGATTGGAGAACAGCTGTGGTGATTTAAGACATAAAGGCTTCGAAGATGATGATGCCTGTGTTTCCTGGTGCCCCGTGGCTGCCAAAATTTAAAGGGCCAGGTGAAGATTTAAAATATAGTGATTGGAAGGAACAGATTCAAGGACTGTTAAGTTCCCAAGAATTAACAGAGGCTGGGAAGACAGCTATCGTGTTGGGAGCCTTAGCAGGAGAGGCTAAACGCCAGGTCAGTGTCCTTGAAGACAGTGAGCGAGACCAGGGTAGGAAGATTTTTCTCCACCTAGACTCTCTCTATGGCGATAGAACCCCAACCCCGGTTTTAAGATCACAGTTCTTCGGTTGTAAACAGAAACCTGGAGAGACTGTACCTTCGTTCATATTACGGTTGAGAGAGCTGTTTTGCATGTTGCGGCGGCATGATCCAAGCAACGCCCCCTCTGACATGGTGCTACGAGACCAGTTGTTGCTTGGGCTAAACGAAGGCCCAATGACCCAGGCGCTGAAGGTGTATGCGCGCCGTAACCCAGACGAAGACTTTGCTGCACTACGGCAAGAGGCACTACTGCTGGCCTCAGAACACGGATACACACAGCCGGAGGTAACATGCTTTTCTGTGAACAACTCTCATGCCTCCCCTGCTTTGTTACAGAAGGAAAGTTGGAGAGACTCGCTGAAGCGAGAGATCATGGAAGATGTGAAATCCCAGATGCAAGGACTCGCCCAAGAATTAATGAAGGAAATTAAACCACTCCTTCAACCAGTCAATGCTCCCCCACCGCCCCTGACACAACATAGGGAGCGGTCGCGACCAGCGTCCAGTGTTAATGACTGGGATGGACAAGGTAGGCCGATCTGTCGCCAATGTAGACAAGCGGGACATATAGCCAGGTATTGTAGGAGGCCTGCAGCTTCCCAGGCGGCTTTAAACTAGTCGTCCCTGCTGCTGAGGTCCAAGGGGCAGGGGTTGCTGATGCACTACACGACTCAAGGGCCACGGAAGCCTTTATTGGGCAATGTCCAACTATAGGAGTAACGATTGAAGGGGTTGAGTTGCAAGGACTGTTGGATACGGGGTCTCAGGTTACATTAATGCAGCAGAGTTTATTTGAGCAACGTTTTTCCAAAGCTAAGCTTGGGAAGACCCCTGTAGTTTTCCAGTTAAGGGCAGCCAATGGCCTGGAGATCCCATACACTAGCTACGCAGTGTTTGATCTAGAAGTGGAAGGCATCAAAATACCTGGACGAGGAGTCGTGATTATTAAAGATAGACACTGCACCCATCCGCTCCTCATAGGTATGAATGTTGTGACCGCCTGCTGGGAAACACTCTTTAAACAGCCTGAAAGGCCTGTTTCCACCCCACAGCAGCTGAAGAACCAGAGAGTTTGGCGGGATGCTTTTGCTACCTGTCGACGTATCAAGGCCACCATGACAGAAGACGGATTCTTAGGAAACGTGCGGCCAGCTGCTCGCCAAAATATCCAAGTCCCACCAAAGAGTGAACTGCTGGTGTGGGGCCGTGCTCGGATGGGCCCGGGAGGAACTGACTACTGTGCCCTTATGGAAGCACTACCCGAAACCAACAATGTTGGCGTAGCTAGGACACTAGCAGTGGTAAGAAATGGGAGGATCCCTGTTCGTGTCTGTAATCCATATCCCTACACCTTGTCAATAGGGCGGTACCAGAAATTGGGTAAGCTGTACCACATTGATGAAGCTGATGTGCATGGATCTCATGACCTTACCCTATCTCTGGAAGACAATGGTGTTGTTGAAGTGGCTTTGGTAGAGGCAACAGTCGACCACAAGGGGCAGGAGCTGCCTGAAGAGGTAAGGAACCTGACTAACCGACCTGATCTCTCTAAACCGCAACAGGAGGAGCTATGCACCCTGCTGCTCAAGTGGAAGGACGCGTTTGCTAACCATGATGAAGACTTTGGTCGGACAGACCTGGTACAACACCGTATCCATACAGGTGATGCAGCGCCCATCAGAGAAAGGTACCGACCTCTTCCGCCTCTGATGTACAAGGAAATGAAAAACCTACTTGCAGAAATGCTTGAGAAGGGGGTAATCAGAGAAAGTTGTAGCCCATGGGCTGCACCCATAGTTCTGGTGAAGAAGGACGGTAACTGGAGGTTCTGTGTGGACTATAGGAAACTTAACGCCGTAACCCATAAAGATGCCTTTCCCCTTCCCAGAATCGAAGAGACTCTAACAAACCTGACCCGAGCCGAGTGGTTTTCTACCCTTGACCTGGCTAGTGGCTATTGGCAGGTTGAGATGGACCCCCAAGACAGAGAAAAAACTGCCTTTACAACCCCACTCGGACTATTTGAGTTTGAGCGCATGCCTTTTGGCCTATGTAATGCACCAGCAACATTTCAGCGCCTAATGCAACAGTGTTTAAGTGGACAAATGGCGTAGTCCCTATTGGTGTATTTGGACGACATCATAATATACTCACCTGACTTTTCCTCTCACCTACAGCATTTGGATGAGGTGATCCAAAGATTGTTGCGGCATGGCCTGAAACTGCGGTTGGACAAGTGTAAACTTCTCCAACAAGAAGTCAAGTTTTTGGGCCATGTGGTGGATCATTCTGGGGTAAGACCTGACCCCGATAAAATCTCGTCTGTATCAAACTGGCCTGTTCCATCCACGATAAGGCAAGTGAGAGCCTTCCTAGGGCTAGCTGGATACTACAGACGCTTTGTATCTGGATTTGCCAAAATTGCACGTCCCCTGAATAACTTGTTGACCGGCATTCCAGCAAATAAAAAGTCTGAGACTCGAAGAGTGCAATGGTCCTCCGAGTGCCAAGCAGCCTTCGATGCCCTAAAGAGGGCTTTGACACAAACCCCTGTTCTGGCATACGCTGACTACACACTTCCCTTCATTGTCTACACCGATGCAAGCAACCAGGGGTTGAGAGCAGTGTTAGCCCAAGCCCAGGAGGGAAGGGAACGTGTAATAGCGTACGCCAGCCGAAGTCTACACCCAACCGAGAGGAATGATGCTAACTACAGTTCGTTTAAGCTAGAGCTTCTGGCTCTAAAGTGGGCGGTGACTGAGAAATTCAGAGACTACCTGACTGGAACAACGCTGGGTCGCTCAGCTGGCTTCTTTCAACTACGACTTCAAGTACCGCCCAGGTAAAAGCAATGCTAATGCAGATGCTCTGTCCAGGTTTCCAGTTGACCCCATCCCTACCAGGGTTGCAGACCAGGAGTGTGAGACAGGAGCAAGCGTGACCACAGCAGCCATTGAGCTAACCCCTAGAAGTGAGGACAGTGAGTGGGCTAGCAGTGACTGGGAAGATGCCCAAGCCAATGATCCAGACATAAAAGTGGTTAAGAGGTATGTAGAAAACCAGACTCTACCGACGGGACCAGAACGCCGAGCCTTGTCCTGTAGAGCACAGAGACTGTTGCAACAGCGGAAAAGACTTCAAGTTGAAAACAAAATATTGTGTCGTAAGGTTACTGACCAGCATACCCATGAAGTACGCTTCCAGGTGGTGTGTCCAAGCTCAAGGTGTGAAGAGGTCTGGAAAAAGGTCCATGAAGCCGCCGCCCATGCTGGTGTGGATCGAACACTGGCCCGGATACGACAGCATTTCTATTGGCCTGACATGGAGCAAGAGGTACGCCATTTCCATTTGGGTTGTGTTGCCTGCGGCCTTCTGAGGAAAAGAGTAGAGCCTAGGGCCTCTCTTAACCCAATAGCTGTGTCATACCCTCTTGAGGTAATAGGGCTAGACTTCTTGTCCTTAGGTCGGCCAACAGACCGTATTCAAAACATCCTTGTTGCCACGGATTTATTTACACGCTACTCTTGGGCCATCCCTACACCTGACCAAACGGCGCAGACAACTCTGTGGACTCATGTAATACAGCCTTTTGGCTGTCCAGCTCGGTTCCATTCTGACCGGGGACCAAATTTTGAGTCGGCATTGATGAAACAGCTCTGCGATACCTATGGTATAACTAAGAGCCGCACAACGCCGTACCATCCTGCAGGAAACAGTGGAACAGAACGCTTTAACCAGACCTTGTTAAACATGCTCCGCTCTCTAGAGACAGAGAAGCAAAACCGTTGGCCAGAATACTTGCTTGAGTTGGTACATGCTTACAATAATACAATACACAGTGCAACCAACTACACTCCCTCTTTTCTTATGTTTGGGAGACACCTGAGGCTTCCTGTACATGTGGGACTTGGTGTCGGTCCCCAGCAACTACGCCATGACATTGGTGGTTGGATACTGGACCACCAACAGAGACTTTCACTAGCGTATCATATAGCTAGACAGAAAATGGGTAACGCAGCCTCCCAAAGCAAACAACGCTATGACAAAAGAGCTAAAGCCATGCCACTCTTACCTGGAGAGAGGGTATGGGTACGCAACAGAAATCGACGAGGTCAAGGAAAGTTGTGTACTTGGTGGGACCCTGAACAATTTGTTATTGTTGAACTAGTGGGCAATACAGGGTTGGTGTATAGGATAAAACCTGAGAAGGGGGGCCGTGAAAGAACTGTACATAGGAATGCTTTAAAAGTCTGCTTAGCTCCTCCAGCAGACCCCAACCCACCGACCAATGGGCCCGCAGAAGAGACGCCCACAGAAGAGACACCCTGGCCACAAGGAACAGCATTCTATGGGTTTGCTCCAGCCCCAGTGGTGGTCCCGGCGCAGGAGCAAGGACCAGAAGTAGCGCCACGACGCTCAAACAGGACTAACCTCGGCCAACCACCTGCTCGTTATAGGGACGTTTAGGTATTCATGTTGCAGGGACTGCCAACATTAAAGAGTGGAGGGATGTCACCAGGGGGACATTGTGGTTTAATAAATTATTGGTTATATTTTAGCATGGTTTGGTTTTACATTTTTGCATGTTTTTATAAACATTTTAGCATAATTGGTTTTATTACATTTTAGCATGTTTTGTTTTTATAACATTTTAGCATGGTTTGTTTTATCACATTTTAGCATGGTTTGTTTTATTACATTTTTACTTGTAAAACCAATGTCTAGTCAACTACATGCACCTGGAGGGACTAATCAACTACAGAGCCCTGGCTAACCATATTGCACTAGGAGAAAGGACCTCCCCCTCTCCAATCACCCCAGCTGCTATAAGGACACCAAGCCACAGGAAGGAGAAGCCACAGGAAGGAGAAGCCACAGGAAGGAGAAGCCACAGGAAGGAGAAGCCACAGGAAGGAGAAGCCACAGGAAGGAGAAGCCACAGTGGAGTAAAGCAGTGGAGGACGGCAAGGCAACGGACGAGCAGGCAGGGTGCATACAAGAACGAGACGGATTGGGCACCTCACTGGACAACCGGAAACTCGGAGAAAGGGCCGGACGGATCAGTGGCTGGTTGAATTTTAAACCTTGTTTTAGCACCTTGTTCCAGCTGGGCTTTTTACAATTGTAGTTATTTATGGGCTTTTAGTTATAATAAAATCCTCCTTTTAACCACGTTTTTAAGTCTTGTGACCCATGCTGTTCTTTCTTCGATGAACAAAGAACCGGTTTTTATGGAGACCTAGACTCCGCAACTAGGTGGCGTTGCTGGTACCCTTTTTTTATACATTTATCTTATTTTTTTATTAGATTTTAAGTCCCCCGCCTCACCGGGCTGACACAACCACATGTCCAGGTTCAAACAGAGAGGAGCAGGCTCATTGTGTAGTTCTTGGAATCTCAACCTTTAAACATGACAAAACAATATTATTCTCACAGGCAGGCTCGTTCCTCCCCAGGACTGTTTTCCCAAACTCAACCACAGCAGGCTGTTAATACAAGCCACTGGCCGGGGACTTCTGACTTTTAACTTAATGGCCTATATTATGGAAAAATCACCTTTTCTGGGATTTGGGGTTTTATTGTGTGTCTCTGGTGCTTCCACACACATACAAACTTGGAAGAAAATCCATCCATGCTGTTTTGAGTGAGATACGGGTTTCTGAATTGATCCTGCCTTCAGCCTCTGAACGAGCTATTCAAAATCGTCAAGGTTTTCTACGTCACAAACCTAGATATTTGAATAATCCCAACCCTCCAGTCCCGTTTTCCAATCACAGCCCGCCGGTGGCACTACCACGTCCCCCGCTCCTCCCCGTCAGCCGACCGCCACCGCCGATTCTACAAGCTGTGGACGTGGCCAGCATAGCTGCAGCTCATGAGCAGCAGAAAACTGCACACTCTGAAAGAAGGATGGGAGGCAGTTATCAAGCTCCTCTTTTGTGGAACCAGCTTCCACTTTCAGTCCGGGGGGCAGATTCAGTCAGTTCCTTTAATATAAAACTCAAAACTTTCCTCTTTGATACAGCTTATAGTTAGGGCTGGCTTAGTTTGCCTGGACCAGCTCTTAATTACGCTACTATAGGCTTGAACTGCCGGGGGACTTCTTAGGACACACCGAACTCCTCTCTCACTCACTCCTTCTACTAAAATCCACGTTGCATTAATGCACATGACTAATTCAGCTCCTTCCCGGGAGTTCTTTCTCGCCGAGCAGGTCTCTGCAGATCGTAGTTCCGACAGGACCCTGGTCCTGACTCCGGCCGTGGCCCTGCTGGCATCTGCTGCTGCTGCCATCATCATCATCATTTTAAATGATTCATATTACTATTAGCCTTTCCCTCCCCACAGTGTTCTGTGGATGTTGGTTCTATCTGATGGTGGTGGCTCCTGCAGTGGTCCTGCCGTACACCTGGCTTGCTACTTGGAATTCTTTGAATAATTTCTGTTATAGAAATTGAATGTATTCTAAATCTGTATGAGTCATTCCGTTTCCTACAGGCTATTTCCAGCAAACAGCTTCAGAAACATGTTTTCTGGAACTCAAAGACTTATTTTAACTTGTTGAAAAATAATCAAAATATGTGTCCTTTAATATGGAATGTAGCAGTCAGTAAAAGTGACAATTAAGGCCCTTACAATTTAAACAAGAAAACGCCATTGATGTGAAAGTTGCCCTGCAGGAGATTTCTTCCCCTGACTGCTGGTATCATTTATATTATATTGATGCACAGCTGGCTGCATACTGGAGACCTAACTGTACTAAAGCTCTCGTAATGTGATGTGAGCGAAACAGACAATAAGGTTATGCTGTTAGAAAAAGCAAATTAATTTAAAAACCCACCATATACTAGTGAAGGTCAATACGATGGACATATGAGCAGGTTCTGATTAACTAACCACCTCTTACTCTGTCGGTTAATCATTGTCACATGCCTTGCTGTTCGAGCATCTGCTGCTGACATTCATTTAATTATACAACTCATTTTCTTTTGAATAATTGCTTTTATATGAGGACTGAATATTCAGTTGAGGGATTTCCATAGGGAGACCGGATTTAGGCTCAGAGTCATCGTCACTTCCTAGGCATGGGATCACAATATTACAAAAAGATCGGAAACAGGTTATTAAATAAGATTTGTAAAGATACAACCTGCTTTTCTTCTGCAGGAATGAAATTTGCATTGATTTGACCAACTGTTCATCCTTTCACTCCAAATTTAAATTACCGCCGACACTGGATTATCATTATTAATACCATACGTGTTTTGGCGCAATCTATAATCTAAAGATCAATTTAAAATTTTGGTAAGAACAATCAAGAGTCTGAGGGTTCATCAAACGATGTGAATATTGTGTGCCGGCCAAACATGGTTTGCCGCATTGTGAAGAAAATTGAACTGCATCCAGCCTAATTTGTATGATAGATTATTCAAAATTGGCTCCATTTTTTTGTTAAAAAAAAAAAAGTGAGCCAATGTTTTAAGTGAGCCAATGGTGCGGTGCACCCTCTGTTGTCACCCTTTTCCTTTTTTATGACTTTAATTTGAAACAGTGAAAATGTAAAATCATGTGTCATTTGACTACTGTACCGTATACAGTACTGTCTAAGCATTATAAATTCTGTTTTTTAAGAGAAACGAGAAAAAAGGAAAAATAGACTTTTGCCATCTGAAAATAAACACGAGAGTCATCTTCAATAGTCAGTCTTCTTTGTATTTTTATGTGGCCACAAGCACAACAGTATACTGTATAAGAGCCTGATTGGGAAATAAAACATGTGAGTCTGTCCTGAAATACTGCGTGCCTGCTCTTTTGAAGGAAATTAAATTGACTCCGCCTACTTATTTCTACTGTGTAATACGGCCACTCCTCCATTTTGCATGACTCACGCAGCTTCTTGTTGTTTTGGAATGTTGTTAGGAGGGTCGGGGGTTGAATTTGACAGCCAATCCTGTCAGACACCATTTTACGCTCTACCAATTTTGGCTTCTGACTGGCTGAAGAAGCTGTCCATCATTTCCGCATGGGTTTTATTGTGAGATTCGACTATTCAGAAAAGTGTTTCAATGGTGTGAATTGGAAACAGAAAACAAATCCACATTTTGGCCGTTAGGCTGCCGTGAGGGCTTTGCAAAAGCCTCCTCCTAGAGTAGTTTATACTTACTCTATCAACTTGATTTATTGGGCTTTATTGGGCTGTTTGTGAAACATTTGGTGGAAATTACTGAACATTAGACCATGTCCACACGAACACAGGTATTTTTATAACGAAGTTTTTCTTCCTGCATTTAAAAAAAAAAAAAACCTCCACACATGCGCGGTTTAAAATAAATCTCCGTCCATATAAAAACGCAAAAACACGCTATCAAGCGCTGAACATGCCACACCTCTGCCATCTGCCATTGCACAGAATCGTCAACAAAGTAGTCAGCTGCGCACAATCTGACGTCAAACACAGCGGATAGTGGCGCACACTGTGACGTCGCAAGGCAAAAACCCCGGTTATACTGTCCACGCGACAACAGTGGAACCAGCGTTTCCGAAAATGCTCACCCTGGCCGGAGTTTTCAAATATGTTCGGTTTCAGTGCCCTGAAACTGCGTTTTCGTGTGGACGGAAGGCCAAACCGCGTAAAAAAAGTAACGGTTCTAAAAATACCCGTGTCTGCGTGGACATGGCCTCAGATGGCCTTTGAAATCATCATAGTTTAACCTCAGCTGTTCACCATGAACACTTTGAAGTGCACTTGTGTAAAGTTTTTTTTTTTTTGTAAAGGGCCTTTTCCCTTTAGGAGCGGTAAAATAATCAAATCTCTGATCATGTTCTGTGGCTGAGAATGTGTCTAGTTGAATAATGAAAAGTCTGCAAAGATGTGAAAATTATCTCACTGTGTGTTTGCTGTGTTTCTGGATGTGTGTCTATGTGTGCATGTATGCTGGTATGTTGATGACTCATGCACACACCTGAATACATGAAACAACCATGAATTGACTATGCATTGGCTTAATAACAATACGCGTCAATGTACAGTTCTGTGTGTGTGCGCCTGTGTGTGTTTGAATGTGCATTCTTGCAGATCGTGTGTTTGCCAGGGTGGTCAGGATTTATAGAGAAATTTACCAGCACTCCAGAGACTGAATCAGGTGATCAGATTGCAGCAGGAAGGGGTAGGGAGGTGGGGAAATGGGAGGGACAGAAAGGGGCCAAAATAAAGAATAGAAAGCATTGGAGAGCAAGTTAACTCATACAGTGGGAGAGAGAGAGAGAGAGAGAATAAGGCGGATTGAGATGAAGGATGACGTCTTTTGCAATTGCAGCCATGAATAAGATCAATGTAACCTTTCTGCCTGCCTCTGTTTTGTATGTGTGTATGAAGTATGATTCAATCTTTGTCAGTGTGTCACAATGTGCCGAGGTAATTGTGCCCTGGTGTGCATGTATCCACCTGTGTGTGCCTGCAGGTTTGTCTGAGTCTGTATGCCTCTGTGTGTGCGTGCGTGTAGGTGTACGTGATGCAGTAGGGTACACCAAGCCAATACAAAGGGTTAAGTGGAGCAGTTCGCGGCCCGACGGATGTTGCCTGTCAGCCGAAACGCATTAATCTTAATACAGAGAGCAGTAGCAGGAGAGGTTAGAAAGATAAAAGAGTGCATGAAGATGCGGGAGAAATGGGAACGGAGGTGAGCTGGGACATTAGTTGGATCCAAGAGGAAACTGCACTGGCTGACTTCAGGATGGATGAACACTGAATATCAGGGTGACTCAGACACTCACACCTAGAGTGATTCATCTAATTAAAAGGTTATTTCTATTGATATTTAACGTTGTTTTCATGCAGAAAAATATTGCTTTGCAGTAGTTATCGCTTGTATGATATAATAATATATTTTTTAAATGAAATAAGCCAAAGATTCCTGGTTGCTAAATAGCAAGTAAAAAAAACATAGAACACAGGAGTTTAGGGGGGTTAAGAGATCTGTGGGAAGATTAAGATGGATGCTCTTTATATCTAACTAAGAATATTAACATGATCGGATGTTTCTAGCTGTTCATAAGCCATTGATTGTTAAGACAACACAATAGAGCTGGTATCAAAACGCTAATACAAGAACAGTGTCTGAGTTTTTTTCAAATAACATGCAAGCATGATCAATTTAAGAGCTGGTCATTGATAAAGACTGATGGAATGAGGCGGTGTGGTGAAACGGAGTCTTAAAAGCATTATAAATAGCAAGTAAAAAATGGCTTTGGAATAATGAGAGCCAAAAAGCTGAAATGAATTTAAAAATTCTGAAAATACAGAAATGGGGAAAGCTGATGGGAATTGATCAAAATACATGGGAGACGCTGGAGGAATGTCAATAGATTTTCTGAAATTACAGAAATTAGAAAAGCTAAAAGCAGTGGGGGCTGCTCCATTGAGGGCAATGGGGCATAGCCCCACCACGAGGGGACGAAAACATTTTTTTGTTTTGTTTATTATATTAAAAATAAATTTTACTATTTGTGTTTTTGGAATGCAAATTATATGCAGGTAATATTTGTAAATTAAGAAATCTGCGCAAAATATATGCTTTTCCTGCACCTCCTCTCCTCTTGTCTCTGCTGGGCTCGGGTCTAAGAAGCAGTTAGCCAATCCCTGATGAAGTTAAGGAGTCACATTATAATTTCAGCGTCCTAAAATACATTGAGACTTGGTAATGCCCTTCACTGCGCTTTCGTCAGGGCGGGTCTCGCAACGTGCCGCTTAACAACATAACAAGAGCGACCACCGGCAGAACTCCCGGAGTTAAAACAGGAAGGGGGCTCAGGGCAAAAACCAGGGGCCGGTAAATCGACGTATAGACGATGTGGATGTAGACGATAAACTTTGTCACCACAAGATTATGAATGTCGACGCACAAACATTTTGATTATCAAATGACCAAGCACACAATGTGTTTCTGTGTGAAAGAGCACCGAATATCTGTTGTAATATTTAGTGGTGAAGCAGTATTCCAGTTTTGCCAGCAATTGCACAGCATCAGGATCTATGGCAGGTAATTAATTCATCAGTGTTTGATATGATTTATTTTTTCATTTCTAAGTATTGTATTTAGTTTTTATATTCAGACAAAGGCCTCACTATTTTGAAAAGTTTCAGGGCTATGAAGAGAAATCCTACAGGAAGAGAAAAGGGGAAAAGGGTATGTAATAAAGTAAGTGTACAGGTGTGGGTGGTAGGGCGCAGAGGAAGCGTTCTTGCGAGTTTGCAATGTCTTATCGCCACAGTGGATTTATACACATGATCACACAAAATACGTGGATGCGTCCCGCTCGCTCGGGCTTCTGTCGCTGTTCTTTAAAAGAGCACGCACAAAGTTAGTTCACCAATTAACTCCCCCTCCCAGCTGATGCTCATTGCAGTCAGCTGGCACCGTTCCTCGAGCCACTCCCCCTCTCCCTGCTGCAGCCGAGCCAAAACCACGCCCGCCACCACATACCCCCACCGCCCGACTTAGGCCGGGAAGCCGTCCGGCCTAGCCTACCCCCCCCTCCCTCAAGAGGGCGGGAGAGGAAGTCTGCCACGACCATCTGCGTCCCCGGCCTATGGCCCACCTTGAAGTTAAAAGGTTGCATGGCCAGACACCACCGAATGATCCAGGCGTTGGTATCCTTCATGCGGTGGAGCCATTGGAGCGGGGCGTGGTCCGAACAGAGGGTGAATGAGCGTCCCAAGAGGTAGTAGCGCAGGGAGTCCACCGCCCACTGGATGGCCAGGCACTCCTTCTCCACCGTGCTGTACCTTTCCAACAGCTTCCGGCTGTTGTATACCACGGGCCCCCCCACCTCCTGGGACAAAACGGCCCCCAGACCCCTGTCCGATGCGTCGGTCTGAAGAGTAAAAGGGAGAAAAAAGTTAGGTGTGTGGAGGAGCGGCTCCCCACAGAGAGTCTGTTTTACTTTCTCAAACGCCCGCTGGCACTGCTTTGACCACTGGACCGGATCTGACGCACCTTTCCGGGTCAGGTCGGTCAAGGGGCTGGTGAGGTCGGCAAAGCCGGCGATGAACCGTCTGTAATAACCTGCCAACCCCAAAAAACGCCTCACCTCTTTTTGTCTTGGGACGCCGGCAGGCCCTAATAGCTGCTGTCGTGTCTACCTGACCACGCACCTGCCCGCCCCCCAAGTGGTACCCCAAATACCGTACCTCCCTCCGTCCAACTGCACACTTCCCCGGGTTGGCGGTGAGCCCAGCCCACCTCAGCGACCTCAGCACCGCGTCCACCCGCCGCACATGCTGCGCCCAGGTGGTGCTGTGAATGATTACGTTGTCCAGGTAGGCAACCGCATATGCGCCGTGCGAACGCAGCACCCGGTCCATGAGCCGCTGGAACGTGGCCGGGGTACCGAACAAGCCAGAGGGAAGCATGGTAAATTGGTACAAACCGTACGGAGTGAAGAAAGCCGTTTTCTCTTTGGACTCTGACGACAGGGGAATCTGCCAGTAGCCCTTTGTTAAATCCAGGGTTGTAAAGAAATGTGCAGTGCCCAGCTGGTCCAGGAGTTCGTCGACCCGGGGCATTGGGTAGGCATCAAATCGTTGTACTGGATTCACCTTGCGATAGTCCACGCAGAACCGCACAGACCCATCCTTCTTGGCCACCAGAACGATGGGACTACACCAGGCACTGTTGGACTCTTTTATTACCCCCATCTCCAACATGGCAGCCAATTCCTCCCGAACCACTTTTCTTTTGTGTTAGGGCAGTCTGTAGGGTCGTGACCTTAAAGTCACCCCTGGGGGAGTCTCGATTTGGTGCGCTATCAGGTCGGACCAGGGGGGAGAACACATCAGCAAATCGCTGCCCTCTGGTCCTCAGAGAGAAGAGCCTCACGCGGTAGCGGGGTGGGATTGGCTGCTTTTAGCACCTGCGGCCCCAGGTCCTCTCTCAGATACTGTGGAAACCAGAGAAACAGACTCCGCCTCCCTCCAGGCTTTCAGGAGGTTGAGGTAGTATATTTGTGTAGCACCGCCCCTGTCAGACCACACCACCTCATAGTCGACATCCCCCACCTGGCGTGTGACCTCAAAAGGCCCTTGCCACTTAGCCAGGAGTTTAGAATTGGAAGGAAGTAAGACAAGTACCTTTTCTCCCGGTGTGAATTGTCGCAGCCTGGCTCCTCTGTCGTACAGCCGTTGTTGTCGTTCTTGGGCCTGGAGCAAATTCTCCCGTGACATCCTCCCCAGCGTGTGGAGCTTTGCTCGCAGGTCCAGGACGTACTGAATCTCGTTTTTGCCTGGGCTCGGACCTTCCTCCTAGCTTTGTTTAAATAAGGTCTAGCACCCCTCTTGGTGTCCTGCCAAACAAAAGTTCAAAGGGAGAAAATCCTGTGGAGGCCTGGGGGACCTCCCGGACTGCAAACCACAGAGGATCAAGCCAGTTATCCCATTTGCGTTCATCTTCGCTAAAAAATTTACGGATTTTGGACTTCAGCGTCCTATTCATACGCTCCACCAACCCGTCGGTCTGGGGATGGTACACGCTTGTGCGGATTGACTTAATGCCCAGTAACCCGTAAAGTTCTCTCGGTGTGCGCGACCGTTAGAATCTCTTTCGGGATTCCAACCTGGGAGATGACCTGAAACGCTCTTTGCGGAGATATTGCACAACGGCACTGCCTCCGGATATCGCGATGCCTAATCCATGAGGACTAACACAAAGCGATATCCGCGTGCGCGCCGGTGAAATGGCCCGATGAGGTCCATACCGATTCGTTCAAACGGAACCTCCACCAAAGGTAGAGGTCACAACGCAGCTCTCGGAAAGGCTGGTGAATTAACTAATTGACACTCCGGGCAGGATGCACACCCGCAGCCTGCCCCATTAACGTGTTAAATCCCGCCCAGTCGGTTCCCAAAATTACGGGGTGCGTCAGGCGGGAGCTAACCGTGACCTTTAAACTATGCTTTTTGCTTCTGTATCTAAGTTCTACGGGCACTACGGGATACCAGTGAACATCCCCATGCACACACCTTATCCTCACCCGCGACGCCTCCACCAATGCCCCGGGTCGAACTAGGCTCTGGTGTATCATAGACTGCGAACAGCCCGAATCCACCATCGCTTAGCGTCTATCCTCCTGGATTCTTCCTGGTCCCGTTGCCTGTATCCTCCGCTGTTGCTTCTCTTCCGCCATCGGTTGTCCCTGCCGAGTTGGGCGCCACTGTACAGGTGTGGGTGGTAGGGCTCAGTTAGTTCACCAATTAACTCCCCCTCCCATCTGATGCTCATTGCATTCAGCTGGCACCGTTCCCCGAGCCACTCCCCCTCTCCCTGCTGCAGCCGAGCATGAGGAATTCCATGCATCATATCTTGGTGGCTTGACTGATATATGCGGTCACCATAAAGAAGACTATATCACAGTTTGTATCGGGGTAGCCCAAATGTTATGCCTATAACACATTATATGGTAAAACTCCTCAGTCTCACTGATTGGTCTTGTCCAATCTTACGTAGCAAATGAAAAAAACACACACACACACACACACACACACACACACACACACACATTGCATCAAGCGTGATATAACAAGTTCCATCTTATAAGTGAGACAGTCTTAAAAGAAAGTCCAGTTGGTGTACAATAAACGCAGGGTGTTGCCTGATTGTACTACACTCCCTTATGGATACTAGGAATGATCAAGACTTTGATGCACAATTACAACATTCGTTCGTTTTGGTTGTGGTCTCTTGAACCGTGAGACTTTTTTTGTCAAGGACATTATTGAGAATGCCGAGATTACTTTACACCGTTTTGTTAATATTGTTTACAGTTATATAGAAGTTGAACATGTTTGTTAACAAACTTTCAGAGGGGCCCGATTTCACTTCTCTCCAGAAGTTCAGTGAGGATCTCTGAATGATCCAATGTTGACCTAAATGACTAATGATGATGATAAATAGAATCCAGTTGTATATCAAGTCTCCGTATAAATGCACCTGCTCTGTGATCGTCTCAGAGGTCCGTTTAAAGCGCAGAGAGCATCATGAAGAACAGGGAACACACCAGGGGCCAGTACCATAAAGCTGGTTCAACAAACTCAGGGTTGCAGAATTGGTTCAGAATCGACAAAACCGAAGCAATCAGGCTTTATTGGTACCATGACGCCGCTTATCAACTGAGTTTGTCAACCCAGGCTTTGATCCTCAAACCCTGATTACTCCGTGCGCACATAAAAGAGACGTCGGCACTGAACAACCAATCACGTTTTTATATATATGTATATATGTATATAAATATGTATGTATATATATGTATATGTATATATATATGTATATATATATATATATATATATATATATATATATATATATATATATATATATATATATATATATATATGTATATATATATATATATATATAATGTATATATGTATATATATATATATATATGTATATATATATAATGTATATATGTATATATATATATATAAAAATATGAGAGAGAAGTCAAGGGGATTTTGTCCACAAAAACTCTACGAAGTGCTCTTCTAACAATCTGTGCTGAGATGTCCACAGGATTTGGAAGAAAAGGTGAAGCCGCAATGATCGCAACAGAGAACAGAAGCTAGGAATTAACTACGTCAGCTGTTTCTTTGCTCACCGCTGATTGGTCAAACTTCTGACTGAGAGCTCGAATCCAGAACATAACCTGCCCCGGAGCAGGTTAGCCGTGCAGTGTAAGTTACCATGGCAACGAATACCGATTGAAGCCGAGCCACTTTCATGGTACCGAAAACCCGGGGTTGGTGGAAAGTAAGCTGAAACCTAGCTGGCTAGCCACCTAAACCAGCTTCATCGTACAGGCCCCAGGCAGGTCCGGGAAGTTTAAAGCCGCATTTGGATACAAACAGATTTCCCAAACCTTAAACATCCCAAGGAGCACTGTGCAAGCGATAATATTGGAATGGAGGGATTATCAGACCACTGCAAATCTACAAAGACCCGGCCGTCCCTCTAAACTTTCAGCTCCTACAGGGAGAAGACTGATCAGAGATGCATTAATACATTAGTAATTCCACAGTTTGCCCACTTACTAATGCTTCTTCCTTCACTTAGCACGAAGTTCTTCAAACATTTTGAACAAAACATTTTCAAATTTATATGGAACAATAAACCAGATGAAATTAAAAGGCAATATCTATATAATTCTTACAATAACGGTGGATTGAATTTGAAATTTTTGATACAATTCAAGATATTCAGACACAGTTGCTATGGTGAATTCAAATATTATGGTTGGAGATAAGCCATTGTTGTGGGAGGAATGTGTTAAAAATGGGTTAATTTTTGTTAATGATCTTTTAGATGTATGTGGAGATTTTCTTTCTTATGAAAACTTGAAGTGTTTTTAGCATTTCTCTCGATCAGTTACAATTCAACTAGCTGATTTCTGCAATTCCTAAAACTTGGAAAATGAAATTGCAAAATGTCAAGGGAAATAAATGAATGGTTTGTCTCCCACCAATAAGATGCCTTAAATGGTTGATTGGGGTAAAGATAAAGAAAATAATATATATTTGGAATTTAAATATCACCGGCACTGCACTTTTTCCACATAGAACCTGACTTTTTTGGGAAGATGAATTAATGATCCGATTTTGTGGAAAAATTATTTTAGGACAATTTAGAGAACTACAATCGATTCATATTCCAGAATATTTCAACTTAAAATCTTCTATAAAATTATTGCAACAAAGAAATCTCTATTTAAATGGAAGATAGAAAAAGATCACAGTTGTCGATTCTGTGGGGATGAGGAGGAGGACCTGATGCATTTGTTTTATTTTTGGGCCAGTATACAGGTATGGTTAAGGTCTAGGGATATTGTTTTGCAAATTACACCCCGGAATATTATGTTATGTGTCTTTGAGGGTAAAGGCATACACTTTTTGAATGATTATTTTGATGGGTAAAATTTATATTTTTAAAGCTAAAACTTTAATCAAATTTATGTATAAAACACTTTAAGAATATAGTGACTTATCAGTATAGGCTTGAAACAATGATAGCAACATGACAACAGAATAACTGAGCATGAAAATAAATGGAATGCTTATTTGAGTTAGTTATAAATATTATAATTCTATTGTATTTGTTTATTGATTTTTGATTGCATTATTGATTTATTTTATTCATTTTATGTTGTTAATTTTGTTTGTGCTTCCTTTCTATCTTGCTTTTTGTCACAACACTATGAAACAATCAGTCGTATACTGCAGTGGTTCTCAAACGTTTTACACCAAGTACCACCTCAGAAAAGTACTCTCCAAGTACCACCATAATGACCAACACTATACAGTAGCGTAGTAGGCCTAAGTATTCATCAAAAAACAAGGGAGAGGTTTTATTCCTAAAGAAGTATATTTAATATTGTCAGCCATTTTAACATTTTACAGTTTCAACAGTCAAGACTGCGCTTAAATATAGGAAGAAAAAAAAATATTTAAGTAATGAATTAAATTCAATTAAAATGTATTGCACATAAAAGTTAAATAAACATTGTACTAAAATACATGTAAAAAACTGTTGATGGGAAAATGGATTGGGAAGATGGGAAGATTGATGGGAAGATGGATGGAGCCAAATACGGGACCATTCTGGAAGAAAACCTGATGGAGTCTGCAAAAGACCTGAGACTGGGACGGAGATTTGTCTTCCATCAAGGCAATGATCCAAAACATAATGGAAAATCTACAATGGAAAATTTTGGCACAGAAAATCATAGAATAAGAAATGAAGGCTCTGAATCAAAGTATGTCTTTTGTCCGTTTATTTCCTTGCAAGGGAAAGAGGCCACCACAGCTACGTGCTCCGCAGACGGTCATGAACTCTTTCCGTCCTTGATCAAGCCAAGACGTTCTTATAGTTTAGTTAAGTCACAGGTGACGTCAACAGGAGAACATACTGTGTGGGGCACATCATTTAGTTACAGGTTATGTCAGCAGAACAAAACAAACATGTTTGTTCCCGGTGACCTGGTGATAGACTCATACTATCAGAATGTCATGCGTCAGTGCTTATTCCATGGCCTCGCCATCTCAGCACTTGCAATTTATCAACTGGTTACACAATGGAGCATCAGAAAGAGACTTACATATATTTTTGCCATTACATGGTTCACAAATAAACATATCCAGGTGTTAGAATGGCTAAGTCAAAGTCCAGCTCTGAATCCAATTGAGAATCTGTGGAAAGAACTGAAAGCGTCTCCGTTTACGTATGTAACCTCAGTTCCCTGAAGGGAACGAGACGCTGCAAGAAACGCTGTGGGAACGCCTCTGCATGACCGCGTCAGGAAGCACGTGTGAAATCAGTCCAATGGCGAGATAGCACGTCATAGACAGGGGACGTTGAGACCAGGAAGCCATAAAGACACCAGCCTATTCATCTCTGAAAGGCCGAATCAAGTGCCACGGGCATGCCGGGAGTATGGTATAAACACGCAGCGTCTCGTTCCCAAAGGGGAACTAAGGTTACATAGGTTACATACGTAACTGGAGACGTTCCCTTAGTTTCCTGAAGGGAACTTGAGCTGCGTGAAACGCTGTGGGAACGCCAATACCACTTCGCAATACGAGCCAGTGTCCGTCGTGTAAAATCAAAAGTGCACATTCTGACGAAAGCACCTGTGCTCCTGGCATGGAGCTAAGGTCAAGGCGATAAATCTTACGAACGTGTGTGCCAAAGTCGTGCAGCGCTACAATAGGGCTATAAAAGCCGCCATACCCCTGGGAGAGTGGGCACGGACAGCCAGGGCTGCTCGGCAGACTGAAGCAAGTGAGATGGTCTCAGCCACCCACTTGCTTATCCTCAATTTAGACACAGGACCCCCGATGTTGGGTGGTCCGAAGTACATGAACAGTTGTTCAGAACGTCTACCCACATGAAGCGTTTAAGGCCCTAACCGGGCAGAGGAGGTTTAGTTTAATCTGGTCCGACGTCAGAAAGGAGGAAGACAGAAGGCCTGCAGCAAGACAGGTCCAACAGTATTAGTAGGAACCTTCGGAATATAACCAGGGGAAGGTAGTAAGAACGCCTTCACCATACCGGGTGAGAATTCCAAGCGCAAAGGAGACACTGAGAGGGCTTGCAGATCTCCAATTCTCTATAAGGAAAAAATATTGCAAGCAGAAAGGTTGTCTTAATAGCCGTGGCAGACTAGCGTGACCTTGGCCAAGCCTGTACCATAGCATCCACCCCTAGAGGGGCCTGATGGGTCATGGAGAACCACAGAGGACAGTATGCTGTCTCTCTGGAAGCAAAACAGTGTCTCCAAAGGAGCTCCACCACCTCGGGTGGAGTCTCCAATCCCCGGGCCTCGGCCCCTGTCTCGACAGGGCATCTTCCCCCTTGCTGGTTCCCCCCCGGGGAGAACCCCTTGGCTCTGAGCCACCACTGCACCGGTCTCATATACAGCAGGCCACATTGGAATCACAGCAATCACATTGGATGCAGCTGCCAGCAGACTTAACAGTCTCTAAAACTGTCTGACAGTGAGTGACTGGCCTAGCTTGGCCTGTTTGACAGGTCGAAGCTACCCAATCGGGAGACAAATGTGCCCGCACCGTGGTTGCGTCACGTCCAGGAAAGTGGTCCTATGCAGCTGGGACAATATACTTTCAATCCCAGAGGGTTGATGTGAGCGAGAACAAAATCTCAATGTTGAACCGCAAGCTGCTCCAAAGGAGCCAAAATCAACCAGTCATCAATGTAGTTTTACAATGCGGATGCTCTGGAGATGCAGTGGTGCCAGGGAGAGCTAGGCTGAACGGAAGAACCCAATGCTGGTAAGCCTCGTCCCCGAAAGCGAACTTCAGGAACTTCCTGTGTTGTGGAAGGATGGCCCCGTGGAAGTAAGCGTCCTTCAGATCTATCGTGATAGTGCTTGGACCTGATCTGTGACACGATCTGTTTGAGCGTCAGCATATTGAAGCTGAGCTTCGCGACAATACGATTCAACAGACGTAGATCTAGTATTGGACGCAACCTCCATCCTTCTTTGGAACGGTGAAGTACCGGCTGTAATAGCCCGACTCCCTGCTAGGACGCAGAACTCGTTCTATAGCCCTCCTACGCAGCAGAGTCTGTACCTCCTGCTCCATCGCAAGAGCCTGCTAGCACCTGCTGCCACTGACGGCAGAACCCCTCTGAATCGAGGTGGGCGAGCCAGGATTTGAATGGCGTAGCCTCCGTCGATTGTGTGCAGGACCGATTGAGATACAGTGGGGAGGGCTCGCCACTCTACCAGAAAATTCTCTTAAGGGTACCAGCCTCTCGAGACTGGCCTCTGGAATAGTTGGATAAGTGACTTGCCTTGCTTGGCCTGTTTGACGGCTAAAAGAGTCGAAGCTGCCCGAGCGGGAGACAAACGTGAGACAAACGACAAAAGCTTCTTCCGGGGAGGGGTCCGGCAGCGAGAGCGCGGGCCTGGCAGCCGCCCGCCACATTTCAGGCCTCAAACATAAAGATGCAGCGGCAGCGGGGACAGTAGCCTGAACCCTAGAGGGTACCGAGCGAATACAGGCACTGTATAATGCGGTGAAGTCCCGCCCCTCCTGGTGGCTACCTCGCCTGAGAGCGCCGTGTCTCGCCCACGCAACGCTCTCTCGCTGTGCAGACAGGTGAGCCGGGCTCATCGACGGCCGGGGCTGCCCCCGCCCGACGGGGAAGAAACTTATTAAACGCCGCTGCCTGTCTCTTCTCTTCCTGGAGCCCGTCAATGGCGTCCCCGAAGAGAGCTGACGGGGCAAGCAGCGCGTCCAAGAGGAAGGACTTATCCTCCTCTCTCGTATTAGATTGGCTCAATCACAAGTGCATCTGTGTAGCCACCAGGGCTTCCATAGAGTGGCCAACTGACTTGGCGGTCTCTTTAGCGGCACGCAGAGCCAAATCTGCCGTCTGACGCAGTTCTCAAACCATGTCAGGATTTAATTCCTTCCCCTTAGCCACGTCCGAAAGCAGCTCCGCCTGATTCGCCTGTAGTAGCGACATAGTATGCAGGCAGAAAGCTGCCTGACCTGCCGCCGAATAAGCTTTGCCCACGAGTGCCGATGTAGTTCTCAAAAAGCTTGGTGGGCAATGCCGGTGTCCTAAATTACGGTGCTGTGGATGATCAATGGCTCGCCAGTAGGGGCATAGACATAATTTACATAGACGCCGCATTGGCCGCTACCGCCTATCGGCACTGACGAGAAATGCGGCCGTCATCTTGGAACGGTCACCCGCTCCGCTCAGTGTAATCTGTTTGGCTGGTGCAATAAGCTGTGAGCGCATTCAATGAATCATACCTCACTGAATACCGAACTGATTTTCACGTGTTTTTTTTTTTGCTGAAAAGGTCATACATGCAGCTATGACACAGGCCACATAGTTCGGCGTATTTTAATATTCATTGTGGACTTAATAGTAATGATATATGATGTGACATAGACTATGATCGGTATTTTGCAAATCACACACTACAATTTTGATAGAGAAGCAGAAACAGTAGTAGTAAAGTCAGACATTTAACATTCATTTGCACGCACACAAATAACGCACACAAATGGAATTGAAAAAAAAATTAAAAATATAAGTCAAATTGAATCATTAATTACTTCCAACACACACACACACACACACAAACTTAAAATCAATGTGACGTTTGGCGTTGTGGCGCCGGTGGCTGCCAAAAGAGATGCTCGGTGAAGCCGGTACAGGGAACCAAAGAAAAAAGGTTTTTGGTTTGTCTAAAGCTGGAACGGCCTTAGAGAAATGTCACGGTAGCCTACGTTACCTAGACAGTTTAACAGAGGACAGACAATTCTGAATCCACTGAGGGTCAATATCGCAACTGTGTTTTTGTTTTGGCTCATTATTCCAGCTCTTTGGAAATTACACCCTGAATGGGAACTTATGAATAGTACATACATTTTTGGACTTATGACATAATTACATCCTGTATTTGGACTTTTTCCTCAGCGTATGAACTAGTCTGAAGTATGTACACTGATGAGCCAAAGAAATTGAAGCAAATATTATCAATAATCTCCTGGTAAGGGCATATGACGAGGACTGGGTAGAGTAGAGGCTGTGCGATCAATCAGTTTTTGTGGTCAACACACTGCAATTAGTAATCAGATCTGAGTGATTTTGACAAGGGCCAGAGTGTTATGGCCCAGCAATTGGGTCAGGGTATCACTGAACAGTCAAGGCTTGTGGGGTGGTCCTGTTTAGCAGTGGTGAGTACCAACCAACAGTGGTCCGAAGAGGGTCTAAGACACACACACACACACCCCTGGAAGAGGACTGTCTTGCAGAGCTTCTTTCTCGTGCTCCCTTTTTGCAACGTTGTGCAGCCTCAGCTTGAGAAACACAGACACAACCAATGACAACAAGTCCGAATGATGGTTGTCGATGCCAAACTGTCTCTTCAATGTGTTCCCCTAGCAGAAAAACATCCGCCGTTCCAACCTCCTCTCGGACGATGTGTATGGTTGTCGACACCTTAGAGGCTTGTATTGTTGAAGCTCGGCGGATCAACCTCTCTGCAGCTCTCAGCACCTTATAATAATAATAATAAAAAAATAATACATATTTATATAGCGCTTTACAGTGCTCAAAGACCCTTTACATAACAGACAAAACAAAGCAACCTTAATATACAAAGATATAATATAAATATTTTAAAAGAAAATAAATCAAACATTTACTGTGCCTTGTGATGGAATGACTAGGCCGCCGTTGTTTTTCAGCACTAGAAGGTGGTAGCTCTTGTCAAATGAAGATGGTACAGCCTCTCTGACCAAGCTCGCACGGCACACCCGACAGGACAGCATTCGAAGAATCTGCCGGACTACAAACCCTGCTATGTAGACCAGAGCATTTTCCCCCAGACAGAGTGGAAACCTTCAAAATGAAAACGGAACATTTGGGAGTCTACACAAAAACAAGTTCAAGCTTATTTTCCTTCTTCACAGAAGGCAGAAATCATTCGTGCAACTTACTAGTTGTGGCAGACTCCTGCCTGTCAGCCGGCCAGTCAATGCAGAGTCAACAGCTCGGGCGAGTACCTCCAACAGCTCCTTGGCCGCGGCCGACTGAAGTGACGTGTCCTCAGCCTCCGCAGCCGAGCCGCAATCCTTAAAGAGCGCCCGACGGGAGCGGCGTCAGCATGGGTAGACGCTGCAATGCACACAGCCCGGCCCCTCGAGAGCCAGCCATGCTCCGCTCCAACAACGCACAGTTGGTGCGTATCCCTCCCGTAATAAAGCGGGTACAGGGAGAAGCACACTGAAAGAAGCGTTGCTTGTTCGCCATAGTAAGATAACCATAAGGACTTTGGATTCACACAACGCGCTTGATGAAGGCACAGCGATGAATGGGCTGGTGTCTTGGGGCTCTATATGGCTTCCTGGTCCCGACGTCACCCGCCTATGACGTAACATCTCGCCATTGGACTGATTTCACATGTGCTTCATGGTCACGCAGAGGCGTTCCCACAGCGTTTCACGCAGCTCGAACTTCCCTGATAGGGAACTGCTGATCACAAACGCTCTCCATCCAACCTCACTGAGCTCGAGCTGTTTTGCAAGGAGGAATGGGCAGATTTCAGTCTCTCGATGTGCAAAACGTCTGAGTGAAGGAACGGAAGGATGGAATGTGAAAGTAAGCGTCCTTAAGACCTTACCGTGATAAATCAGTCCTCGGACCTGATCTGTGGCACGAACTGATTTTGGGCTCCGTCGGAGCAGCTTGCGGTTCAACATCGAGATGTTGTTCTCACGCACATCAACCGTCTGGGATTGAGACTCAGCGCCAGGAAAAGTGTATTGTCCCTGCTGCATAGGTCTGCAGCGGGGACAATACGGTCTGCTGGCAGCTGCATCCAATGTGATTCCCTGCGGCCTGCTGTGTATGAGGCCGGTGCAGTGGTGGCTCAGAGCCAAATTGTACACCCTGAGGGGGAACCAGCAGGGGCAGACGCCCTGTCGAGACAGGGCCCGAGGCTCGGGGATTGGAGCTCCTTTTGGAGAGACTTTGGTCGTACTTAGGCCGACCTGTTTTGCTTCCAGAGAGACGACACACTGTCCTCTCTGGTTCTCCCTGAACCATCCGGTCCCTCTAGGGGTGGATGATATGGTACAGGCTTGGCCGAGGTCACGCCTGTACGCTTTCCACCCGGTTTCTCTGCTCCCAGGAGTTCTGTAGCGTGTCCGCCAGGACGGCGTCGGTCTACTGCCAGTAGCCCCGTAATGGCCGCCAGAGTGTGGTTTGCGAACCTAGTTTCTCTCCTCGTCGGTCCTCCCTTGGAGATCTTGACCAGGACGGACTTGCTCTCGCAGGGGTCGGGCTCGATCCTTTACCCCCCCGAGGTCGTTGAGACCATCCTGCACTGCAGAGTTGGAGCGTAGGCCGCTAGGTGTAAACTCTTCACCTCTTGGTGTGGAGAACGTCAACTAGACCCAGTCTAACTGCCCGGTGTTTGCAGTACTGGTGTTCCTGCAGGAAAGTTTTTCCACAGGTTTATCCCCGTCCGCACTAATTGTTGGAATGCTTTTAAGCATTCCAAGTATTGTTATCCTAATCTTTATTCCGCATCTTTTTCTATTTCTTCCGCCGCACCTTTCAATGATGCACCTCTCACACTTTCAGCTATTTAAACTGTTCAAATTTTAAAATATTCAGCTCGTTTCAGGTAAGGGTGCTATGACTTTTCAGCTTTCTATCTCTTATAATTGATTTTATATAAATTAAAAACTTCAACTTTTTTAACATGGTTTCCAATGGAGCTAATCTTCAAATCCTTTCAAAACTTCAACTTTTCTAGCTTTTTCAATCTTTCAGCTACAGACACCATTTACCTGTGTCTACTTCTTGAGTCTTGAGTATTCTTTACAGCTTTTCGATATCTATTTTCCTTTTTTAATAATCACTGATTATGTTTCACTAGTTTTGCCCTCCTTTTCTGAGTTTTACATGTGTGTGTGTGTGGAGCCTCAGAGTGAGCGTATGCAAATTTAGAGTGTACGGCTGCGTGAGAATCGGGTAAAAAAAATATGGATCTTTTGCACTCACGACCACAATGTTACATATAAAAGCTTCATTTTTAGATCAGAATGATGCCGTGCTTGTGCTGGTCGGAATGACGTGGGTATGGAATCCCAGAGTTCTTTGCTTTTTGCCTGAGGGGCTTGAGAGTGAGACAAAGTCTGTCTCAAGCCCCATTGACTACAATACTAATCTGGTGACGAAAAAAAGACGAGAAGGTACATGAATTTGAAACTGATAATACAGCCATATTATAAACTCTAGAGACATGTATGCTTGATGTATCATACGCATGACGTATGCTTCGGTAGAATCTTGGGACTCTCGTCATGCAGTTATTTTTTTGAAACCCATAATAGTTTTGCGCTACTGGGCATTTGTTTGAGGTGTGGATTCTGTTCAAATCGCTTTAAATCGCTTTGTGTCCTCTGGTCGGCTCGTTAAACGCAGGTGCACCCGTTGCCACGGCTACGGACACCTGCACTCGCAGCCCCTCCTCTCTCTACTCCTTCATAATCAATCTGTGTCTGTTTCTTCCTCGCTCTCTTTTTCTAACTTCGTAGTTTAAATAACATTCTCTCTCAATAGCCCCCCGACCACACCCTACCCAACTCCATCATTTCAAAATAAAAGCCTCAATTATTATCTTGGGCCTCATCTAACATTACAGTAAGAACTATCGAGTAAACACTTGGCTTGAATAACAATCATTTTACCCCCCCCCCCCCTCCTCACCACCACCCCTCCACCCAATTTTATCATTTCAAAATAAAAGCCTCAATGATTATCTGAGTTCTTACTGTAATGTTAGATGAGGCCTATCGCGTAAAAACTCGAAACTGTTGAATAACTAACATTCTGCCCCCTTAGTTCTGCCCCCACCCAATTTCATTACTACAAAATAAAAGCCTCAATGATTATCTGTACCTTTACCATGAAGGGAGTTCTTACTGTAACTGTAGGATTGTTGATTCTATATTTTCAACAATCCTTTCAAATAGTTTTCAGCTTTTCTTCTTTCTATATTTTCAGCAATTCTTTCAAATTGTTTTTAGCTTTTCTTCTTTCTATATTTTCAGCAATCCTTTCAAATTGTTTTCAGCTTATTTCTATATTTTCCGCAATTCTTTCAGTTAATTGACTGAGGGGGATTCTCTGGGGAGACACCCGCTGATATCCAGCTTTCTTCGTGGCACACCGAGGCTGAAGCCAGCTATCCGCACGAGAGTACCTTCTTGGGAGAGCCGGGCCGTTGTGCTGTAGGGTCTCGCCCGAGCTCCGTTTGAGCCCTTTGAGGAGGTCGCAGAGGTGGCTCTTAAGGCGACCTTTCTGCTTACAATATTTTTCCTTTTTCCAGAATTGGAGATCTGCAAGCCCACTTGGTGTCTCTTTTCTGCTTGGAATTCTCACCCGGTATGGTGAAGGCGTTCTTACTACCTTCTCCCGGTTATATTCCTAAGGTTCCTACTAATACTATTGGACCCATTGGATCTTGCTGCAGGCCTTCTGTCCTCCTCCTTTTCTGACGTCGGACCAGATGAAGCTGAACCTCCTCTGCCCGGTTGGGGCCTTAGACGCTTACGTCCACAGAACTGCCCTGTGCAGACGAACAGCTGTTCGTGTACTTTGGACCACCTGACATCGGGGGTCCGGTGTTTTAAATTGAGGATAAGCAAGTGGGTGGTTGAGACCATCTCACTTGGTTCAGTCGGCCTGGCCTTGGCTGTCCGTGCCGTCTCTACCAGGTGGATGGCGGCTTTTATAGCCCTCCTGTAGCGCTGCACAACGTTGGTATTGCGGCGGGATGGTCCTCTCCGCACACGTTCGTGAGATTTATCGCCTTGACTCCACACGACGGACACTGGCTCATATGGCAGAGTGGCTATTGGCGTTCCCACAGAAATTTCACGCAGCTCAAAGTTCCCTGATAGGGAACTGTACAGTAATATTTGCTGAGAATGTACATGGGTATAGAAGAGGTCCACATGAACCAGGATCAAGTGAGAGCAGAGTGTTACCCGGCTTCTATCTGGTTTAAAGGCAATTCAAAGATTGAGAAAAGACGAATATTATGCCATTATTGCTATTTCATCTTACTTTTCTCAAAAACTACACAGTAATATTTGCTGAGAATGTACATGAGTATAGAAGAGGTCCACATGAACCAGAAATAAGTGAGAGCAGAGCGTTACCCGGCTTCTATCTGGCAATTCAAAGATTGAGAAAAGACGAATATTAAGCCCTTATTGCTATTTCATCTTACTTTTCTCAAAAACTACTCAGTAATATTTGCTGAGAATGTACATGAGTATAGAAGAGGTCAACATGAACCAGGATCAAGTGAGAGCAGAGCGTTACCCGGCTTCTATCTGGCAATTCAAAGATTGAGAAAAGACGAATATTAAGCCCTTATTGCTATTTCATCTTACTTTTCTCAAAAACTACTCAGTAATATTTGCTGAGAATGTACATGGGTATAGAAGAGGTCAACATGAACCAGGATCAAGTGAGAGCAGAGCGTTACCCAGCTTCTTTCTAGTTTAAAAGCCGTTCAAAGATTGATAAATGACATTTCAAAGACGATTGGTGCCTTTTGCGCTGTACAAGCCCGTTTACCGTAACACCTTAAATAGAGGCGCATTTTATTTTGAAATGCGGTCCACATGACCGCAGTGTTATGCGGTCGGCCACCTGAGCTTAGCGGTCTGCCGTGATCTTTATCAAAGTGTCAAATGTCAGGAGCCTGGAAACCTTTTGGCTCAGGGTGAACCAAGACAACTGGTTTTCGGTGGGCGTATCGTGGAGAACTTCCAAACATATTTATCGGTGCTTTTACAAGATGCTTTTCTCAGACGTTGGCAGTGTACTTTGTCATGATGACTAGAGAATACATAGGCTCAATTGATAAGCTGAAGTGGCCGATGGAGTATTTCTGCTGTCTTGGGACGAGTTGTTATTTTGCTCGACATGGTTCAAATCCAGTTTGTGGCAATCTGTCAAAAAAAGAATTCAAGAAAATATATTTAATAAGTGCTGTGATGCACATCACTCTATGACAGTCCGAACAGAATATCCCATTTTGTCCAAATGTGTCGGTGGTGCCAGGCTGTAGCCTCGCCAAAAAGTATCGATACATATTGTGGCGAGCACGGGTGGAAGAATGACACGCGAGACTCTGATTGATTTAACTGCCTTTTCCCTGTGTTTCATACACCGCAAGACCCCAGGAATTAGACATTTTATTGATGTGTTAACCCTGAACTCCATCCACGGCGACACTAAGCTCGGTCGTGGTGGCCACACTTCCGGACATTCAACCAACAGTAACATTGAACACAGAACAGCAGAACCCAGCAAAAACACACACAACTTGAACACCAGGACACGAGCACAACACAACAGACAGGGATCCAAACAAACCCAACAATCGTCCCACAATGCAATTCACCCATACAGTGTGACCTTCTGCAGTCCGGTCGCTACATAGCCCCCACCTGAGGGGTCAGTTGTCCTCAACAACCCCATCACTTAGCACAAAGTCCTTCAAATGTCCAGGTGGACGCCTCTGGCGTGCAGGCCGTCGGCGGCTTGCCGGAGGCACATTTGGGGAGCCACTGGTACCCGAACATGGACTGTTACCGGCACTGTCCTCCCCAGGGGTGGCCGGAGCTAAGGGACGGTACGGCGAAAGTCGGTCCCGGTGCAGCACCACGGTGCGTCTCCGTCCAGGCACGCGCACCCGGTACACCACCTCGGACAGGCGTTCCAAAATCTCGCCGGGCCCCTGCCAGTGACTGCAAAGCTTGGGGGAGACGCCTTTCTTCCGGACCGGACAATACACCCAGACTCGGTCCCCGGACACGAGTGCTTGCCCCCGGCCCCTGGTATCGTAGGCTCGTTTCTGCCGCACTCCGGAGCTAGCCTGGGCCTGGCGAGTGTAGTCATGGACCACCTGCAGGCGATCCTTCAGACGATGACAGTAGTCCATTGCTGTCCCTCCGCTGATCTCAGGCTCGGGGGGCACCCCAAACACCAACCAGCACTTCGCAGGGTTGAGCCGCAGCTGGGCGTGGCGGATGGCGGAGAAGACCTCCTGCAGGTTGGTCAGGGCTCTGTCGAAGTCACTTGCGTGCACCAACAGGTCGTCCAGGTACACAACGCAGTGATTCCGGGGAACGCCCACCAGCACCCTTTCCATCAGCCGCTCGAACGTAGCTGGCGCGTTACAAAGTCCGAATGGCATGACGCGGAATTGCCACAGCCCCTGCCCGATGGTGAAGGCGGTCTTCGGCCTCGCGTCGGGGGTCAGCTTCACCTGGCAGTATCCTCTGCGCAGGTCAAGGGAGCTAAACCAGCTCGAACCTGCGATGTAGTCGAGGGCGTCGTCGATACGGGGTAGGGGTACGAGTCCTTTTTTGTGACATCGTTGAGGCATCGATAGTCCACACAGAATCGCCAGTTGTTGTCCTTCTTCCTCACCAGCACGGCCGGGGCTGCCCATGGACTGTCCGAGGGCTCAATTACTCCCGCAGCAGCCATCTCCCGAACTTTCTCCTCCGCCGCTTGCTACTTACTGAGGGCCAGTCGATTGGGCCGCAGACGGATGGGCCGTGCCGTGCCGGTATCGATGGAATGCTGGATCCGGCCCCGTCTGCGTGCAGTCCTCGTCTTTTGCAGCGAATATGTCCGTGTACTCATCCAGAAGGCGCTTCAACTGCTGCTGCTGTTCTGGGTCCAGGCCAACGCTGCTGCGTTCCCATAAATCACAGATGGCTTCCTTCGTCTCACCCGAGGAAGAGGCAGCTGGTGCAGTGGAGGCAGCCGAGGTGGCCCGTGAGGGCGCCGGACCACTGGCGACAGGCGGCAGGGGTGATGGCGTGGCCTTACCAGACTGGAGCTTCACGATCTCCGTGCCCAGGGTGATGGTGGCCCTTGCCACGTTGACACAGGCGCCCCAGCGAGTCAGCAGGTCCAAGCCGATAATACATGGGTCCCGTATGTCAGCAAGCCAGAACTTGTGTACCAGCTTCTGGGCCCCCGCCTGGACCTCCAGTGCCTTGGTCCCTCTCATGCCTGCTCGCTCCCCCGTTACCGTGACCATCTGAGTGGCAGTTGTTGACCAAGTCTCTGGAAGGTCTCCACTAGTACCAGGGAGGACACCCGGTCGTACCAGGGAGATGGTGGACCCCGTGTCAACCAGCGCCCGACACGTTTGGCCATCCAATTTGCAGTGCAAGTACAGCCCTTCAGAGTGTCCGAGGCGGCCAACTAAGGTGCATCGGCCGTGGAGGGGGGTCGGAGGCCGGAATGGTGAACCCCTCGCTACACCATCCCTCCGCCGTTTCCCGCCGGCGGGGTGGCCCGGGGCCTTGGCGTCGGGGCTGAGCACTCTCTGGCAGTATGACCCGGTTCGTCGCAGCGATAGCAGCGGTCGGTGGACTGCGTGACGCCTCACCTGCCGGACCTCTTCTGCTTCCTCTCCCTGGTCATAGTTGGTCAGCCTGACGCATGGCGGTTGGTTGGGAGTTCTTTTCTGGTCGGGCCATGCGGTGAGTACTCCCTCCGCCCGTTCGGCCTCGTGGAGTGCATCACCAAGGGTCTGAGGTCTGACGAGAGCGACATGCTGGCGCAGTTGCTGGGGGGCAAGCCCTCTCAGAAAAGCGTGGATGGCTAGTTCTTCCTGCGCCGCTGCTCGGAAGTGCGGGTAACCCAGTCGAGCGTGTAGCTGTACGTCCGCTGCGAAGGTGCCCAAGCTTTCTTCTCCTTGGCGGCGGCGGCTGGCTAGTTCCTCCCTGCTCTGGTCGACGGAAAGCCGCTGTCTGAACCTCCTCTTTAACGCCATTGTTAGGTCCTGCAGATTTCCTTGTTCCGTTGGAGCTAGGTCGCGGAGCACCTGCCCTGCCTTGCCTCCCAGTGCCATGGCCAGATGGGTGGCAGCCTCTTCGCCGTCCCACCCATTGTGTTGGGCTGCCAGGTGAACTTGTGACAAATACGGCTCCAGCTGCGTCGTCCCGTCGTATTTGGGCAGTTTGACTGGCGTCTTCAGTTTAGCTGGGGGGCCCCGTAGGTCAGATGTGGAGGCCCGTGGCTGCCCAGGGACGTCGGCAGGCCGCTCGTCCTCGCTGGTAATGGCCGCCCCGGTCAGTTGGGAGTCTTCCATGGCCATAGGTGGAGGGCGGGGCCTTGAGGTATTCCCCCACTCGTGTGGCCGACTGGTGCTGCAGCCATCCGGGAGTACCGGGCGTCGTCTCTCTCTGTCAGCCTCCACCTTTTGCCGCATCAAGTCTCTTAAGTGGCCTTGGGTCTGCTCTAGGGCTCTTTCCAGTTCTTCAATCTCCATCTCCATTCTTCTCCTCACAGCTAATCCCACTTCTGACACCAATGTGGCGAGCACGGGTGGAAGAATGACACGCGAGACCCTGATTGATTTAACTGCCTTTTCCCTGTGTTTCATACACCGCAAGACCCCAGGAATTAGACATTTTATTGATGCGTTAACCCTGAACCCCATGCACGGCGACACTAAGCTCGGTCGTGGTGGCCACACTTCCGGACATTCAACCGTAACATTGAACACAGAACAGCAGAACCCAGCAAAACACACACAACTTGAACACCAGGACACGAGCACAACACAACAGACAGGGATCCAAAAAAAACCAACAATCGTCCCACAATGCAATTCACCCATAAAGTGGGACCTGCTGCAGTCCGGTCGCTACAATATGTTTGGAAGTGTTCCACGATACGCCCACCAAAAACCAGTTGTCTTGCTTTACCTTGAACCAAAAAGGTTTTGTCAGGCGTTGACGGTGTACAATGTCATGACAAGTAAGGAAAGACGCAGTGCAAATGGTAAGCTCAAGTGGCCGACGGCGTAGTGCTGCCGCCTTTGGACGTGTTGTTATTTTTCTCGACATCGTTCGAATCCCAGTTGGGGCGATCTTTTAATAAATATTTTCTTCTATGTATTTCTTCTTACATGGCAGTGATGTAGCGCTCACTTATACAATCGTAATCGCTACAATGGATATGTGATGCATTTTGAACATTTTCAGCAATATGTTTGCGAATGTAGTACGAATCACGTGAGCGAATCACGCGACCAAGGCAGACAACATCTGTCGCTGCACAAACACGCACGCGTATGGGCAAACCAGTAGGGACGTAACACCGGCCTCTCCCGGGACGCTGACACCTCAGTGTGGAGGTCCGGGAAGAGCGGCCAACACCGGCGAGGAGGTACTTTACGGGAAGGCAGGATTATTCATGCAATTTACTTGTCTGTAGCAGACTCCTGCCTGTCAGCCGGCCAGTCGATGCTGCTATTAGCAGCTCGGGCGAGTACCTCCAACAGCTGATCGGCCGCGGCCGACTGAAGTGACGTGTCATCAGCCTCCGCAGCCTCTATGCTAACAACAATATCCACCTCCTCAGAGCTGGATAGTTGTTATTGGTGCCTCCTCCTCAGTGGAAGAACCCACCACGCGTGCTCCCCTCGGTATGAGGCACTGGATCCAACAGGAAAGGCTGTGAAAACGCTGAAGCCGTCTCAGATCCTTCTGAAAAATCTAACTGCGAATCCCACGTAGATCGTATTCCGTGGGAAGCGCGAGTCGAGCCGCAATCCTCAGAGAGCGGCCGACGGGAGCGTAGCGTCCGCAGAGGGAGACGCTCGCGATGCACACAGCCCGGTCCCTCAGTAGCCAGCTGGGCATGCTCCGCTCCTAAACAAGCAACGCGTAGTACGTGCGTATCCCCTCCTGAAACAAACCGGGGACAGGGGGGAGCACACCGCACAAACCGCTGCCTGTTAACCATCTGTTCGCTTCACCGATACACAACGCACTTGATGAAGGCACAGAGATGAATTGGCTTGTGTCGTGGTGCTTCTTATTTCCTGGTCTCGACGTCACCCGCCTATGACGTGCCGTCTCGCCATTGGTCTGATTTCACACGTGCTTCATGACGTGTTCACGCAGGGCGTTCCCACAGCGTTTTTCACACAGCGTTTTCACGCAGCTCGAGTTCCCTGATAGGGAACTGATAGACATACCCCAAGTGATTTACAGCTGTAATCGCAGCAAAAGGTGGGGCTACAATGTATTAACTTAAGGGGGCTGAATCATTTTGTAGTTTATTTGTTAAAAAGGTTTGAAATATCCAATAAATTTCGTTCCTCATGGTTCATGGATGTGTCCCACTTGTTGATTCTTCAAAAAAAAATAGTTTTATATCTTTATGTTTGAAGCCTGAAATGTGGCAAAAGGTCAAAGTTCAAGGGGGCCGAATACTTTCGCAAGGCACTGTATATCCAGACTATTCGCCAGACATGTTTCCTGGTGATACTAAATATGGAGGTAAAGTGGAGCACGCTAAAAAAATATATCATAACCGGTGGATTACCAAAACTGTAAAATATTCATGCTCCTCTTTTGTGCTAGAAATAGCCATCCAATGTTCTCCAAGTCAAGAAGGGTGAGTCTTTATTCATTATTTTAATTGTCGTCACTGGATACTTGCACAATGTCTGTTTAGGAAGTTGATGCCATGGATCCTGTGCCATTAAAACATGTTTTTGAATAGTGTTTTAGAAGTTATCGAATCATTCTGGGTTACTGCCAGCGATTTGTCTTTTATTTGCCTGCTAGTTGTTTGACTCACTTAGACATTGCTTTTGTTGTCTCTTCTGACTTTTTCTTGTTTTTGGTGGCCAGAGTCTACGACCTATAAACTCTATTAGAGGACAATGATTTGGATAAAACTGGGACTCAAATTCTGGAGCAACATCCCAACACTGGATACCAAATGATGGTTGGACATTTGAATGCACCACACACTCGTATACAAGGTAAGTGACAGTTGTCGTTACTAGTTCGATTATTTACTTGTGCACAGTTTTAAACTGTGATCAGGCAATCATTTTATCCTTTTTAAGAGATTAACATAGATATTTGTAATAAACTTTCATTGTAAGCAGACAAAATTATAGGAGAACCTGACAACGAAATTCATCTCTATGCTCTGACCTGGTGCTTTGTTCCCCACGTACAGAAACACCTTCAGGTTATCCAGGATGGCTGCACCTGCTGCCACTACGTACCAAGGGAAACCAGTCCCAGCTGCAAATGTGGCGTCTTCATGAACACGAGGCACAGAAGGACCCAACACAGGTATGAATTCATTCAGTGATTTTATTTTTACTATGACCATACTTTCCTACATGGGACAATGTCAACATGAACCTCACCGTATCTAACATTACATTAAGTAATTAAGTAATTAATAATGTGGGGAAGGTTCATTCCAATCAGAAGCAAGATGTAACTAACCGAGAGGCCTGTACATTTTTAGTCTGCGTATCATGGGCATGGGCTAAAATGTTGTGATCAAACTAGTGTTTTAGAGAGATGATTATACATCCTTGTTCTTTGTTCCCTATATATTAATTAATCGGCTCTCTGGGATTGTTATCCAGGTCTTTCTGATGCCACAGCTCTTCATGTTCAGTGAAAGAAATGTCAATACTGCCTCTCATAAATAACACGAACACCCGTTTGATCGATCTGTAGCGTAAAACCAACAGAAATACAAATTAACACATTTTCAAAAAGAAAAGTGAAATATGTTCTGCAATAATATTGGCATGTTATGCAATTCAACCTCAAAACACAGCTGTTGCTTTTAGATGCAATCAAACGGACGGCAATAAAATGCGGTAATGCGTAATGATGCGAAATGGCTGCTGATCTTGCGCTCTTTATGCTAGACGTTTTAATAGGCATAATAGCTTTGTCCAATAATTCTATAAAGTTCCCATACAGGGCAGGGGAACAGCCAAACAAAAAAGCTAAATTGGCGGCCATGTATGGTTTGCCAAATGTAATCGGTGTTATTGACTGCACTCATGTTGCCATGAGGGCACCAAATGTTAATGAAAATGCTTTCATTATTTGTGATGCAGACGTGTTGCTCACAAATGTAGAAGCTCCATGTCCCCTAACCCCCCGTGGCAGACACGCTTTGGCGATGTCGCGCTAACCGCTTTTTTGCATCCACTTTGATGTCAGACCATTTTTACTTTTATTTCGGCCGCGGTCCGAGGTTGTGAGGCTGCAGCATTCACGGCCTCTACCTTTTGCCACCCAAGTGCCTTTTTGGCATTAGTAATGCCCATACTGTGCCCTTCAAAAATAATTTTGCTTCTCCTTTCCACCTCGCCAATGATAATTTCAACTTCACACTTTTCGACTGCGTTTCTTTGTTTTCCACAGTGTTTACCATGATTTCGCAATCGATGAATTAATGTGTGGGCGTTCCACAGACTATATATGGGCAACTATAGGCGTGGCATGAAGCCGCAAAAGCTGCGCTGCATTTAGAATTGATTGTGATTTATTAAGGGAAAACTGCGTAGGACATGGGTGCGCACGGTTTGTCTGAATAGTCTGAATATTTCTGCACGTCCCATGTTTCATCTGTACGCCACTTCTGGCACAAATCCTACGCACGGTTTTATAAATGAGGCCCCTGGTGCCTGAAGTTCAGCTGCAATGCTGAAGGCCCCCTGTATAATGTATTGGATGTCTTTGTGCAAACTGTATGCTTGATATCAGACACGGTCCAGTAAACGTCTGTCACCACCAAATAAATGCTCTGATTAAGTGGGGAAAAAAAGCCTGAGAAATTACGCCCTCTTGCAGGGGTGAATGAAGCGAAAAGATGGTATGATATCTAGTATATCTAGAGGAGAACGTCCTAGTATGTAATTTTTTCTTTACACTAAAACTAGCACGCTTGATTCTACCACATACTTTCCCACCATTGTCACGTTTAAGATTTTTATTCAAAAAGACAAGTTATCGTGACCATTCATTTTCAAATCAATAAAATAAAAATACGGTTCAATTAGTTACTCCCTTATTTCTAAAACACACTGTTTTACTCATAGTAATTGTCAGAATACCATTACTCAGTGGTTTATGACAAACGATACATCCTACTGGAGGGACACAGCTAAACTATGTTGACCTTACAAGATAATCAACCTCTTCCTCCAGTTAACCTTCTCAAATCAGAAGCTTTCATTCTCCAAGACTCCAGTGCAACGCAACATTCATATTAATTGGGGTCTGATGTATTCATGAATGTTGAGTCAAGATGAAGAGAAACTTAAAATGGCTTTTCTCAGCGATCCAAGACTTGAATTCATTAAATCAAGAACAAAAAATAAAGCTTGACATTAAATATTTAACTTCCAAGTTGTAAGTGCACTATTTAAACCAAAGAACATGAAACCTACATATGTTGCAAACAAAAAAGCAATTTTACCACCCCAGAATGTAAATGAACACCATTGTAAAAAGAAACATACATTACATTGTTTGAGACAATGAAATGACTGACAGGACAATATAGGAGAATACGTTGGACATATTTTTACTAAAGATTTGTACTGCCAAAACACAGTAGAATACATTATGTTGATAACGACTAAGATTCAGCTTGCCGCTCATGACTTCCTCCCTCCCCACCCAGTCCATCGCTGAGCCAGTACGTAATCAGATGTCATGGAAGCACAGTGAGTGCAAAGGTCTACTGCTGGCCTTCTTTCTTCTCTCCCTCTGAGCTGCTGCTGCTGCTGCTGCCGCCGTCGCGCTCTGCCGCCATCTGCAGGAAGGAAGGGATGATGCTAGTTACGGATTGTCCTCTACTCACTGAGCACTTTCTAGTAACTTGTCAGTAACAGCTATGTCATTTACTACACAAATAGACTGTTTAATTGATTTATTTGTAGACCTACAAAATATAACATGTCAAATGAACAATTTTTAAATGTAGAAATAATTTAACATTACCATTTTGTGAATTGCCGACATTTTCCCAGTTAGGTTAAATGCTAGCTTTTGTCATATTTTATTGTTAAGTTTTGGTCTAACTCAAACTAACATTACATAACATAACTTACATTTTTCTTGATTTAATAGATCAAAATATTAGTTTATACTGAAAAACAGTCATAAATTAGAGAGACAAGAAATATATTACTCCAAAGCTGAAAGGTTATTTATCACTTGTTATCTTTAGGAGCCATGTTTCTACCTTCTTGTAGGCCATTTCAAAGAGTTTAAGGGACGCCTGCTGCAATGTGGTGGCTGCCTGTTTGATGTGCTCTCCTGTTTCGGAGTCTTTGTTGGCCAGAAGATCCCGGACCCTTGAGATCTCCTCCTTCAGCTTGGTGCACTGGGAGTGGACACAACCGAGGGAAAAACAATGTATAAAGACAGACTATGAGCTTAAGACAAGCAGTACAGAATTGGTGGATCACACGTGGCAAGATTGAAACCCTTATTTCCACTTTGAGAACATTTAATGAATCAGTCACTTTAAGAATACCTGACATTAAAGGCCCCAAGCAGTAACACTGTTTATTTATCACCAACACTCAAGCATCTAGAGGTTCCATAAGAACGCGCACGCACAGTCCCTTGATGCTCGGAACTGGTGCCATCACTCTTACATTACTCCCAAGCACACAAAAAAAAAGAATAAGTTTAACCTCATCAGCTGGAAGCTGTTCCTTGAACTCCTCCATCTTGGATTCTGTGTCATGGACAATGCCCTCAGCCATGTTAACGGCCTCCACTCGGTCCTGTGCACATTCAAATAAGGCTTGTAAGTACACTACAGCAGTAGTTTCAAGTACGCAAGCCTAAAAGATCAGTAAATCACAAATAAGATTTAGCAGGAAGCCCTACTAACTCTTCCGCTGTTAGTACTGGTGCATCGCTTTTGCAGGAAAGGATATTAAAAAGCGCAAGATTGACAATTCAAACGCTTGTTCAATGCCCACTTTACAGGTAAATGTGTTACGGCCTTTTTAAGAGAGCTCTGGGTTTCAGGCCTGCTACAGCCCTCTCCAGTCACTGATCGTCTGCGCATCAGAGATTAAGAAAGGAGAGCTCCATATTAACCAGTCTCTGAACTCGAGTCCAAGTCTAGTCTCAAGTCTCTTATAATAAGTGTTGCCTGTCAATGTACGTAGGCAGTTAACGGAGGGAGGGGTGTAGCGAGGTCATCAGATTTTTCTTAAAAATAAACTTTGTTCACGAGTCCCACAGCTCGAGTCAGAGTCTCAAGTCAAGTCTAAAGTCACTGTGTGCGCGACTTAAGTCGCACTAGAGTCTCAATCTCTGCTATCAACTCCTCCATGGCCGTTCACAAGCCCACCTTTTCTGATTTGCTGTGGGGGATGTGCTGATTTTACTGGTTTATTTTCTGATAGCCAGATTCATAAGTGTCATGGTTACTAAGCCAATTCTAGTTATTGTTTTACCTCTTTACCATATAAGCTAGTGCTTACCCATGTTGCATGTCGCAAAGGCCGCAACAGTGTAATCATTGCATAATGTAACCATGTACAAAAATGTTTGCAATCTGAATACCTGAGGAGAAACGATGTGAACTCTAAAGATTTAAACTACTTAAATTGCATTAACCCATTAGCTTTACCTTTCTTCTCCCGTCTTCCTCTGCGTACTTCTCAGCATTTTTGATCATGTTCTCAATGTCATCTTTACTGAGACCCCCTGATGACTGGATCACAACTGACCAGAGAGACAAGCTGTTAGACACTTAACATGCAGGAGTTTGACCTTTAGATCTGCCAACTTGAACCAATGAGTCAAGACAACGTAGAACACAGCCATTTAAGAAAGACCGTTTCATTAATACACCACAAAGCCAACTGTTCAGTGTAGGTTTACTGAAATATTTTGTTGCCTTATGTTCATTCTATAGACATTGCTGTCTAGTCCTCAGTGACATGTGGAAACTTCAGTATTAAGAATTATGTTCATAAATCATATGCCTGTCAATGTATCTCCACACTCACTCTGCTGTTCTCGGCCTGTCCCCTTGTCTTTAGCGGAGACATGGACGATGCCGTTGGCGTCGATGTCAAAAGTAACCTCAACCTGGGGGACACCACGGGGAGCAGGGGGGATTCCGACCAGAGTGAACTGACCCAGCACCTTGTTGTCTGCTGCCATCTCTCTTTCTCCCTGACACACCTTGATCTCTACCTGAGTCTGTCCATCAGCTGCTGTGGAGAACACCTGCAGGAGAGCAGACAGAGCACATTCACAAAACCTGGCATTGCAGCCAGAAGTTCTTTCTTAAACAAATCAGTGGCAATACATGCAGGTTAAACCCATTTGGACACACTGTAGCACCTGGCTCTTCTTGGTGGGAATTGTGGTGTTCCTGTTGATGAGTTTGGTGAAGACTCCACCAAGAGTCTCAATACCCAGAGACAATGGTGTCACATCTAACAGCAGCACATCAGTGACATCCCCGGCCAAAACACCGCCCTGGATGGCTGCTCCTATGGCAACGGCCTCATCAGGATTGACAGACTTGCTGGGAGCGCGGCCGAACAGATCCTGAACAGTTTGTTGGACCTGCAGAAACAAACGCCTTTTGTTATACTACAAAACGTACATCTATGACAAAACCCTGTAATCATGTTTCCATTTTAGGTATTAGTTCATTAGCAGTATGATAGCTTTATTTTTAGATCACGAGGAACACTTCCAATTACAATTAAATCATCCACCCGCTATTTTAATGATTAGTCAAATAAGTAAAACTAATTAAATTCTTCAAAGAATAAAGTAACATTATCAGTTAATACAATTATAGTACATTTTTATTTATCTTGTACACTACAAGGGTGGTCCCAAACTACCAGTTTTTTTTTTTTTTATTTAACCTTTTTCCTGAAAATATTTTCAGACCGGATTCTCTCTCAATTTTATCTTGACACATTTTTCGCACATTGCCTTTGATCAAGTCATGAAGAATGTGTCCATTTTTTAATTCCTATTTCTGCGTCAAAGCCACCTTGGGGAACTTTCGCAGCAGCCATACTTGGATCAAGGTTATCCTTGACATTTCTAAAGCAGCTCGTTTCTGAAAAATGTCCTCCTTGTTATGCTAGGAACTGTAGGTTAGATGTCACACTGCGATGAATACCTTGGGCATTCGGCTCATGCCTCCGACCAGCAGCACCTCTCCGATATCGCCCTTGGAAACCTCTGCGTCCTGCATGGCCTTCTGACAGGGAGCCACAGTGCGTCGGATCAAATCCGCCACAATGCCTTCAAACTGAGAGCGAGTCAGCTTCATGTTGAGATGTTTGGGACCAGAAGCATCCATTGTGAGGTAGGGAAGGTTGATGTCAGTCTGAAAGAGAGGAGAAACAATTGAATTGGAGTTAACCTGTCCCGCTGGCTACCTGAGGTTGGTGCTGCATACACATTGAAATCTCACTTTTTTCACAAATAAAATCTTTGAAGCCAATGACAGACACCAAAAAGAGCCTTCAAGTCACAGCAGCCAAAAGGTAGTTGGCGTTAATGATCAACAATGATCCGTTACACCACTAATTTCCAAAGAATTCTCATCATAGGCATAGCCCTCACATTTCCATTAGAAAATTCTCCACATGTCATCCAACTAACTTGCATTACTGACATAGTTTGAATACAACATGGCATTTCAATGTTGTCCTGTAGGTGGTTAGGTGTACCTGCAGTGAAGAGGACAGCTCACACTTTGCCTTCTCAGCAGCCTCTCGGACTCTCTGAAGCCCCATGCTGTCTTTCATCAGATCGACCCCAGACTGATGTGACGAGACAAAAACACAGTCCTTAAAATACACTGAATTGGAGGTAAAATGTCTATCTAATAAATAGTACATTATTACCTCTTTCTTAAACTCCTTGACAATATGTTGGAGTAGGTGTTGGTCAAAGTCCTCTCCCCCCAGGAAAGTGTCACCATTGGTGGACTTCACCTCAAAAACTCCCTTCTGGATTTCCAGGACTGAGATATCAAACGTACCTCCACCCAGATCATACACAGCAATACTGAAAACAGGAAAAGAAATCCCAAGCACATTCTAAAAGAACTGATACTACTGGTTTGTAATGAACACCAGTCTGTCCTTGTGAACCTTCCCTTACATTTTATCCTGAGTTTTGTCCAGGCCGTAAGCCAGAGCAGCGGCTGTTGGCTCGTTGATTACACGCAGGACGTTCAGACCAGCAATCTGACCAGCATCTTTGGTCGCCTAAAGAAAATCACATACTTGGGGATGTTGGGCACACAATCCAAGAAAATGAATGTCAAACTGAACAGCAATGACCCAAGTTGCAAGTCAACAACAGATTATCTTCCAAATCCATTTCATGGGTCAGTAGAGATACCTTTTAAACTTTTCTAGTCGGATTGCTCTATTGCTCATGTAAATACTTTGGGTTGATGAATACGTGCTCATCAAGCTGTAGTGTGAGAGTGGCATGAAGTGTGCAAGTACCTGTCTCTGGGAGTCGTTAAAGTAAGCTGGTACTGTGACCACAGCATTCTTCACTTTGGTCCCCAAGTAGTTCTCTGCAACACCAAACAAAAAAAAGTGATGGCCACATAATGGTCATAAAGCAATGTCGCAAAATGCAGTGTGGTTTTCATACCTGCAGTCTCCTTCATCTTAACCAGGACAAAGGCTCCAGCCTGGCTGGGAGAGTACATCTTCCCATGAACCTCCACCCACGCGTCACCGTTCGATGCACGCACAATCTTGAAGGGAACATTCTTTCTGTTAATGAAAAAAAAAAATTCACAGGCCGAATTTTAGTTAATCGTCATTTTGTGCAAAACACTTTCATCACTTCTGTGGTATATACACCGTGTATCCCAAAAAAAAAGAAAAAAAAAGTCATAACTATTCATAACGGGTGAAAAAGCCGCCAAATGCAGAAATACATTTTTCTCCAAAAATAGCACTGTTACTTAATAGATTCTTGATTATGTCTTTCAGTGTCCCAACTGGTCACGAGCCATGCCATATGTAGGCTGAACCTTTGTTTCTTTTATTCCTGTAACTTCCTGAAAAATGTGCAATACACAAGGAGCGGCTGATACCCATGGATGAGTTACAACTTTAATTTCACAAAACAACATAAGCATGGTGTCACCCTAGCATTCAAGGAGAAGCACAATAAAACATTGGCTTTCAGTTTAAAAAAGTGTGACTCTCCCGAGTCAGTTAATGTTTTTCAGCGTCTGTTACATCGTTAAGTCAAAAAAAAAGGATGTACATTTTTGTTGTCAGAATCTTAAAAAAAAGGATAATTATTAATAAATATCTTTTTTGAAAATCCGTCATTATTGACAGATCAAAAAATGACTGCATTTTTTACACATTGTCAAAATAATTGCTATGGGACTAAAATGAGCGTACACCAGACATTTTTATTTGCGGTCTATGATGCAAGGAGGGGAGATTGCTCGTTGCTAAATGAGAACATCGTTTAATGTGCAAAGTTGTAATGGACACACCAGCTTTTGCACGTGCGTGATTTGCATCTGCTGCGAGACTGACTCACTAAGGACAACAGAACTCTAGCTGTGTCTCAGTCGTTAGGCTACATCCTTAAGGACGCATTCGTCGACCGCATACGTCGCTTCCACTGCGACTTGCCTCTCCCAATCTGTCGGCCCCTCCGAACGCGGCCCTCCAGAAGCCGATTTGGAGGACACATCTGATCTATCCTTTGCGGCCCAGCATATACCAGCATGCAGTTCGGGCCGAAGAGGATTTAAGTTATTTAGGACGGAGGCGGGTGATCCAACAGCGGGGAAGAGTTCACTTTCATATGTAACATTAAGTAATAGAATTCACTCATATCTACCAATATAAATGTAATATAGAACATCACATCTTCATGAAAAAAAATGATTTCTAATTCAAGAACTATTAAACAATAAACGGACATCTCTACCATTATTCTTTAGTTAGTGGGACTTCATGAAACCTTTAATTTTCCCATAATGAAATGTAAGTTTGATTCATATCATGTATTGCAGGATACTTACAGGTCCTTCTGGACCTCGGCATCGTCGTAGCGACGTCCAATCAGTCTCTTGGTGGCATACAGTGTGTTTTGAGGGTTGGTGACCGACTGGCGTTTAGCGGGCATGCCCACCAGGCGCTCCCCCTCTGCTGTGAAAGCCACAACAGAAGGAGTTGTTCTGGCTCCTTCTGCATTCTCCAATACCTGAGAGGCCAAAAGAAAACTTTATATTATACTTGGGCTGCTCCACCATCTGACCCCCACGCAATCTGTCATATTGCCTGGCTAACGTCATACCCTGATCTCATTCTCAAAGGAGACTGGGTCTGGAAACCACTTCATTTCCTCGTATTGGAGGCGTGGTTTACGAATGCCCAGAGCCGTTTATTCGGCGCTACGAATGCCCATTTTTTGGGCAAATTTGCTCCATGGTTTCCAGACTTTCTTGCAGCGCGAAATAAATCGCGCGTGCAAGGCAGGCTGGGAAAACCCAGGCTAAAGGAAAGGAGCTTCAATTAGCTGTTTTAGCATAGGGACCACCCTTTACGAAAGGAGATAATTCTGTGTAGGGCTGCACGATTATGGCCAAAATGATAATCTCGATTATATCAATATTGAGATCACGATTATTTGTTGATTTTAACCAAATCAAATTGTATTGTCACAGACTAATTATAACTGCTTCTACATGCATATAGTGCTACATTCCTCCTTTTATTGAAGGATGCTGTGAAGGAGTATGCCACTTCAGCTGTTGTGCGACTGCTTTTCATACATGCACTTTTGCCGCAAGGTAACTATCTACCTGACGAAATAGCAACACGGATTTCGGTGGCTCATTACATGTCAGCATTGCGCTCTGCTGCCCCGAAACCCATGTTAGAGGCAATGCAAACGTCGTAAACACCAAGAACACGTTACACAGCAGGTAACCAAAGAAATGCTTAGTCGACCAAAGTCTTGTCCTTGGTCAGCGATTAATCGACTAAACCAGCGGTCCCCAACCACATTCCTAACCGGGCCGTAGCCTACGACACAAGTTTAACGTCTGAACTTCAGCTCGCGGACGTTAAAGCGTTTTTTTTAAAGCGCGGAGAGGTAACGGGCTCCGAAGGCGAGAGGGAGTTCTTTGCCGCGGTTCCCTAGTGCAGGGGTGTCAAACGTACGGCCCGCGGGCCGGAACCGGCCCGCGGGCCGGAACCGGCCCGCCAGGTGGTTCAGTTTGGCCCGCGGGATAAATCTGCATTATTAAAAGAAAAAAAAAATAAACTTCATTTTCTATTAAATATGCAGTTCCTATATTGACCGCTAGTCCGCTAGTGGCGCTGTGTGTGGAGTCAGTTCATGGGTTCAGAATCCGCTTGTTAAGTCTGACGTCACACGGGACTTCCGGGTCCAACGCTCCGCTCGTCCACATCTAATAACACTGGCGGAACCTGTTAATTTATTGACGATCACGTCCTACTTTAGTGATGCACCCTTGGCGGTCATAAAGGGTTTATATTCGTTTAACTCCAACATAGTGGTTAGTGTAGCGCATCATCCAGGTGGCATAATTAAGGGTGAGTTAGCTGTAAGGTTAAGCTAGCTAGCTAGTTGACATAAGGTGCCATTCCTTGTTCTGGATGAGGTATTTCAAAATATAATTTTTACAGGACTTCTATAACTGAACGTAACTAAACGAAGATTAAAAAATATACAGAAGTATTGTTATGATAAACAGCGCTGGCAGCAATGTAGTTTATGATCGTGTAAACATGGCTAATATGAAAACAGCCGCTTGAAACAACGGAGTGCCTTAGCAGTAGAGCACAGTTCGATCCTCAGCTCCGCTAATCCATGTCCTCCTGGCTATGAATATTAGTTACTGATGAACATGTGTCAGTGTGTATGCTAGCTGCGGACACCATTGTGTTAACGTACCGGAACGTTACCATCCCGAAAAACCAACACCGAACTACAAACTAACCTTCAGGCAACGTTTGCGAACCAAACGTTAGCGTAACCAAAAACTAACGTTCTGGGGACCTTACATTGTTAGCTGGGTTAGCCCATAGCATCGGCGTTATCAACTGCAGCCATTTTCTCGTATCGTTCTCGTCACAGGGAAAGCGATAGAATGACAGTTGAATGTCACTTGTTTTTTTTAAACTCCGATCTATTTAAACAACACGGGACACAGCACTGCGGCATGTTAAAACTCGGGCGAAAGCGGTAAATAGGTAGAGAGGACCCGGACTTTGGACCCGGAAACAGTATTATTGGAGCGTGGTGACGTCACGACTTAACAAGCGGATTGCTTCCCAGAAGCAAATGGATTTTAAATCATTTATACATTTTGAGGTGTTTGATGTATTTTAACATGCAGGACAGTGTTTTAACGTCCACAAAACTGTCAATAAATGTTTTGCAACAGTGTACAATCACTGTGATCAGTTTTTATGCATAATGCACTTAAATAAATGTTAAACTGGGTGAAAATGTTGTTGAAATTGCACATAATTTTCTTAAAAACACTTTGGTTGTTCATAATATATTTAGTAAAAGGACAGTTCATTGCATATAAAGATTTTTAGAAATGTATTTCTTCTTTGCACTAATACAAAGAAAAATGTGGACTTATTTTGGCATGAGTTTGGCCCCCATGAGACCGATTAAGTTGTATGCGGCCCCCAGACCAGAATGAGTTTGACACCCCTGATTACGTGGTGCGCTAAACTCTGGCGCTGTTTCAAAACAGCCTAAATTAAAGCATTTAAAGTTGGGGATAAAACATAGGATAATTATATTATATTTAGATTACAGTAATATATAACTGCATTGATAAGTAATTGATAAGGTGCAAAAAAAAATGGTCGACCAATGAGAATGTCAGTCGACCAAGACAGCATCCAACCGATTAGTCAACTAAACGACTAAAGTTTACAGCCCTAGTGGACAGTATGACACATTTCCGTACACAAAAGACGGACAGTTTATTTTCCTTTTCATCTTTTCTTAAGCAGCAAAAACTAAAAAATTTTGGGTTTATTTTTATTCAGTCACGTGGTATGTGACTGAACCATCCATGACAGACCGGTGATTCATTTGTTCACCCTCACCTTGGCCTGCTTCCCCTCCATGACAGCAACACATGAGTTTGTGGTTCCCAAGTCAATTCCAATTACTGCGCCCTTGATGGCTTCCGACCTACAAAAGCATAGACACATACAACGATTAGGGTTTTAACAGTTAAAACATTTAGAAAGGTAGAATTGGAAGAATCATAACTATGATTTAATCAGTGTATATCCAGTCAAATGGATTTCCAATGACGCGGAAATGATCAACAGCTTCCTCAATCACTCAGTGTTTGCCGCGGATAGAATTTAGCATGCAAAGGACTTAGGAAGTTTAGTACAGCGGAGTGCAAAATTTCAGGACTACTTTTTATGGAATCATTGGTTTACTCTTACTCCAAACAATGAAATCATCACTGTAGTATTTTAAAGTGGATTTCTGCTTATTACACCGCTGTACACACAATGAAATGACTGAGTTGCATGGTATATTTACTTAACCATTACTACACTGACTTAAGTTGTGTCTGGAGTATTTTTAAATGGATCATGGCATATTGTAGCCAAGACCAACTTCGAACCAGGTGAGGCATTCTTACATTTCACGAGGAGTACTCGAAATGTTGGTTCTGGTTCAGTTCTGACCCAGTGTTAAAGTCCCTTGAGTGTACACATGGGGGGGCCTTTTAGGGTGGAAAAGGTTTTAATTAAAAACATAGATTTTGTGCTACTACTTACGCATAGCCCCTTCGGGAAAGAGCTCTGAGAGCATCTGGTGTAAAACAGCCTGTCCAACATGCCTGTGTAGACAGAAAGATTGTTATAGTGCATTTATAATATGTTGACCAAAGAAACATACAGGATAATTAATGCCATTTTTGTCAATCCCAAAGTGAATAGTTATATGTTAGTAAGTCTTCGCTATCCTTACTCTTAGTAAACTATGAAATACTAAGAAACAAATGGCAAATAACGTACATATTCCATGAACATCTGTAGGAAGTAAAATATTGAATGACAGCTGAAGTTTACTTTGTGTACACAACTTACTTCTAGCCTGGCTAACGTCATACCCTCATCTCAAATGAGACGGGGTCTGGAAACCACATGTTCATTTCCTTGTATTTGAGGCGTGATTTACGAATGCCCAGAGCCTGTCAAATGCGCCGGTTTCTAGCTCATAGCCAATCGACTGGGGTCTCGCTAAGCCCCATTGCCTCAGCCACTAACGGGGCTAGTTAAGCCTGTTGGTAGCAGGGCAAAAACATCCTGCTTGGTCACGAAATGTTTCAACGCCAAAAGTTGCTCTTCTTTCAAAGTAAACTTGCGTTCCAAGCTACTTAAAACACCATCTAAGAACGTAAGGGTTGCTGCTTTAATGTACAAATTATTTATTTTAAAAAACAGGATGTTTTAATGTTAGAACTTGTTTTTTATACCACACTCACAAACTGTTATTTATACCCCTTTTCCACCAAAGCAGAGCCGGTGCTAGTTCGGAGCCAGAGCCTAGTTCCAAATCGGTTCTTTGGTTTTCCACGGCCAAAGCACCAGCTTTGTGGTTCTTACATAGCACCATATCATTGCAGGTCTAGAAGCAAGAACCGCTTACGTCAGCGCCTGGGGGCGGGGTTACCGTGAGAGGAGAGAAACTTGTGACCGCCATTTTTAAAAATCTCCGTCTACGAATAAAGACGAGCCGCGCGAACACGTTAGAGCCGCCGTGTTTGGATGCCGATGTAGGTCCGCAAAGCCATGAACATCAAAATCCACGCCTCAAACAAACTGCCGCTAGAGCAAAACTATTCTGGCTTTCAAAAAAAATAACTGGATCAAGAGCGTCCCAAGACTCTACCGAACGCATACATATATACTTGTATGTCTCAAGGGTTCATAATATGGCTTTTAAAGCAGTTTCAAAAACGTGTACTCTCTGGCTTTTTCTGTTAAGTTCTTCACCAGTTTTGTATTGCAGTCAATGGGGCTTGAGACAGACTTTGTCTCACTCTCGAGCCCCTCAGGCAAAAAGTAAAGAACGCTGGGATTCCATACCCACATCATTCCGACCAGCACAAGCACGGCATCATTCTGCTCAAAAATGAAGCTTTAAAATGTAACATTGTGGTCGTGAGTGCAAAAGATCCATATTTTTTTTACCCGATTCTCACGCAGCCGCACACTCTAAATTTGCATATTCTCACTCTAGAGGCTGCACACACACTCATGTTAAACTCAGAAAAGGAGCGCAAAACTAGTGAAACATAATCAGTGATTATGAAAAAAGTAAAATAGATATCACAATTAAAAGTAGACCCAATAGCTGAATATGTTGTGAACAGTTTAAAGTTTAAACCATGTCTGTAGGTTAAAGAATGTAGGAGGAGATACATTTTGAAGCAGAAGAGGATTTGAAGCATTTGAAGCTTGCTCTCATTGACTTTAGTGTTAAAAAAAAAGTGTTAAAAAGCTTAATATTTAAAAAAGTATAAATAGTAGAAAAAAAGTTGAAAAAGTCCCATCATTAGCTTAAAGAGCTGAACATTTGAAGGGTTGAATGGTTTTAATAGCTGAAAGTATGCAGAAGTTACGCAGAGCCAAAAAACGTACGGAATAATAATAATAATAATAATAATAAATAAAATCGAATAACATAAGTTGGAATGCTGTTGAAGCATTCCCACTAATAACAATAGTTGGAATGCAGTAGAAGCATTCCCACTAAAAATGGAGATAAAGGCAGCGAAAGTAAAGGGACCTTACAGGGAGAAACTTACTAGCAGCGCTAAGAGGAGGTATTTAGAGAAGCTGGCTGATATTGACAACGTCGACCCGTACGAGCTGCCTGCAGCAGAGACCTCCATGTAGGTACAAGGTGGTAAAGAGTCTCTTTCCACACACGATTTACCACCTTGTCTCTTTACCACCTTGTACCTACTTGGAGATTGTTAATTACTTGGTTTTTGGCATCAGTTACTACACTATGCAAGAATTCAAAAGCATGAAACCCCCTTGGAAAGCTACGAGACGTTCTGCTGCGGCTGGGTGCAAGACTTGGTCATCTATAAGCCCGCAAACACGGCATGATTTCATTTCAGCTAGCCTGGTATGGTATGCTGATTTCTCCTAATTTGGTTAATTAAGGCTTTAAGATCAATTTCCAAACTGTATTCCTCTTTTTAGTAAACGTTAGCATGGGTGTATTCACTTATGCCTAGCTAGCATTGTAGTTAGCTAGCAGGCTACGCAACAACGTTTGGTGTACCACTTGGCTTTAAGAGCCGACAACGTAAACACATTTAAATATATTTTAAGAGAACTTAACCGAATGAAAATGCAGAGAATGCACTCTCATCGACGGGGGGATGCGGTCTAAAGTAATGTCGGCGCTGTGCCGTGACGACATCTGCTCATTCTCAATAGCAAATTTAAACAATGACTCAACACATTGGATTTTACACTTCAAATACATACATCTCATATCTTGTTGGTGTGGTACAATGGGTAAAAGCCCATGGACATATCACATGATTTTTGGGATGCTAGAATATACAAGAGTGGAGTTATTGAACATTATTTGCAATAAATATATTATCATTTTTAAAATATATTTTTAAAACAAATATTAAAAATAATTTATCATAAAACGTAAACGGTGTAGTACAACAACAACCATCCGATGGACATGATTTTGGTGGTGATACCATTATAAACAGTGGAGTCATTGAATATCTCATTTCTTTTTTTCATTGTACTTGGCAGACGGTCTCTGCGCGCTAGCCTCAAAAGCGGCCGCACATTAAGAGCGAAATTATTCGTCTAGCTCGCTGAGCGCTCTGTTTTGGTAAAATGATGGTTAATACGGGGTGTAGTTTGTTGTCGACATCACTACGGTTACAGAGAGGTTCGTGTTTTAACCTAATTTCGCTGACGAGCTATTGAACCGTGGAGTCTGAATCTGTGAATATCTTGCTAACTTACCGAACTTAAAATTAGTCTAATTACTGCTTTGACATAGTTATAGTCCAAAAAGCACAGCGACTAGCCCAAGTACCACAACTCCACGAATAGAAAACTGCAGCTGATTTGAACGAAGTTCAGCAGATGCTTAGCTCACTGAAAAGAAGTCATGGTGGGGAGGGGACACATCATTGAAGGTCACTGGTCCACACTTTGGAACAGGGAGCTAATTTAATACACATTGCAATTTGAAACCAGAATGACATGGGAAAACAGTTATCCTTCAAAACCCATCCATTACAGGGTGTAACGTGATAACGTTAGAAAAGTCACAGGTTAGACAGCAATCTGTTTGAGGCTACGTTATCAGCCTGCATGGTAAGTAAACACAGACAGCGGTAACGTGGTTTAACACCCCTTAATAGTATGTGTAGCATACCAATTGGATAACACGGGAAACTTTTAAGAAGCCAACTACAAATGACATCATAGTAACGTTAGTCACTCACAGCCAATGTTGGCCTCTAGCTTACACTGTTAGCATCCTAAGCTAGCCGGGTGCATGTCAAATCTTATTAGTATGGTCAGTATAAGGACACGTCCTAATTTATTAATAATGAATACATGCATGTTTGTAACTCACCTTTTTAACTATAGAGGACACATTTCCTGCAATGGTCCTTGTTGGGAGAGTCCTTGAAACGCATCTTGCGGCAGTCAACATTTTGACAACTCGGCTAACAGGGAAACCAAATGTAATATAACCACGGCGTTTGGCGTTGAAACGGAGGTCCTGGAACGTTGAACGGCAAAAAGCTTAAATATGTATCTCCAGATGTATTTTGGTTTCCACACGGCGTATCCAGGGTAGCGCAGAAAGCAAAGCTCAGGTCCAACAAAGCTAGCGGTAGAGGAACTGCGAAGCTTCTAGATTATTCAACACATGTTGTACCACGCACCGCGGAAGGACCCCAACTTTGGTTGCATAACTACTGCCTGAACTGAAATGTTAATGTTGTAGAACTGTTTGTTAGATAAAGGAAAGCATGTTGTTAAACTAATGATTGCACACTATTGCACGTGTTGTATGTAGAAACCATGTAATTCACTGCTAATATTGCAGTTTGTTTTAATCATAGAACAGTACAAGGCAGGTGACGTTTTACCAAGTGGACATGTGAAGGTCATGACGCAACCATAACGAGGGGTATGGGGATGTCACGTGTATTACATCAGCCAGGCTAAAGCAGAGGTCACGAACCAACGGGCCGCGGATTGGTCACCGACAATTATGTTTCGTGTTCCACGATACGCCCACCAAAAACTAGTTGTGGATAGCTGGGAATTCGACTGGAACCAAAGGTTTTCTAGCAAAAACAAGAACATCTAAGCTCTAGTGGGACGTATTGTTATTTTTCGTTCGAATCCAGGTTGTGGCGATATTTTAATAAATATATTTTCTTCAATGTATTTATTTATACGTGGCAGTGATGTAGTGCTCACTTTTACAATCGTAGTCGATGCAATGGAAATGTGATGCATTTTGAACATTTTCCGCGTGATGAATCAGGTGAGGCAGACAACATCTTCTGCTGATATGAACAGAAGTAATTACTTGCGCTCCTCCCTCTTGACATATTACCCAAGCGTTACAAAGAGTTCTTTTTTTACGTTTACAAATGCCTAGTGATGGCGAGATGAAGCCTCGTGAAGCCTCGCAACACTTCAGCCAATTGGTTCGAGTAAAGGTTCATTTCTTGATGCTTCATGAGCACACGATACACCTACTGGCCAAGTGTATAATTACAGGCAGCTGTAACTGAACCACATAATGTGATGCATTGCATGTTTGTGTCTGTTATGGCTGTTGGGAATGACTGAATTACAAAAATGTATGATCAAATAAATTCTGTACATAAATGATCACATGTGCATAATAAAATATTTTTTGAATGTATTCTGTGTGTCATTTTTTTCCAAAATGGTAGCGTCATATGATATGGCAGGTTGTGTAATAATGTTATTCTGTCACTTTAGGACAATGGCATGGGCTTAAGCAGGCAGAAGACAGTGAAGGTGCTTGTGGAACTAGGAAGAGGGGACTGAATATGCTTGTGGAACTTGGACAATGATGTACAGGACAGGGGACATTTTATTCATTTTTATTTAGAAATAAAAGTTTCTCAACAGTTTTTTGTTTTAAACGATTCCTTTTTTTTTTACACAACCTCTCCGGCCTTTGAAAACACCCTTTCACAGGTACAGAAGATGCTGGCGTGCACAAAGAAAGTCAGAAAGTCTATATACATTTCAATACAGTAATTCATGCAGCTCTTGTTTTCTTGTGGCTAGTTAAAAGAGAATACATACAGTGTCTGTTACCGGTCTTTAATTGCACAATAAATGTAAATAAATAAACAATTGTTATGGTGCATTTTTAATATAGTAATGACTTACCTTGGCTGTGTCAGGCTCCAGTTTCCTCCTTATTCTCATGCAAGCCACGGTAATGCCTTAGCATGGATGAGGTGTTGTTATTGTAGTTCAACTCCTCGGAGCACAATAAACACCTCACCTTTGAATAAAATAAGAAACTGAAAAATACAGCTCTTGATAAGCAAACCTAATGTGTCTGAAATAGAGTTAAATTTAGCTTACCTTATTAGGAGTGATCAAATCAAATGGTTCCCACACAGGGGAAATCCTCCTCTACACAGCTGCCTGCATATCCTTCTCTACTCACTCTCCCTAACTCTCCTCGCTCTCCTAACTCTCCTAACTCGCCTTACTCCAAACTATCTCTCTCTAAATTCTGCAAACTATATAAACGCAAACTCATATAAATCCAAACTCTCAACTGACCGCAACTCTTCACTAACAACCCACATTTTGAATGGCGCCTGAGGGGTTTATATTGCTGTCAAACCTCCCGGCAAAATCTGAAACCGCTTGCTGAAGCATTCACGTGGTAGAGCCGGGCAGCGAGGCTTCGGACGTCATCATTTTTGGCTCCTCCCCCAATGAAGCGGAAACGCCCCCTCCATTACTCGACACACGTTTCGAAGCGTCGGCACATCGTAACATCACTACAAATGCCCACTCCCCGCTGCCCATGGCATATTTTATTCATATTGGATTGAAGACAGACATACAATGTTGCTGAGGTGAACATTTTATTCAGGGCTTTTGTATTACATCTCACTGCATGAGCTTTATAAATGTCTGATAAAGTAAGAGGAGATTGGATACAGTAGAAATTAAACAGTATTTTACTGTATAGGGCTAATATATGTCTGTAGTGTCGACAGCTACGCAAGCCATAAGGCTGTGATTTATGGAGGACCAAAAGTGACTTACGTATAAATAAATAAATGAATAAATAAATGTGTAAATAAATAAATACATGAATAAATGTATCAATACATAAATGAATACATTAATGTATTAATATAAGTTGATATCTAAACAGAACATAATTAAATAAATATATTTCTACATTTCTGTATTTCTACATTTATTTATACACGTTAAACAGGAACTGGAAGCTGCTCAGTCACGTCCCACTCGGTCGAAGCCATGCCCTGCTAGAAACAGGAGCGATGTGCTGGGGATCGATTGCTTTTGTGTCGCTCCTTTACTTGACCAATCCTGATCAAGAATGAGGTTCGCCCCACCTAAGCTCATTTACATATGGACACAGAAATGAAGAAAACAATAAATGAAGAAATACAGAAATGTAGAAATATATAAATGAAGACATAAATAAATGTAGAAATACAGAAATGTAGAAATCGATTTATTTAATTATGTTCTGTTTAGAAAATCAACTTATATTAATATATTAATGTATTTATTTATTTATTGATACATTTATTTATTTATTTACACATTTATTTATGTATTTATTTATTTACACATTTATTTATGTGTTTATTTATTTACACATTTATTGATGTATTTATTTATTTATTCATGCATTTCTTCATTTATTTACACATTTCTTCATTTATTTATTTATTTATACTTAAGTCATTTTTGGTCCTCTATAGTGATTGGTCTGCTAACTACATCCTTGCCGGAGTCTCACATTTCCGGTTTCATAGCATAATTCTGCCATTATTAAAACAAAAATATTTTACGAGAGAATAAATCAGATTGAAGAGCTTTTGTCGGAAGAAATCCGTAAATATGACCACTTATACAGCGTGTCATTGGCGGACTATGGGGGACGAGCCGATGGCCTCCAATTCATGGACGCAGATCTCCGCAAACGTCGGTTTAGCCGGTCGAGGGGGGACGGGGGGGGTCGGGGGGAGGACAAAGTTGTGGAGGAAAAGTATGTCCGCGAAAATAGACTAAGAAAAGCAGCAGTGGCGATGCACGGGGCAAAAAAGTCTGATAAATCAATAAACAAACCAACGACTTCCACAAGCAAAGACGTCACTCTCTAGGTCTTCTTCGACAATAAACGTTACTCCGCCTGGTGTTCTGGCGGTGAATTGCTTTGCAACACGCGCAAGCCTTTTTGACCCATATTGTATTCAACTTTTATAAAGCTAATGAAGTGTGATGTAATACAAAAGCCCTGACTTAAATGGTCACCTCAGTAACGTGTTGTGTTTCTTCTTCTATCCAATATGAATACAAATTAGATATACACCGGTCAGTGTAATCCAGCAAAGTTCAGCAGCACCACATCCTATAGGTGCTCCTCTTCATCTGCTTTAAAAAGATGTTCGACTATACAGTATAACAAATCTGATATTATCCATTTAGATAGTCGAACATCTTTCGTCTAATGATTTTATGACTGACTTACTTTAGTGATTTCAAGAGTTTAAATTAAGTTGCACTTAACAAGTTACTCCCTCCATTTAGCAAAGCGCCCCGGCTCAATCCTCCTATCACATGCGTTTCAGAGTTGCTGGCAGCAACATCGGCGTTTCTTTCATCATCAAGAGGCTGGGACTCGTCCTGTAGGCGTACATGAGCGCCAACCTCCAGCGCATTTCTTGCGCTATCACTCTCAGGTGTTAATTTAGTCGTTGTATTATTGGGTCCTGAAAAGTAACTCGATGCTGCTCTGAACACGTTTCATCTTTGGTTCAGCGCTGTTTTCCCTGCGAAATTCCCGCACTAAAATGTTGCAATGTTTTTGTGTTCGATGACGTGTTCGATGATATATCCGCCGGCAGAAGGCGGATATTTCTGAACGTTGACACTGAAGATCGTTAGATTTCAAGCGTTTAAGTGGGCTGCAGTTAAGTTGCATTTGTCGCTATCAAGGGGTGGACCTTGTCCCCCCCGGCGATAAAAATAATTTGGCAGAGGGGGGATAGGAAAACCAGCACACACAAATCGCACCCTGTATATATACAACATCCCTATTTTAAATGAAAACGAAAGAAACAGAACTGTATTAAAATGTATTAGCGAGACTAGCTAACGTGGTGACGTCATCAAGTCAGCTGCTGTTCCAATTGCGAAAATGACCGTTCTCCGTTCTCCCGTCCCCGCGAGTTAGGACTCTCGAGCCCGTCTCCCGAGTCTATTCTTGCGGGAGCGCAAGTCCGTTCTCGCCGTCTTTGAGAAAGGGCCAGGGCCTTCATTTCAAACAAGCCGGGTGTTTCATATCTCGCGAGAGGAAAAGAGAAAACGTTCCAGGACAACGTCTACGTGCCTTAACAGGGAGGTGCTTGGTTACTGTACAATATATATGCTTAAGTATATTGACGATACCTAAACGTCGAATAAATGTTGTCATTATTCTCGTAAACGTTTGAATTTGGATAAAGAGCGGTACATTGGCTGTAGTCGTGAGAGCCGCCGCTGTAGAGCTGTCATTCCCATTCGGCCTGTCGGACCGACATGGCGGAGAGTGGGTCGGCGGTAGATTTTTCCGGCTCTCTGACGAGCTCAACACTGCCGCCGCCGAGGACCCGCATCTTCAAAATCATCGTGATCGGGGACTCGGGTGTTGGGAAGACCTGCCTCACCTACCGCTTCTGTGCTGGGAAGTTCCCCGAAAAGACAGAAGCCACGATCGGGGTGGACTTCAGAGAGAGGCTGGTGGAGTTTGACAGCGAGAAAATCAAGGTATGCGGTAACTGTGGTCATAGAAGTCAAGCTAGATGTTGATGTTGTGCCCTTGGTATCTTGGGTCTTCTGATACAGAGACCATCTAGTAAAAACTACTATACACTACAGCTATGTCAGAAGGATTTCAGGGATAGATGTTGGAAAATAATAATCAAAGACATGTGAGTCCACAGCAAGTTGAAGGGTCTACCCATCGACAGTCTTCTTAGTGAAAAAGGAATAGATAGTCATAACAGCCAGCTTTATATATTGACTTGATTTTTGGGTCCGGTGCAAAGTTGTCTTAGTTTCCTACATTTGTCTTGTAGTCTAAAACTCCCATGATTCCAATTTTAGTTTTATACTGAACCAAATTGCTGGATGATCAACGGGGTTGATCTGTTCAGTTCAATTATGTTATGTACGTTGTAATTATAATAATACTTCAGTTTTAATAATAATAGTACTTTAGTTTTTTATAGCACTTTCCTAGGTACCCATAGATAATTTACAAAGACAAAACAAGCCAAAAAAGAATGATAGTTTATACTAATCTGATTGTACATAGTTGCTGGTGTGCAATTTGCTATTTTACTGATAACCACATAACCACTCAACAAATGTATATCTATTTATGAATTTGTTTTGTGAGGTTTATAAAATTATGAAATGAATGGAATCGGTTCTATGTATCAAAATCCATACCATACCCTCGGCCTAAGAAACGTGGAGTATAAACAAAGGAT